>CM014081.1:40584856-40682356 GCA_004119915.2 Collichthys lucidus | reverse complement strand
TGACCTTGTGGCTGAATAGACATTGAGAATTTGCAGGATAACGTTTGGGAAACGTTCAGAGAGCGTTTGAGCGTCCTCTCTGTGTTATCCTTTAATTTACAGCCATTAGACCTCCACCGCCCACGCAGAGGTGTGAGCGCTGAGTGCAGCTCCTGCAGAATCAACAGAAGCTGCAGTTACACTCGTCTTCATTGGCTCTGTCCCTCTGTCCGCTGTCCTCTGTCTGTCCCTCAGCTTTATGTCCTCGCTGGGTTTATGAGTGAACACCTCGGCGTCCCACAGCTCAGCCTCGGCTTATTTACTCACTCCTTCATCCTCTGTTTCCCACAGCTTCTTTCCTTACATCCTCTTTTTAACCTCTCTTCACACTTTCTCTCTCTTCTTTCTGTCTCCTCACTTTTCCTCCCATCTCAGCACCTCTCGCTGCTCTTAACGACGTACAGCGCATACATCATCCCGGCTAATTAACTCATAAATCATCTCGTGTACTTGGAAAGTTGAAACGTGGTGAAGAGGTTTTCTGCTGGTCATATATATTTAGTTTCATAAAGCGTCAACGATCAATGAGTTTCATTCGTCTGGAAGACGATCACAGGTCAGATGGTTGTCGTGTCTCCAGCTACAGCAGCTTCCAAAAACCATAAAACAAGAAAGTCACAGTGCGTGAACAGGAACTTGATCCAGATCCAACTTTTGGAAAGACGCAGCCCGGCGCTGAGACGGGTCAAAGCTTCTAGACTCTGATACTGGACCCGCCGTGTTCTGACTTTGTTTGTTTCATGAAGCAGCTTCTGAGCCTGAGTCTGAACAAACAAACACACCCACAGTGAAAGTTTGCTGGAGTTCAGACTCCGTCCAGAGTGAAGTCATCTGCATCTTCAGAGCAGCTTCCTCCACACGGCTAAAAGCCTCATAAATACATTAGAGTGCAATTTCCACGAGAGCCTGAAAGCTTCTCTATTCTTAGACCAGCAGGGTAAAAGTGTAAGCTGTTCCCTGAGGGGGGGCTTACATTAAAGGTCGGTGCATCATGAGTTTTGCTGTTTCTTGACCGGCGGTGTGAGGTGACCTTCAGGCGCTGCAGAGGATCGTGTGTTTTAACTCGAAGCTGATTCAGCTGCTGAGGAGAGAAAAGAGCCGCGACGGCAGAACGTCCTGACAGAGACGGATGGAGCTGGACGCCGTCCTCGGTGTAAACCCAGCGAGCGCCGCAGATCTGCGCGCACGCTTCCCCTCGAAGTGTCCACGGCTCGGAGACGATCTTTATTTTGTTCTTCCTCTGAAGGTCGACTGAGTTATCCGAGTGACGCGTGCTGCTCCGCGTCCGTTAGAGAGTCTAACCAGGTTCCATCCAGACCGGATCACGTTAACTGGCTCGTCCTCAGGTGACCGCTTCCTGTTTACCACCAGATTAAAAAGCTGTAGCCCGGATACATCATCGCTCTGGATCGACCTCCCAGAAGCTTTCAGAGTCTGTTGATGCTTTTCTTTGTATTAAAATGCTGCAAACATGAAATAAACTGTGGAGCAGTTGAAGTTCAGAGTGACTGTTCTGGTTTGTTTCCACTTCATTTCACTTGGTTGCACAGTGACTCGGTAATAATTAATAATTAGTAATTAATAAATGTCGACTCAGCAGCAGGAACTCTTGATTATGTTTCAGAGTCACATGTTCAGTCTGTGCTGAGAAGACGAAAGAAGCTGAGACGTTTCAGAGGCTGTGCTGCTCTCCATCACGTCATGTGATCTTCCTGATGGGGTTTGATCAGTTTTCACAAATGAACCTTGAACCAACAAGAGAAGAAGAACCGCTGATGAAGATCATGTGACGTGACTGAAAACACTGAGCGACGTCCTCGTGAGTTTGTCAGTACTCGGGTGATGAGCCACATGTGACTGCTCGGCTGTGAGTTCGAGTCCCCGAGCAGTCAGTCAGCCTCTCTCCTCTCCGGTTATTTGTTTTGTTTGTTTTATTCGGACCAGACTGCGGCGGTGCGGGCTGCAGGGGGCGCCAAACACTTCAAGAGAGCGCCAGCTGTGGTCGAGCGCCGTAGACGGTGAATAAGGAGAAGGAGCATGTTTCTCAGTGAACTTTATTTTGAAAGTCCTGCTGCTAACTTGAGTGTAGTTTGAAGCACAGGGCGTATTTGAGGAGCACGTGTTGGACTTTGCAGAAATATGAGAAAAACATTTGTAGTTCTTTGTTTCTGTTTCCGATGTTACACTTTGTTGGATCCGTCGTTAATCTTGAACATTTTGTTCTGGATCTTGCCAACAGTTATTTATCCAAAACGCTGTTTTCTGTGGGCGGCGGTCTCTGCTCTTGTTTCCTTTCGGCTTGTGTCTAATTGAAGTGGGATTAATGAATCACGTTGTGAAACAGAGGCCGAGGGTTTACACAGCTGTTACAGCTCCTTCTGGATTTTCTGCTTTTCAGGTGTTTCCGTGTTGCGAATGTGACACTCGTTGATTCTCTGTCAGTTCATTAGACAGAAACTCTGTGGGATCATTTGAAATTCAATTTGTTTTATTTGATTTAATATTTTATGCAACCTGAGATCAAACAGCGTCTGTCCTGGGCGGACACAAAGATCTTCAATATGTTTTCTGCAGACATCGCTGTGTTGTTGGGACGTTACGGACCTGATCCTCTTTTTTTGCCACTAGGTGGCAGAAGAACAAAAAAACATTACATCACATCATCACATATGTTTGCCACAACCTGCAGTTCCTCTAACGTCCACCTGAGGCTGGCTCCAGCAGTGAGTCAGTCTCCATAAGTCCCCATGTTTCACAGCAGAAATAAACATGTTTACAGCCTGGTACAAAAAACAGTTTTGGTCTCTGTAGCTAATTTCCCCGTTCATGACAACTGTACTGAGGGTGAATTTATATACAACTCACCTGTTCACATTATATTAAGGCTGAAAGTTATGCAGGGTTAAGAGCGTGGACGCTTTGACTGACAGGTGGGTGTGGTCACAGGTGGCCTTTTAGAGCACGCAGGTGTCATTCGTCCCGCCTCAGGTCCGCCCAAAAAAAAAAAGACAGCATGGACACAATCAGTCTCTGAACGTGTCGCTGTCATCTGATGATCAGCAGAAACGTCTTTGTCCTCGTTCTTGTGTATCAGATGAAGTCCAGTTTTCAGCCAGTGAGTTCAGAGAGTGGACCGGGTCAAGTTGTCCTCCTGAACCTCTTGTGGACTGTTTGGACCTACAGACGTTCACCAGAATCAGAACAGATGATTAGTATTGGAAACAAATGAAATCTGGCGTTGACTCGTTTATCTGAAGGATGTTTTTCTGATCTTTCTGTTTCCCGTGTCCGTTTCTCTCCAGGTGAAAGGATGCTGCAGGGACCCGACGAGGGACTGAGCCCGACCTGAACCTCCCCCATCCTCCCCCTTTCCTCTCCCCGACCCCCCTCAGAGCCCTCAGCGCCTCCGTCCCATCATGAACCTGCTGTGTCGCGGGCGCCTGAAGCTGCTGGTGGCGTCTCTCACGGCCGTCGTGCTGCTCACCTGGCTCTACCTGCTGGCTGGAAACCTGGAGAGTGAGTACGAAGCGTTCAGAGAGAGTCCTCACTGTGTCATCTGTGTGCCTGTGGTTCCTGGGTTTAACCGGCGAGAACAGAAAACATCAATTATTTGTCGGGTCAGCTCGATTTCTCTTCGATCCGACTATTAAAGTATTAAATTCTTAAAACACATGGAGCCGCTTCGCCGAGCCCAGTTTGTTTGGATCAGGAGAGCCGACGTCAGTTCAGAGAATTTCTTTGCCGCGATGCTGCCGAGCTGTTTCCTGGAAACACACACACATGCACACACACACACACACACACACACACACACACACACACACACACACACACACACACACACACACACACACACACAGTAACCTCATTTTCCTCAAACTCAGGTCGTATGATCGGGCGACTCGGAGTCTCTGTGGTTGTGTGGAGACGTGACAGTGCCAGGATAAGGCCTCCATGATCTGTTCCATGTTTCCATGTGAATGATAGACGACGTCTCCTTCATGTGTAAGACAGGGTGGCGTCGTAGACTTCCAGGTCAGGAGAAGAAGTTTCTGAAGCAACATTCCTGGTCTCTGCTCGTGGTTTTTGGTCTCTGCTCGTGGTTTTTGGTCTCTGCTCGTGGTTTTTGGTCTCTGCTCGTGGTTTTTGGTCTCTGCTCGTGGTTTTTGGTCTCTGCTCGTGGTTTTTGGTCTCTGCTCGTGGTTTTTGGTCTCTGCTCGTGGTTTTTGGTCTCTGCTCGTGGTTTTTGGTCTCTGCTCGTGGTTTTTGGTCTCTGGCGCTCAAACGTTTCAGCCCAAAAGCTGTAAAATGTGGAAACCAGAATAGATGTGCTCTGACATTTCTGTGGATCTTCATGTTCACCAGAGGAGGAGTTCTGTCCATCACCAGCGTCACAGGAAACTGAACTCTCTGCCTGTCACGACTTAGTGGACGTGTGATTGTGTCGGTGCATCCCGCCGGCAGAGCGTTTGTCCTTAACAGGAGAGTTCTGCAGGTTGTTTATCTGAAGTTGGATGTGGTGCTGATCCACAGTCGGTGTAGACAGGAGGACCAGCATGCAGCGATGTCCTGCTGTGGACGAGGGCTCAGTGGGTCAGTTTGTTTGTGTCCGAACTAACGCTGCAGCTGTGAAGTGAAATTCATTTTTTTGTGAGTGTCGTCTCTCTGACGACACTTTGATTCCTTCAGGTGTCAGCCGCTTCCAGTCGGAGGAGACTCGTCCACAGCGGTTCATCGCTCAGCTTCATGCTGCTCCTCGGGCTGCGTTGACCTGTGGATCGGTACCTCGCACCGCCACACTTCAAATAACACAAACGCTCTGATCTTCATGTGTGTCTGTAAAGTTTCTCTGAGCGTGTTGAGATCTCCTCGTAGAAAAGTTGAGAGTGACCTTAAATGTTTGTCACGCGCTGTGAACATGCAGCATTTCACCGCAGCAGCAGGCGTCCACGCTCGGCGAGTGTTTCCATTAACGACGTGAGCTGATGAGGTTATTGATTAAGCTGCAGCCTCTCTGATGCATTATGACGATTCAGTGCGTTTGTTTTATTAATGAATGAATTAGCCTCTGATCCATGTGCACCCTGTGGTGTTTGCATCGATCTCCGCGGTGATGGAGACGCCGAACGCGCAGCAGAGGCCTGCAGGAGTTTCCTCTGAGAGCAGCTGGTTTAAATACGAGAGCTCAGCCTCTGTTTCCATGACGGACTGAACTTTTCTCCACCATCTGTTCTCGAGCAGCTTCAGAAATAACCGTCAGCTTCTGTCCGTCGACCGGCTGCAGATCAGATTTGAGTCACTCTATCTGTCGCCTCAGGTCGAGTTTCCTGTTTGTGTCGTTCCTCTCCAACAAACACAGTGATGCGTTCACTGGCTCAGTCCTGACGTGCTCACACACACGGTGATGTGCTTTTTAAATGTCACAGCATGTTTTATTTCTAGAAATGAAATGACTTCCTGTCAGACAGCTACAACAATAAAATGCTGCTTGAGTTCATGTTGCAGGTCGCCCTCACGCTCAGCGCTCTGAGGAACTTTTTATTTTTATATATTTATATTTATATTTTTTTGTTTTTATTCTGAAGAACTTCTTCTGGCTGCTTGAATAAAGTAACAGTGGCAGCAGTTTGATGCTCGAACACAGCGACCGAGTTCAAACAGTTTGAAAAGCTCTGCACTGAAAACTAACTAAATGTTTTTAATCTCTGTAAAATTACAGACACGACGATTTTCTGTTTTCTGTTGACGACCAAACTTAAGTAATTTAAGTATCCTAACATTAATTTCTGCTTTCTTTAAATTACATTCACATTTCTGTAAAATAATAACAATGTTCTGCAATGATCAAATTACAGAAAATATCTGTAAAATAAGTTTTTCTCTGTATCTGAATCTCAGATCAGAAAATGTTTTTGAAAGGTTTTTTTAATGTTATTTTATGTTTTGTGTGGCTTTGGCTGCTTTATGACAAATCTGCTGACTAAATAAAGAACGAGATAAATTATTATTAAGATCCAGTGAAAAAAGGTCGAATGTTTTAACAGTGTCGTCACTTTAAGCAACGACTGAACAAACTAAAATATACACGATGACTGCACACACATAAATATGAATGAATAAATATAGAATCAGAAAGTAGAGTCAGACTTCTTTCTTTCTTTCTTTCTTTCTTTCTTTCTTTCTTTCTTTCTTTCTTTCTTTCTTTCTTTCTTTCTTTCTTTCTTTCTTTCTTTCTTTCTTTCTTTCTTCCTTCCTTCCTCGCCAATCGCGGCCGTCGTCGTCGTCTCCGTTTACCCTTAGATGAGGGTGTGAACATTCCCAGCATGCCTCACTTCAGCTGTGGGCCAGCGGCTGCTCCGACAGGGATAGAGAGGAGGAGGGAGGAGGAGGAGGAGAGAGGAGGAGGAGGAGGCGAGAGGGGGAGGAGACAGATATAGAGAGAGCTGGAGAGAAGGAAACTAAGAGACGATAGGAGGAGAGGAAGGAGAGATGATGAGATACCTGCAGATACAGAGGAAGATAAATCACGTTAACACGAGTCAGTTTTTGTGTTTGAAGAAACAACACATCAGTGTTAATGTGTCAGAGTGGAATCCCACTGTGGTTCAGCTGTACTCGAGTATTTACTCTGATTACATTACTACATCAACCAGGTCCCCAGCAGCAGCTGATGTTACTGGCTAGTCCAGCACTGACGTCACCTTCTGATAATAACACATATTAATATTTGTTTCCAGCCTGAATGCTAAGCTACGCTAACCGCCTGCAGACTGCTATCTGAATGACGGTGACAGTAAATCTGAGTGTCGTCTGTAAATGTTGAATATTAGAGGACCGAGGATCGAACCCTGAGGAACTCCACGTTACCACCAGGGATAAAACCGGTCCCGTCCTGAGGATGCGACCCAAACCACTTTAACCCAGGTCCAGCTGTAACCAGCAGTCAGCTTCGCTTCCTCGTGTTCTTCTGTTGAATTATGCAAAGGTCGGTTTAAATCTGACACATTCCGATAGAAACTTTTCCGTTAATACAAAAAACCTCGATGATTGCCACTTTAAATATGAATATAGCTGATATTAAATGTCTGGAATGATGCAGTGGCTGAAATATTCACATGTTGGTCAGATGATTATAGACTCTGTCCCTGAACTTTCTCTACAGCGTCTTGTTTGTGTTGGAAAGACGTGAATATTAATGAAGGAGGCCAACAAATCTCCGAGCAGCTGCTGCATCATTTACTCTAACTGTCACCTCAATCCATCATTTTAAAATTGGGCCTCTGAAGAACTGAAGACACAGTGGTTTATTCAAATGTATTCAAAGCACACGCGTCTCGCACCGAGGCACTCTGGGAATGTTCACACCCCGAGTGTGTCAGGAGAAGAGCGAGGGATGGAGGAAGGTGGAGAAAGACGAGAAGAAGAAGAAGAAGTGCGATCAGCCAATTTTCAAGTGTGAGACCCGAGAGAAGACGTCAGCCGCTGGCGTGTTCACGGCGTGTTTGAGAAGCTCGAGGTCACGTTCACACTTCCTGTCGTCTTTGAGTAACAGAACGGAGCCGCCGTCCTCGACGTGATGGAATAAATCTGAATGTTTCATTCGATGAAATCATCGACGCTGAGTTCAGACCCTCAGGAATCTCCATCGTCTCCTGAAGTTTTGATGTCGTCATGTGATGTGTCGTCATGTGATGTGTCGTCATGTGATGTGTCGTCATGTGATGTGTCGTCATGTGATGTGTCGTCATGTGATGTGTTTGTCTTTGTGTAAAGAGTGTGAATCCGGTTCTGTTCGTCTTCCTCCTCAGATGGTCGCTCCCTCCTCCTCGCTCCCTGTCTGGCCGACACGCCGGCGGCCCAAGTCCTGGAGCGAGCCGTCCTCGAGTCGCGGGTTCGAGAGGTGGAGGAGGAGAACCGGCAGATCCGGTTGCAGCTCAGCCAATCGCAAGGCACCGCCGCTCAGCCGCCGGACGGTAACTACGGCAACCAACAGTGGGGAGCCTCAGCGGACACGGGACCGGAGGACGGAGACAACACGGCGGAGGAGAAGAACAACAACCACACGGAGTGTCCTCGATCGCCCACCGTCCAGAAGTGTGAGGTAATACTGAGCACACAGGAAGATGGAGTTATATAATCACAATAATAATAATTATTATAATTATTCTTATTATTATACAATCACAATAATAATTATTATATTCATATAGATAATCAAATAATATTATAAATTATTATAAATTATAAATAAATTATTCTTATTATTATATAATCACAATAATAATTATTATAATTATTATAATTATTCTTATTATTATATAATCACAATAATAATTATTATAATTATTCTTCACGTTTGCCAAACGAGCAAAACACGTGGGAACATTACCACTTTTGTCCACAGGAGGCGCCAGAGTCGACACAAAATGAAACTGCTCAGTTTTTTCGCGTTAGTGTCGTAACCTGAAGTCACTTCCTGTGACTGATCCACAGAACCAGAACCATCCCGATCAGGAACGGGACAGAACGGTTCCTCACTGACCTCTGCTGACACGTGTCCCCAACAACACGTCGAAGCTTTATTATTAAAATAAACACTATAATTAATAAAATCTCAGATATTCATGGTCCCCAGAGGTTCAGTCGTCTTTCAGGATTTGTTGACACAAAGTTTCATATTTTTTAGTTCCCTGTCTCCTGATGATGTTTGTGAACCTCTGAACTTTCCTCTAGCGCCATCATCAGGTCGACATTTCAGTGTTTCCAGTACTTCACGTTTATTGCTACTGTTCCTGTTCAGGGTGGAGCAGGATCACGCTCGCTCTGTGACGCGGTGTCAGACTCCGAGCTCCAACTTCCCAAAGAGTTTTTTTTAGCTGACGTGAAATCAGACGAACACACGAGGAGCGAAATCTGACAGAGGAGGGAGAACCTCCCGGTGACGAGCTGAAAAGTTTCAGTGTTCACAGAGAATTAAAAAGCTGTTGGAGCGTGTCGCGCGTCGTCGGTCTGCCGTGAACTCGTGGTGACTTCAGTGTAAACGTGTGAACCTCTGACTCTGATCTGTGTCCACAGCTCATCCATGTCGCGTGCGTCTGTGCCGGTCACAACGCCAGCAGAGACGTGGTCACGCTGGTCAAGTCCGTCCTGTTCCACAGGTGAGTCGCTTCGTTTCCCGCCTGTCTTTGATTTCACCAACCAGAGCGCAGGAAGTGACGCCATGTTTTCAGTGGAGCTGTATGAAATACTTAACCCTTGTGCTCCCCTTGGTACATTTTATGCACTTTTCACTTGAAAAAACTCTATAATTTTGCCTGTGTTAATGCTAGTGAGACAAAACTTTCTACGGTTTTGGGTTTTTTATCCAATTTTAAAAGTCCAACCTTAGATTTAATAACAGGGCTATGGTACACTGTGTACAAACGAAAGTTACTCTGGGTTCCCTCAAAATATTTTATGCATTATTGACTCCCATTATAACATACACTTTTGATCCTACTCTAATTTTGGCATAAAAGAACGTTGTACATATGACAACTTTTTCAATCGAAGCTTTTGACTTGAAAAAAAAATAAAAATTAATTATCCATCATTTCACGTCATTTTCCACTATATGGCTGGAGGCCCCATTCCATACTGTTTCATTGAGATCTTTTTCTGTTGCATTTCCGACTATTGCTTGGCAGTAAAACACATAATTACAAGTAAAATGGTCTGGGTGTGTTGGTATTGATGTAAAAGTGTGGTATGAATGTGTGTATTGAGAATATTATTTGTGTGTGTGTGTGTGTATGTCCACAGAGAACAAGACAAAGTGTGTGCACAGGGAAAAAGAGCCTTTTTTTTGCTCACCACATTTTGCACATTCCCATCTCTCTCCCTCTTTCTTATGCCCACAGACCCTCACGCCCCCAGCTGTTGTGCTTTTTTATGATGTGGGTTCATGTTCCCAAAATGACATTAAAGGGTTAAAATTATTAAGAAATACATGAAAATTTTATAGTTATGATTAGGACTGAAGTTGGTCAAAAGATTTAATGCAGTGAAAGTGAAAAAAAATATGCACATGTGATATTTTTATAGCACTTTTTAGAAAAAAACATTTTTTGCACAGAAGGGTTGTTCGCACAAACTTTTTTTAGGGGAGCACAAGGGTTAAAGATGCTGCTCTGCCTGCAGGTGAGATCATGCCCATGCTGTGACGAACCCCGCTTAGCTGCTCCCACGGGACTATTTAAAGCGGTATGAGGTGTTACAGTAAACACAGACCTGACACGTCTCTTCTTTCTGTCCCCGTCCTTCCAGGAGGAATCCGCTTCACTTTCATTTCATCACCGACACGGTGGCCCACCGCATCCTGAGCTCTCTGTTTCAGTCCTGGATGGTTCCGTCTGTGCAAGTCAGCTTCTACGACGCAGACGAACTCAAGGTGAGACGCCGCAGTCGCCTGCGCGGAAACACACGCCGCCGCTCTCCGTCAGGACGAGGCGAAGTCAAGCGGCGAGTTTAACATATGAAAGGAAGCTGCAGAGCGGCGAGTCGAGTTAAACGACAGAAACATCAAGAGGAAACACGAGGTCACATGGTCGTGTCACGTTAACAAACAGCAGAGGTTTGTTTCATGTTGTCTGAGGGTTAGTTCAGGATGTGAGGACGGAGGGTCAGCTCGTGTTCCTGATCGTATCCGGCCTGACTCACAGTAACACGCTCGCACTGAGCATCACCGATCATCACCGCGTCACGCTGTCGTTACCTGTCAAGTGCCAGATCTGCTCCATGGGTAACGAGATTTTCAAAATAAAGCGTTGACATTCACTGTGTGTGTGTGTGTGTGTGTGTGTGTGTGTGTGTGTGTGTGTGTGTGTGGTGTGTGTGTGTGTGTGTGTGTGTGTGTCACATTCTCCTCCCTCACACTCTTTGTGCTCAACAATGAGTCCTCTGTGTCGTCGAGGCTTCGACTTCACATTTCATGAAGTCGCATTAAAAACAGTCGAGACTCCAACTCTGCAGATCAGAGTTACTCATGAACACACACACACACACACACACACACACACTCTGCAGGTGAGCTCACAGGTGTGTGTTGTTCTTCTCTGTCTGTGTTTCAGTCCGAGGTGTCGTGGATACCAAACAAACATTACTCAGGTATTTACGGCTTGATGAAGCTGACGCTGACCAAAGCTTTGCCCTCAGACCTGTCAAAGGTCATCGTCCTCGACACCGACATCACCTTCGCCACCGACATCGCCGAGCTGTGGGGCATTTTTAGGAAGTTCACAGGTGAGACAGTTCGAACGTTGGACCGCGCGGAACACGGTCGGCCAGCTGCAGATATTTGCTGATCACTGATTGGTTGTCGTGTGCAGATAAACAGGTGATTGGCCTGGTGGAGAACCAGAGCGACTGGTACCTGGGGAACCTGTGGAAGAACCACAAACCCTGGCCTGCACTCGGACGAGGCTTCAACACAGGTAAGAGCAGGACACCTGAGCGATCATGGTCACTGAAGCTTCAGACTCCTCAGTGTGTGCAGACGTCTCACTCGCCTCTGTCTCTGTCTCAGGCGTCATCCTGCTCTACCTGGAGCGTCTGCGCAGGATCGGCTGGGAGCAGATGTGGCGGCTGACAGCAGAGAGGGAGCTAATGAGCATGCTCAGTACATCGCTGGCTGATCAGGTAAGAGACACGCTCGACTCGTCAGGTCGAGGAAACCTGCCCGTTAGGCACGAGGTGAGAGGTCAGGGGTCAACGAAGATTTAAAGGTGTTTGTTACAGAATCGTCAGTCGAGGTCGTGCCGTCGTACCGAACATTGGACAGCGTGCCGATATTCACAATAACAGCACGGCCTCGACAGGATCATTTCTGAGGCTGCCAGCTGCTTTGTCTCGTGTGAAGCAGTAAAACGAGTCTGCTGACGTCTGCTGGGTGGAAACATGTTTCATATCATCAGCAGGTCGCTGTGCTCTCCTCAGCACCGCACAGGAAGCAGGAACCTGGGGAGTTACCGTGGTAACGGCTGAAAGAAACATTTAGTTTAGTTTGAGATTATTTTGTGTAACGATGATTTCCAAGGTCAAGAATTAAATTGAATAAAAAAACAGAAAAAACATTTTTTATTCTAGTTATTAAAAGAAGAGGAACCTCATTGTGTTTTTTCTCATTGGTCGAGGAGTTTATTTCTCTCTACCTGAGGTTTAAGTCGAGGGTTGCAGGTCTCTCTGAAACGCAACGCCTGGACGTTCAGGTGTGACGTGCTTCCATAACTGTTGTTCTGTTACATAATGCAGGAAGCTCAGCGTCACTGTGTTCACAGGCAGCGTTAAAGATGAGCTTTGTCATCGGAGGCGTTGGGCGACACGATGTTCAGGGACAGAAAACCAGATGAAGAAAAATCTGATGAGCGCTCGAGGTCGTCCGTCTTTGGAACATAAATATAAATGCAGACGAGTCAGGACGGGGAGAAGATGCTGCACCGACACCATCCGCTTCATTACAGATGTCTGTGGGCGTGTCATCATTCAGAAAGTTTTAACAGCACCCAGGTGTGGGCGAGACAGAGAGCCAGTGTTGACGATGTTGATGTCATGGTGGATTGTAGGTTTGTCTGGTCAGTGTTTGAGCTTCAGCTGGAGGCGACTTCTCTGGTTCAGAGCAGGGAACTCCAGAGAAAGGTGGCTGGTGGTCATCAGGCCGAAGGAGGCAACAGTGTGTGAGGACAGTTTTAGTTTGGGTCTGTGATCCAAGAAGCTTCTTCAGGTGTGACTGACTGCTGAGGAGCTCCGGTGACAGCGAGCGCTAAACAACGTGTGGAACAATGGCTGCCGTCCGATACTTCCTAAGTTAAACTGTCACGAGAAGTTTGTTGAGTTAGTGGCCAAACATCTTCAGAGTCCAGCTGCTCAGACGAGAGGTGTGGAGAGCCGTGGGCTGGTTCTGGTTCTGGTTCTGGGTGAAGTTGCTCTTCTTGACCTCGTCCGTCTTCACCGAGGACGGCTGAAACACGCAACGGCTGATGCCTGAATTCAGATTTGGACCACCCCGGTACTGCTGCACAATATATTAAACACGCCCTTCACTGCTCGCTGTGTGCAGGACATCTTCAACGCCTTCATAAAGCAGAACCCGGTCCTGGTCCACCAGCTGCCCTGCTTCTGGAACGTCCAGCTGTCCGATCACACTCGATCCGAGCAGTGCTACACCGAGGTGTCCGACCTCAAGGTACGCACACACAGATCAGTCCATGGATGATGCAGTGAGACACAAACAGCTGATGTCCTCATGAACCATGTTGTTGTTGGTCAGGTGATCCACTGGAACTCACCGAAGAAGCTCCGTGTGAAGAACAAACACGTGGAGTTCTTCAGGAACCTCTACCTGACCTTCTTAGAGTACGACGGGAACCTGCTGAGACGAGAGCTGTTCGGCTGTCCGAGTCCGGCGAGTCCAGAGAGCGTCCAGGAGACACACACACCACACAGACACACACAAACACACACACACAACACACACACACACACACACACACACAGTAAGTGTGTTTTGATTCTAAGGTTACACAGGATGTCGTTAATCTCTGGCAGGATAAAAACTCGAGTCCAGTCTGAAGCAGCAGAACTTCATCGTCACGTGTAAACTTCTACGTGTTTGTGTCCTCAGCTGCAGACCGCCCTGGAGGACCTCGACGAGGACGACCAGTGCTATGACTTCCGGCGGGAGCGCCTCACCGTTCACAGGGTGCACCTCTACTTCCTGCAGTACGAGTACGCGCCCGCCGAGGACGACACCGACGTCACGCTGGTGGCCCAGCTGTCCATGGACAGGTAACCCCACAGACTCTGTTATCTTTGACGGTGACACTAATCCAAAGTCCTCGTCGCCTCCCTCACGGACACCTCCGCCTTCTCCTCCTGCAGGCTGCAGATGCTGGAGGCCATCTGTAAGCACTGGGAAGGTCCCATCAGCCTGGCGCTCTACATGTCCGACGCCGAGCTCAGCAGTTCCTGCGTTACGCTCAGGCCTCCGAGGTCCTCAAGAACCGCAAGAACATCGCTACCACATCGTCTACAAGGAGGGCCAGTTCTACCCGGTCAAACAAAAAACTGTGAGGAACGTGGCCCTGAAGAACGCCAACACGCCGTACGTGTTCCTGACGGACGTGGACTTCCTGCCCATGTACGGTCTCTACGATTACCTCAGGTAAGACCGCCGCAAAGTGTCACAACGGCGTTTTGGACAAGCTCCATCTCACCTGTAGCTCACCTGTCCTGGTTCCTCCGTGCAGAAAGTCCATGGTGCAGCTGGACATGGCCCGTACTAAGAAGGCTCTGGTGGTTCCAGCCTTCGAGACGCTTCGTTACCCCGCCTGTCCTTCCCCAAATCCAAAGCTGAGCTGCTCTCCCATGCTGGAATGGGGACTCTTACCTTCAGGTACCTGAACAAGAACAGATAAAAAAAAACCTTGATTCAGGGAGGACGCCTGGATGTTGATGATGTGTCTCTTCCTGCTGCTCCAGGTATCATGTGGCCCAAAGGTCACGCTCCTACCAACTATGCCAAATGGCGAACAGCCACCACACCTTACAAGGTGGAGTGGGAGCCGGACTTTGAACCGTACGTCGTGGTGAGGCGAGACTGTCGGAGTACGACCAGCGCTTCGTGGGTTTCGGCGGAACAAGGTGTCCCACGTCATGGAGCTGGATGCACAGGTAGGTGTTCAGGTGCTCATGGTCGATGAAGGTTTCTCTAACACTCGTGCTGTTGCCTCAACTTGGCTGCGTTTCCTTTCCCTCAGGAGTACGACCTGATGGTCCTCCCCAACGCTTCATGATCCACATGCCGCACGCTCCCAGCTTCGACATCTCCAAGTTCCGCTCCAGCTCCAGTTACCGCAACTGTCTGAACACCCTGAAGGACGAGTTCCACCAGGACCTGTCCAGGAAGTACGGCTCGGCCGCTCTCAAGTACCTCACCGCCCAGAGGAACATCTAAAACAAGAAACAAAGAAAACCAGCTGAGAGGCAGCGACTCCGTCAGAGCTTTCTCCGAGATGCTCGGACATGAACTGACGCCGCGACGCGGCGCCGCGAGCAGAGCGCAGACAATGACGGTAAAGCTTTACAGCCTCCATAAACACTGACGGGCTGCTGCGCATTCATTCTCAAGGTGACGACAAACCGGACACGTCCTAAAATTCACCGGGCTGAGCGAGGCGATCGACGACTGGGAGACTGATGGGACTAGCTTTAAGGCCGGGAAACAACAACCATACTCTTACAACTTGTTCTGACAATCAGGACTTTTTCCAGAGGACACACGTGTCCCCGCGGATATCTGGACACGACGGGACTCGTGCGGTTTGAAGCTGTGTGGTATGAATGTTTGTGAGGCCAGTCGAACTGGAGACAGATCGAAGCCTTATCATCTCCATGATATTTACTGACACATTTAATGATTTAATAATTTAATAATATGACGATGTTCTGATTACGACTTTACACGAGAATCAGTTTATTTTTCCTTTATAGATTTTCTGACCTCTAAAAATTCTGTCACGTCACGTCGAGTCATTTCTGCGAGCTGTGTGTGTGCGTGTGTGTGTGTGTGTGTGTGTGCGTGCGTGCGTGTTGTGTGTGTGTGCTGTGCGTGTGCGTGTGCGTGTGCGTGTGCGTGTGTGTGTGCGTGCGTGCGTGTGTGTGTGTGTGTGTGTTGTGCGTGCGTGCGTGCGTGCGTGTGTGTGTGTGTGTGTGCGTGTGCGTGTGCGTGTGCGTGTGCGTGTGCGCGTGTGCGTGTGCGTGTGTGTGTGTGTGTGTGTGCGTGTGTGTGTCTCGATCACAGATTTGCATGTAAGCCGTTGCACTACATCCAGTTTTTTTTCCCACCATGCATCTCTCTCTCTGAACGAAGCAAAGTCTGACTGGGACCAACTCGTGCGACCAACGCCGACTCGTCACAGCGAGTTATTAATGAAGCGGCGACACTCGGAGCTTCTCTCGTGTTAACGTCTGATTCACTGGATTTATGTGCCGTCTACTGAACCACCCTTTGTTTTTAAAAGTCCGACTGAGACCTCACGCCTCGCTGTCTCCACGGTCAGATCAGATGAAGTGTTACCGCACTGAAAGGAAACGCCTGAGGTTTTTCCACGTGTCTGTTTCAGGCTGATGCAGAATGTTAAACTATCTGACAAGCCACCGACAGACAGAACATTTAAATGTTTAGACTACACAAAGGTGCACACGCCTTTCATCGCCACCCAAAATCCACATTTGATCTCAGCGACTCACGAAGGTGTGAACAACCCGACGCCTGCGACACCGGCCCAGCAGGTGTCCGCAGGTCCAGCTGCCTCCTTCAGTTCGCTCGTGGTGTTAACGTGAATCTCTGCTGATCCGATCACAGACAGACGTGCATCAGCTGACAGCGAGCAACATTTCGACACACCAAGATCTGATCGTCTCGATCAACACAAATCCACATACATACAGATAATGTGAACAACACTAAGATAAATCAACACAAATCCACATACATACAAACGCTTTGTTAGTTTTAACTGACGGACCAGAGGTAGCTAATGTGCTGACATGAAGAAAGAAATCTTAATTAAGATTGTGTCAACGAGCGTTTCACAAAGTTTCTCTGAAGTCCAAACTACAAAATTTGTCTGTTTTCAAAGTTTCGTGTGACAGTTTGTCGTGGTCGACTTCACGACGTTTTTTACAAGGAAAGAAAAAAACCAAATTTAGCCAAATTTACAAGCGCAACATAAATGAGAATTAGAATTATTAAAACCTAAAACAACAACTTATTCCTGTAATGACGGAGAACGAGGCGCCGCCGTTAAGACTTTAGTTTCAGTTGGACTTTAATCTGATTTTAATTAAACTGTTTAATTATTTTCTTGGACTGTCCAGCACTTAGCGGATTATCGTGGTCCCCAGAGGAAGAGCCCCAATGATTTTAATAACTCATCTTTATTGTAAAAATTGAAATGACCAAACTTCAGCCCCTGACAGTTATCGAAGATTTTTGACCAAATTGACCCACATGTTGTTGGAGATTCGAGCTCCCCAGAGGATGATCCTAACGGGGTTTTTTTTTTAAAGTCCTAATTGGGCGATTTCATTTCACCTTCGTTTGTGTTAAACACAGTTTTGATCACAGCGTTCAGAAGGCGAGCAGGGAGAGTCGATCGAGCTCTGGTGCCGTTTCCACAGAGGATGAACCGTGAGGCCCCCCCCCCTCCTCCTCCACCCCCGCCGCCTCCATTGACTTCTTGTTGATCGTGGTAAATGCTAGTGCCTTTGCTGTATTGTGAAACTGGATATTGATTGTACTGTTGTACCGACAGGGCCTCGTCAGGCACTCTATTTATTATTGTTGACTCAAATCAATCATATTTTTCTATGTAAGTGCTTTAAATAAAAATTTGCCCTTTTTTAAATCACTTTGTCTCGTCTGTTCTTCTTTGAAACTGAAAAACCATCGAGGGACGTTCAGGACTCGGCGAGCTCGTGCTGATTTAAGCCGGCGTGAATCTTCCATGTGTGTAATTGGTCCGGTCAGATTTTTCAAACTGAATTATTTTGGATGAATGCCGAGGTCCCTGACGGTTTCTGTCCCGGTTAAATGCAAATTAAAAAAAATAATTGGATCCATACATTTCCCTGCAGCGCCGGTGACCGTCTCTAAACAAACAGCATTATTATTATTATTATTATTATTTATTATTCGTCATGATTTATCCAGCACTACAGAAGTGTGACTGTACGGAGCCACGCCGAGTGAAGTGTCATCAGTATATGTGATATATATGTTGTATACAGATAAATAAAGGTTCTTCTGGTTCTACAAAGAACGTCACCAATTAAAGAACTAACGAGTCAGCTGGCGAGCAATAATTATTTTAATTAATTCATTCATTCATGTTTATGATTATGTAGTTTGTTTAAGTCAAGTCAAGCATTTATGAATCTGCATTTATAAGTTTGGATCCACGGGTTCTTCTATGGTTCTCCTATGGTTCTTCTATGGTTCTCCTATGGTTATTCTGTGGTTCTTCTATGGTTTTCCTATGGTTCTTCTGTGGTTCTCCTATGGTTCTTCTGTGGTTCTCCTATGGTTCTCCTATGGTTCTCCTGTGGTTCTCCTATGGTTCTTCTGTGGTTCTTCTATGGTTCTCCTGTGGTTCTTCTATGGTTCTCCTATGGTTCTCCTGTGGTTCTCCTATGGTTCTTCTGTGGTTTTTCTATGGTTCTCCTATGGTTCTTCTGTGGTTTTTCTATGGTTCTCCTGTGGTTCTTCTGTGGTTCTTCTATGGTTCTCCTATGGTTCTCCTGTGGTTCTTCTATGGTTCTTCTGTGGTTCTCCTATGGTTCTCCTGTGGTTCTTCTATGGTTCTCCTATGGTTCTCCTGTGGTTCTCCTATGGTTCTCCTGTGGTTCTCCTATGGTTCTTCTGTGGTTTTTCTATGGTTCTCCTGTGGTTCTTCTGTGGTTTTACTATGGTTCTATGGTTCTCCTGTGGTTCTTCTATGCTGATGTACTGCTGTCAGGACGGGAAGGAGAAGACACACACACACACACACACACACACACACACACACACACACACACACACACACACACACAAACGAGCTGCTCGTTGCTCCACCCGGTCCACAGAATCCACCTCCAGCTCCGAGCTTCTCGGGCCTCCGTCAGAAAGACAAGATGAGGCGATGAGTTATTAATGAATGATGAAGGAATCCTCCAGGTGAGCCTTCACAGGTGGATCATTACCTCATCCTAAACCCGTTATCCTGATCTCCTCCTGGTCCTGAGCCGGCTGACGGGAGCTGAGGCCTGTGCTGTGTCGTGGAGGTGGAGGAAGTGGAGGAGGTGGAGGAGGTGGAGGTGTGATGGAGCTATCGGGGGACCAGGGTGGGCACAGGCCAATTATGAGTGTCAGAGCCGAGGCAGGATCGATGTGGCTCCAACAAAAACCACCTCCCAGCAGCAGTTCTCCTCCTCAGATCAATGGCAATAACTGCTCCTCTTTCTCCTCCTCTCCTCCTCGGACTCGGACTCGGACCACTCTCAGGTATCTGTCATATTTACTCAGGGTGGTTATTGTCCTGTCGGTGTTTTATTGACTGCCCGGCTCTGCAGAGTTCAGGCTGTCTGACGACGACAATAATCCAGAGACACAAAGACACACAAAGACACACAAAGACACACAATCACAGTCTGCAGTTATTAATGAGCATCGGCAGCTCATTACATATTCATGAGCTAAAACATTTAAATCAGATGAATTAAAACACAAGGCAGGAGGAGACTAATCCAGGTTTTAGACAGTCTGCGGGGACGTCACGGAGACTATGTCCAGTTTTAGACAGTCTGCGGGGACGTCACAGAGACTACGTCCAGGTTTTAGACAGTCTGCGGGGACGTCACAGAGACTACGTCCAGGTTTTAGACAGTCTGCGGGGACGTCACGGAGACTATGTCCAGTTTTAGACAGTCTGCGGGGACGTCACGGAGACTACGTCCAGGTTTTAGACAGTATGCGGGGGCGTCACAGAGACTACGTCCAGGTTTTAGACAGTCTGCGGGGACGTCACAAAGACTACGTCCAGGTTTTAGACAGTCTGCGGGGACGTCACGGAGACTACGTCCAAGTTTTAGACAGTCTGCGGGGACGTCACAGAGACTAAGTCCAGTTTTAGACAGTCTGCGGGGACGTCACGGAGACTACGTCCAGGTTTTAGACAGTCTGCGGGGACGTCACGGAGACTATGTCCAGTTTTAGACAGTCTGCGGGGACGTCACGGAGACTATGTCCAGTTTTAGACAGTCTGCGGGGACGTCACGGAGACTACGTCCAGGTTTTAGACAGTCTGCGGGGACGTCACAGAGACTACGTCCAGGTTTTAGACAGTCTGCGGGGACGTCACAAAGACTACGTCCAGGTTTTAGACAGTCTGCGGGGACGTCACGGAGACTACGTCCAGGTTTTAGACAGTCTGCGGGGACGTCACAGAGACTAAGTCCAGTTTTAGACAGTTTGCGGGGACGTCACAGAGACTAAGTCCAGTTTTAGACAGTCTGCGGGGACGTCACGGAGACTACGTCCAGGTTTTAGACAGTCTGCGGGGAAAGTCACGGAGACTACGTCCAGGTTTTAGACAGTCTGCGGGGACGTCACGGAGACTACGTCCAGGTTTTAGACAGTCTGCGGGAAAGTCACAGAGACTAAGTCCAGTTTTAGACAGTTTGCGGGGACGTCACAGAGACTACGTCCAGGTTTTAGACAGTCTGCGGGGACGTCATGGAGACTACGTCCAGGTTTTAGACAGTCTGCGGGGACGTCACGGAGACTACGATAGGGTTTTAGACAGTCTGCGGGGACGTCACAGAGACTATGTCCAGTTTTAGACAGTCTGCGGGGACGTCACAGAGACTACGTCCAGGTTTTAGACAGTCTGCGGGGACGTCACGGAGACTATGTCCAGTTTTAGACAGTCTGCGGGGACGTCACGGAGACTACGTCCAGGTTTTAGACAGTCTGCGGGGACGTCACGTAGACTACGTCCAGGTTTTAGACAGTCTGCGGGGACATCACGGAGACTACGTCCAGGTTTTAGACAGTCTGCGAGGACATCACAGAGACTACGTCCAGGTTTTAGACAGTCTGCGGGGACGTCACAGAGACTATGTCCAGGTTTTAGACAGTCTGCGGGGAAAGTCACGGAGACTACGTCCAGGTTTTAGACAGTCTGCGGGGACGTCACGGAGACTACGATCAGGTTTTAGACAGTCTGCGGGGACGTCACAAAGACTACGTCCAGGTTTTAGACAGTCTGCGGGGACGTCACGGAGACCACGACCAGGTTTTAGACAGTCTGCGGGGACGTCACAGAGACTACGTCCAGGTTTTAGACAGTCTGCGGGGACGTCATGGAGACTACGTCCAGGTTTTAGACAGTCGGTTTTAGACAGTCTGCGGGGACGTCACAGAGACTACGTCCAGGTTTTAGACAGTCTGCGGGGACGTCATGGAGACTACGTCCAGGTTTTAGACAGTCTGCGGGGACGTCACGGAGACTACGTCCAGGTTTTAGACAGTCTGCGGGGACGTCACGGAGACTACGATCAGGTTTTAGACAGTCTGCGGGGACGTCACAGAGACTACGTCCAGGTTTTAGACAGTCTACGGGGACGTCACAAAGACTACATCCAGGTTTTAGACAGTCTGCGGGGACGTCACGGAGACCACGTCCAGGTTTTAGACAGTCTGCGGAGACGTCACAGAGACTACGTCCAGGTTTCAGACAGTCTGCAGGGACGTTATTTAGTGTTCTCTGGCTTCATAAACAGACGTGATTACATTAAATATCTAAACAGGAACTTTGTTTCCACCCTGAAGCTTCGTGTTGTTCGTGTTTGTCCAACAACAAAAGCGTCTTTATGGTCAGACGGGACGTGAATGCTGAGACTTCAGATTACACAACACACCCACCCCTGACCTCCACCCTGACTGCACAGCACTGTGAACCCCACGCTGCTTCCTCCATGTCAACATAATTTATGGAGGACTGAGCTGCGTGGACGAGCTCAGAGACAGACAGATGTTCAACATAGCAGGACGCCTGACAACCAGAAGACTGAACACAAAACAAAGTTTGCATGAAACGACAACACCAAGCCAACACGATGTAACTGTGTAACCTCAGTGACCTCCTGCTGATCCACTCTGACCTGTGATCAGGTGACCCACTCTGACCTGTGATCAGGTGATCCACACTGACCTGTGATCAGGTGACCCACTCTGACCTGTGATCAGGTGACCCACTCTGACCTGTGATCAGGTGACCCACTCTGACCTGTGATCAGGTGACCCACTCTGACCTGTGATCAGGTGATCCACTCTGACCTGTGATCAGCTGACCTACTCTGACCTGTGATCAGGTGACCCACTCTGACCTGTGATCAGGTGATCCACTCTGACCTGTGATCAGGTGACCCACTCTGACCTGTGATCAGGTGACCCACACTGACCTGTGATCAGGTGACCCACTCTGACCTGTGATCAGCTGACCCACTCTGACCTGTGATCAGGTGATCCACTCTGACCTGTGATCAGGTGACCCACACTGACCTGTGATCAGGTGACCCACTCTGACCTGTGATCAGGTGACCCACTCTGACCTGTGATCAGGTGAACGGTGTCTCTGTCATTCGTACGTCTGTTCTCACACTATGTAACTTTGGGCTCCGGGTCGGGAGAAGTACGTAACGCTTTACGGCACTAAGTCACACAGCAGCAACTATTTCACTGACTCTGGTGAAACTGGATCATATTTTATGGAGGAAATGTTTTCTGGTTTTCCCTCTGATGTCCTCCGGCTGCTCCGCCTCAACTCTCTGTGATTTACAGAGTTTATGATGGACAGTGAAGTAAACTGCTGACAGCTGTAGCTGCTGTTAGCTCATGTTAGCTCAGTCTGTTAGCTGCTGTTAGCTCATGTTAGCTCAGTCTGTTAGCTGCTGTTAGCTCATGTTAGTGCGTACAGTTAGCTGCTGTTAGCTCATGTTAGCTCAGTCTGTTAGCTCAGTCTGTTAGCTGCTGTTAGCTCATGTTAGCTCAGTCTGTTAGCTGCTGTTAGCTCATGTTAGATAATGTTAGCTTGCACAGGCATTTTGGACCACCAGGAAGGAGAAGAGGAGGTAACCAGGCTCAGCAGCTTCTACGGACATGATGGCAGAGGAGAAGAGAGTGAAGAGGACGCTGACGGAGGAAGCTAAGAAGAGAAAAGGAGAGAGTGAGCGAGCAAGAAGTGTGTGCGTGTGTGTGTGTGTGTGTGTGTGTGTGTGTGTGTGTGTGTGTGTGTGTGTGTCCGTCGAGGTCTCCAATTACAAACCAAACTTCTCACCTGGAACGACACACCTGCTCACAACATCTGCTGAGATCACCACAGGAAGTGTGTGTGTGTGTGTGTGTGTGTGTGTGTGTGTGTGTGTGTGTGTGTGTGTGTGAATTGAACGAAAATGAAATGAAATGAACAACTTTTATTACAATAATGCAACTAAAGCAACTAATGCAACTAATGCAACTATAGCAACTAAAGCAACTGAAGCAACTAATGCAACTAATGCAACTAATGCAACTAAAGCAACTAATGCAACTATAGCAACTAATGCAACTAATGCAACTATAGCAACTAATGCAACTAAAGCAACTATAGCAACTAAAGCAACTATAGCAACTAATGCAACTAATGCAACTAATGCAACTAAAGCAACTAAAGCAACTATAGCAACTAAAGCAACTTATGCAACTAATGCAACTATAGCAACTAATGCAACTAATGCAACTATAGCAACTAATGCAACTAAAGCAACTATAGCAACTAAAGCAACTATAGCAACTAAAGCAACTATAGCAACTAATGCAACTATAGCAACTATAGCAACTAAGGCACAATGAGTAATTTCTATGAGTCAACATCAACTCAAATGAAGAAACATCACAGACACATTTCATCATCATAATTAAGAACATGAACCATGAACAGTTACAAACTCTGGACGACATTTGAAGCAGAGTGTCAGTAACTGTTAGAGCAGAGTGACATGTGTAACGATCACACACCGTCCACACGTGATAATTAACGTGAACATTCACTTGTCCTGTCTGAGAATTCAGACTGAGCCATGATGACATCGATGGCATCAGCCTTGTCTTCTTAGCTTTGTCCGTCAGCGTCCTCTTCACTCTCTTCTCCTCTGCCATCATGTCCACAGAGGCTGCTGACTGCTGGGCCTGTGAACCTCTCTGGAACAGGTCCTCCAACACGTCTCTGTCTGCGAGGCCTCGGCGGTAACTCGATTGTGACGGAGCTGCACGCCTGTCAGCGTCCTCCGTGAGTCTTATCTGGACTCGTCGTTTCCAGGCCAACAGCGTGGGAGCCGCCCGGCGCTCAAGCTGCGGCGTTTGAAATTGATTAACTCATTTATATTCATGCCTGCTGCTTCTTTGAGCCAAGACAAAAAGGTTTTTCCCTTTAGCAGAACCAGAATAAATCACTGACAACGGCTTCTTTTAATACACCAACGCATACGAGATGAACTTCATTTGGTTCTTTCTGTGGCGCTCGGCGAAAGGTGAAGCCGAGGATCAGACATGAGGAGAAGGTTCAGGTGATCAATCTGGAAGACGTCCAGACGACATAATTAAACTTCAGATGCTCTTATTAAATGCTGCATGATCTGACAGGATGTAATGAAGTGGCAGCTGGCCCCGCCCCCGCCCGGCTCCGTGTCGTGACATCACGCTGACTCTCCTCATTAGACTAATTGAGCAGCCAGCGCCTCACATCAGACAGCGGGCTAACAGCTTAGCAGCAGCGTGGAGCGTCCACATCCACCCACCTACACACTGCAGCTGCCACCTGTGTGTGTGTGTGTGTGTGTGTGTGTGTGTGTGTGTGTGTGTGTGTGTGTGAGCAGTGACTGTTTTTATAACACACAGACCTAAAACTTTATGTACGAGCAAATGTTGGCTCAGTTTGTTTGTGACACATTTGGATGGAAACATCCAAACTGTTCTGGGCAGGCAGAACCAGAACCAAGACTCGGTCCAGGTCCAGGTCCAGGTGAACTTCCTGGGTGAGGTGAGTCAGACATCTGAAGGTGTGTCTGTCTGTGTGGAGGACTGATGACCTTTGAGCGCAGGAAGCATTGATCTGATGATTTCCAGGTGAAAACTCGTCAAAGTCAAAGTTGGCTGAAAGGTTTGAAACGTCTAAAGGCCGACCCACAGCAAACCCTGCAGCAACGTTCTGCAACGTTAAAAAAACTGTTACAGCTGCAGCAGCAGAGCCGTGTCTTCAGAGTGACATGTTTAACGATCATGGACCGTCCAAACGTGAGAACGTGAAGATTCCCTGAATAAAGTGAACCATGACGAACACGCAGCTCTGAGAACAGTCTCCAGTCTTTAGGTGGTTTCTTACCTGACAGCAGAAGTTCAGTCTTTGATGCATCAAGATCATTTATTAGAGTTAGAATCAGAGACACTGTCAGAGTTGATCAGAAGTGCCTGAGTCGGCCACACGGGACCTCGAGGCCACACGGGACCTCGAGGCCACACGGGACCTCAAGGCCACACGGGACCTCGAGACCACACGGGACCTCGAGGCCACACGGGACCTCGTTAACCTCAGGAGAAGAAGTCACAGGTAAACAGCTTTGTTAGCTTGTATTTGTACGTCTCACTTGGACACCGGCAGCTCAGATTATTTCTGTTCTTCTCAGAGTTCAGAGGAAGAAAGAGACAGAGATACAACACCGCCCCGAGGGAAATCGCCACATATCGGATGTGCTGACAACACGCCGCCGCCGAGATTAACTCTGTGAAACGCCGTGGAAAACATCCCTCCCCGGCACCTCTCCACAGGCCATTAATCTGAGATGACATGCAGGAGACGGGCGGAGAAGGCGGAGGGCGTAGTGACGGCTGAGACTGAAACGGAAAGAGGCGGTGACGTCTATTTCCTCAGATATTGGCACCATCATCGCCGCGCTCCCTGTCATGTTTGCTCAGCGTGTGAAGAGGCGATGGAGTGTGTGTTTTCCAGGCTGCAGTCATCCTCCTTATAACAGCATGAACTGCTGCTCACTGCAGCTGCTGTCAGCTAATGTTAGCTCAGTTTGTTAGCTGGTATGTTTCTTCATGCTGAGCTCAGACACTCTTTGCAGATGCTGCTCAGCTCTTCTTCAGCTGCCTCTGGTAGGTTGCTGTTCCTACTGGTTGCATCTTCTGTCACCAGTTTTCTTGTTTTTCATTCATCTCTTGTTCAGTTCAATCATGTTATTAAAACTCTCTTTTTCCAGGATGTTTCCAGGCCTGGAAATCTAAACGTTTACAGGCGCAGCAGCTGCAGAAATCACAAAAACCTTCAGTTATTTAATTTGTAGACATTTCTGTAGGAAGCGAGGTACAAGGTCTGCGGGGGACGTCACAGAGACTACGTCCAGGTTTTAGACAGTCTGCGGGGACGTCACGGAGAGTACGTCCAGGTTTTAGACAGTCTGCGGGGACGTCACGGAGAGTACGTCCAGGTTTTAGACAGTCTGCGGTGACGTCACGGAGAGTACGTCCAGGTTTAAGACAGTCTGCGGGGACGTCATGGAGACTACGTCCAGGTTTAAGACAGTCTGCGGGGACGTCACGGAGACTACGTCCAGGTTTTAGACAGTCTGCGGGGACGTCACGGAGACTACGTCCAACAATAACTAATAGCAGCTACAGTTTACTTCACTGTCCATCAGGAAAGTCTGTAAATCACAGAGTCTGGTCTTTTGTTAATTCCTCTTTGTGTATTTTGTTTCTTCGAAGATAAAAACAGTTTTTCGCTCCGGGCTCGGTGATTCATCAAACTGGAGAGAGGCAGAGAGGCCATCTCGTGAGTGGATTGGAGGATGGAGGATTTATGCGTCACTCCTGATCCGAGCCATGCCTGGCAGATTACTGAATCATTTAACCGTAATCACAGACAATCCTGTTATGAGGAGCGCGGGGATGATGTGATGGGTTTTCTGCTGCAGCGTCGGCGTCTGTTTGTTCTCAACAAAGACGAGCACCAACATCTCCAGCAGCTTGAATCAATACACAGTGATGTCTGTTTTATGGCATGAGAGCAGACTGCTTCGAGGAATGAATCAAACAAATATTGTCTTTCTATCACAGCCTGAAATCTTCTTCTTCTGTGGTGACATGGAGTCTGTTAAAATCGAACCACGGTGTGGGTTCGTTTACACTGTCCTGCTGCCACAAACACTCACTAGACCAAATGTGGATCGATCTACCACTAAAAATAATCCCCAACAAACGCACCATTCCTGTTGGTTTGATAAAAGTCACATTCACAACCATCATCAGCTTTCATTGTGGAGAACAGAACGGGCTGAGCAGAACCTCTGAACCAGCAGCGTCCAGTCTAACAGTGAACACAGCGACAGAACCTCTGAACCGGCAGCGTCCAGTCTAACAGTGAACACAGCGACAGAACCTCTGAACCGGCAGCGTCCAGTCTAACAGTGAACACAGAGACAGAACCTCTGAACCGGCAGCGTCCAGTCTAACAGGGAACACAGAGACAGAACCTCTGAACCGGCAGCGTCCAGTCTAACAGTGAACACGGCGACAGAACCTCTGAACCGGCAGTGTCCAGTCTAACAGTGAACACGGCGACAGAACCTCTGAACCGGCAGTGTCCAGTCTAACAGTGAACACAGCGACAGAACCTCTGAACCGGCAGTGTCCAGTCTAACAGTGAACACGGCGACAGAACCTCTGAACCGGCAGTGTCCAGTCTAACAGTGAACACGGCGACAGAACCTCTGAACCGGCAGTGTCCAGTCTAACAGTGAACACAGCGACAGAACCTCTGAACCGGCAGTGTCCAGTCTAACAGTGAACACGGCGACAGAACCTCTGAACCGGCAGTGTCCAGTCTAACAGTGAACAGCGACAGAACCTCTGAACCGGCAGTGTCCAGTCTAACAGTGAACACGGCGACAGAACCTCTGAACCGGCAGTGTCCAGTCTAACAGTGAACACGGCGACAGAACCTCTGAACCGGCAGTGTCCAGTCTAACAGTGAACACGGCGACAGAACCTCTGAACCGGCAGTGTCCAGTCTAACAGTGAACACAGCGACAGAACCTCTGAACCGGCAGTGTCCAGTCTAACAGTGAACACAGCGACAGAACCTCTGAACCGGCAGTGTCCAGTCTAACAGTGAACACAGCGACAGAACCTCTGAACCGGCAGTGTCCAGTCTAACAGTGAACACGGCGACAGAACCTCTGAACCGGCAGTGTCCAGTCTAACAGTGAACACAGAGACAGAACCTCTGAACCGGCAGTGTCCAGTCTAACAGCGAACACGACAGAACCTCTGAACCGGCAGTGTCCAGTCTAACAGTGAACACGGCGACAGAACCTCTGAACCGGCAGTGTCCAGTCTAACAGCGAACACGGCGACAGAACCTCTGAACCAGCAGTGTCCAGTCTAACAGCGAACATGGCGACAGAACCTCTGAACCAGCAGTGTCCAGTCTAACAGCGAACACAGCAGCAGAACCTCTGAACCGGCAGTGTCCAGTCCAACAGTGAACACAGCGACAGAACCTCTGAACCGGCAGTGTCCAGTCTAACAGTGAACACAGCAGCCTGCTGAAGTGGTTTTCTTGCCGGGTTTGGCTCCTCGCATCCGGGCTGACTCACATCATCAGTGTGAAGTTATTTCCTGTTGGTGCTTGAACCAATCATCAACCTCTGTGTCTGTGAAGTGAAGCTTAAAGCTGCAGTTCCTCTAACGTCCACTTGAGGCTGGCTCCAGCAGTGAGTCAGTCTCCATAAGTCCCCATGTTTCACAGCAGAAATAAACATGTTTACAGCCTGGTACAAAAAACAGTTTTGGTCTCTGTAGCTAATTTCCCCGTTCATGACAACTGTACTGAGGGTGAATTTATATACAACTCACCTGTTCACATTATATTAAGGCTTAAAGTTATGCAGGATTCAGAGGGTGGACGCTTTGATTGACAGGTGGGCGTGGTTACAAACATGTTATTTTTACAGTTTGACTTCATTTCACTGTTTGATCACGTATTCTTTGTGTTTCCCTTCAAACCAACAGAGAGTCATTGTGCTTTCATCTGGAGGACAAACGCAGTTCATCATGTTTCCACCTGACAGAGCTCTTAAATTGAATTGTTCTGCCTCTGACGTTGGTGTTATCCTCAGCGTCTATTTAAAGCCAATTCCAGCGCGGGGCAAACGGCAATGAGACAGGAGATGAGGGTGGTGGTAACATGACAGAGACATTCTTCTCCGTACTCCCATTTAGCTTCTTCAAATGAGAATATATTTCTCAACAATGGGATCTATTCTTCACGGCGGAGACAGAAAAGTGAAAAATTCAATAACAGAGTCGGAGCTCTCTTTTCTTCCTCTTCTAGTCCTTGATTAAAAATGGAGAGGTGCCACTCAGGGGAGAAGAACCAGACCCGCCTCGGACACAATGGAAAGAGAGAGGAGGAGGAGGAGGAGGAGGTGGAGGAGGAGGAGGAGGAGGAGGAGGAGGTGGAGTAAATGGATGGAGGTGGATGCAGATTAACTGATGAGTTCGGTGCCATGAACTGTGTCGCTCATTGTCTGAGCTACAATGAAATGTGTCCGCGACACAAATGGAATCCATTTTCCGGGCCGACACTGATTGTCTCTTTATCATCACTGATGTTTTTTTTGCTCCCTCCACGTAATTCAATTCCTCTTCCAGACGCACACACTCACTGTCCTTCATGCAAAATGAATCCCTGTTATTCTGAGGAGCCACGTCCAATTATTCTGTGTGACCGGCCAAACAAAAATAATCAGAACCGTGGTGCTGATCAGAGTTCTGGAACCACTGATTGATGGATCACCATCATAACACACATTGAAGTGTTAATGAAGACTCATTAAGTCCATTATTTCCTGTATCAGGACACCTGAGAGTGTATTCTTTCATTCAAACCACGGCCTCAAGTAAAAACAGTCATCAAGAAACTTTCACCGTCATCCTGCAGGAGCCCCGACGTGTCGGCACTTTAACTAAACTTATGAGTTAATATTTCAAAAACACGAGAGGCCGTGCTTTTTTTCAGATAGTAAAGTAGAAGACGGTGATGTGTGATCGTTGTTGAAGTCAGATCTGAGAGTGTGAAGACGCCAAAACACAGAGAGAGAAGTGTGAGACAGATTTTACAGCTCTGGAGAGTCACATGAGTATCAGCTGAGAGAAGACGTGTTAAAGCAGAAACAACGAGAGTTGAACAGCAGCAGCTCGATGAGGCAGCTCGGTGAGGCACAGCAGCTCAGTGAGGCAGCTCAGTGAGGCACAGCAGCTCGGTGAGGCACAGCAGCTCAGTGAGGCAGCTCGGTGAGGCACAGCAGCTCAGTGAAGCAGCTCAGTGAGGCACAGCAGCTCAGTGAGGCAGCTCAGTGAGGCACAGCAGCTCAGTGAGGCAGCTCGGTGAGGCACAGCAGCTCAGTGAGGCACAGCAGCTCAGTGAAGCACAGCAGCTCGGTGAGGCACAGCAGCTCGATGAGGCACAGCAGCTCGACGAGGCAGCTCAGTGAGGCAGCTCGGTGAGGCACAGCAGCTTGGTGAGGCACAGCAGCTCAGTGAGACACAGCAGCTCAGTGAGGCACAGCAGCTCAGTGAGGCACAGCAGCTCGGTGAGGCACAGCAGCTCAGTGAGGCACAGCAGCTCGATGAGGCAGCTCAGTGAAGCACAGCAGCTTGGTGAGGCACAGCAGCTCGATGAGGCACAGCAGCTCGATGAGGCAGCTCAGTGAGGCACAGCAGCTCAGTGAGGCAGCTCTGTGAGGCACAGCAGCTCGATGAGGCAGCTCAGTGACGCACAGCAGCTCGATGAGGCACAGCAGCTCGGTGAGGCAGCTCTGTGAGGCACAGCAGCTCGATGAGGCACAGCAGCTCTGTGAGGCCTAGCAGTTCTGTGAGGCACAGCAGCTCTGTGAGGCACAGCAGCTCGGTGAGGCAGCTCTGTGAGGCACAGCAGCTCGATGAGGCAGCTCAGTGAGGCACAGCAGCTCTGTGCGGCACAGCAGCTCTGTGAGGCACAGCAGCTCGATGAGGCAGCTTAGTGAGACACAGCAGCTCGGTGAGGCAGCTCAGTGAGGCACAGCAGCTCTGTGAGGCACAGCAGCTCAGTGAGGCACAGCAGCTCGATGAGGCAGCTCAGTGAGGCACAGCAGCTCAGTGAGGCACAGCAGCTCGATGAGGCAGCTCAGTGAGACACAACAGCTCAGTGAGGCACAGCAGCTCGATGAGGCACAGCAGCTCTGTGAGGCAGCTCTGTGAGGCACAGCAGCTCAATGAGGCAGCTCAGTGAGGCACAGCAGCTCTGTGAGGCAGCTCTGTGAGGCACAGCAGCTCGATGAGGCACAGCAGCTCAGTGAGGCACAGCAGCTTAGTGAAGCACAGCAGCTCGGTGAGGCACAGCAGCTCGATGAGGCAGCTCGGTGAAGCACAGCAGCTCGGTGAGGCACAGCAGCTCTGTGAGGCACAGCAGCTCGGTAAGGCAGCTCGGTGAGGCACAGCAGCTCAGTGAGGCAGCTCAGTCAGACACAGCAGCTCGGTGAGGCAGCTCAGTGAGGCACAGCAGCTCGGTGAGGCAGCTCAGTCAGACACAGCAGCTCGGTGAGGCAGCTCGGAGAGGCACAGCAGCTCGATGAGGCAGCTCAGTCAGACACAGCAGCTCAGTGAGGCAGCTCAGTCAGACACAGCAGCTCAGTGAGGCAGCTCAGTCAGACACAGCAGCTCGGTGAGGCAGCTCAGTCAGACACAGCAGCTCGGTAAGGCAGCTCGGTGAGGCACAGCAGCTCGATGAGGCAGCTCAGTCAGACACAGCAGCTCGGTGAGGCAGCTCAGTGAGGCACAGCAGCTCTGTGAGGCACAGCAGCTCAGTGAGGCACAGCAGCTCGATGAGGCAGCTCAGTGAGACACAGCAGCTCGATGAGGCAGCTCAGTGAGGCACAGCAGCTCAGTGAGGCACAGCAGCTCTGTGAGGCACAGCAGCTCAGTGAGGCACAGCAGCTCGATGAGGCAGCTCAGTGAGACACAGCAGCTCGGTGAGACAGCTCAGTGAGACACAGCAGCTCAGTGAGGCACAGCAGCTCGGTGAGGCACAGCAGCTCAGTGAGGCACAGCAGCTCGGTGAGGCAGCTCAGTGAGGCACAGCAGCTCGATGAGGCAGCTCAGTGAGGCACAGCAGCTCGGTGAGACACAGCAGCTCGGCGAGGCAGCTCAGTGAGACACAGCAGCTCGGTGAGACACAGCAGCTCGGTGAGGCAGCTCAGTGAGGCACAGCAGCTCGATGAGGCAGCTCAGTGAGACACAGCAGCTCAGTGAGACACAGCAGCTCGGCGAGGCAGCTCAGTGAGGCACAGCAGCTCGATGAGGCAGCTCAGTGAGGCACAGCAGCTCGGTGAGACACAGCAGCTCGGCGAGGCAGCTCAGTGAGACACAGCAGCTCGGTGAGGCACAGCAGCTCAGTGAGGCACAGCAGCTCAGTGAGGCACAGCAGCTCGGTGAGGCACAGCAGCTCGGTGAGGCACAGCAGCTCAGTGAGGCACAGCAGCTCAGTGAGGCACAGCAGCTCAGTGAGGCACAGCAGCTCAGTGAGGCACAGCAGCTCGGTGAGGCAGCTCGGCGAGGCACAGCAGCTCGATGCTATCTTAACTTCATTTGTCATAAAATCATACATGCAATCATACACACATAGAAATCATGTCGTAATAAACTTTGCAGTGATACATTCAGGGTGCTGCTGTGGTGCACGTTGGTTCACTGCTGTAATAAATGGAATGGAGCCTTAATGGCTCATTGGAAAACCTGAGTTTACCATGTCATGTCAAAATGGCCACTGTCTTTGTGACCCAATGACAGGCCTAGACATTTGGACATGGGGACTTATGGAGACTGACTCAGGTGGACGTTATAGGAACTGCAGCTTGTGTCTTCACTTCCTGTGAAGGTTGCTGCCTTTTTTTTTAATCACAGATGTATCAACATGTTGGTCATGCTAACGATAACGTCGCGTTCTTTAAAGTTCTCTGAAGAACTTTTTTATCCTTCAGAACGTTTTTCTGCTGCTGAAGACACAAACAGGTTGTTTAAGTCGCCTTTGCAGAACCATGTGACCTGGTTTTAATAAAAACAGTTTGGAACAGGCTTTCTTTGTGAACCTGAAGTACACACAGGACTTAACGAATGGCCGCTCCACGACTTCGTCTTCTGATTCCTGATTGGTTCAGATCGATTAAAATCACACAGCATGTCAGAACCTCGGGATGTTTTTATCGTCAGTCATCACTTTAATATCTACATCCAGTTGGTTTCAGTGTAAAAGGAGTGAATCCAGAATTTGATTGAAAATATGTTTGATTTTATTTCTGCTTCAGTGCTTTTAGATTCAGATGTTAAAGAAGAAAAACACTGACATACATTCATAGAGACGCTGATGTGTCTGAAGTCTGAAGAATTAATTATGCTTCAGCTTCGATGGAAGCAGACGGGTGCAGGACAACAGTTTGTGGATATTTCATGATTCTTTCAAGACACGCTCACAGTTTTATATTTAATAAAGTCCTCAGCGTTATTTAAAGAACAGTCTGCTTCTGTTGTTGACTTTGACGTGTTGATGATTATATATATATATATATATATATATAGAAAAAGTTGTTTATCTCTTCAGTGTTTAATTAAATCTTTCTTTAATCACAGTACGTCACGTTGTCACTTAACCTCATGAAAACTGTCACTTTGTTGTGATGTCGGTGTCAGCCTCGTCCAACAGCTTCAGTTTGAACTGTCGTCTGTTCGTGAAGCGCAGAATCATAAAGTTTTAAAACAGGACACCAGATGTTGACAGCTGCTCGTCACCTCTGCTCACCTCGGAGCGATGACGGTCACGTTTGGCTGGACTCAGCTCCAGCAACTCGTTTTCCTCAAAGTGCCGAGTCGGCTTCTTCAGCTCAGCTGGACTGATTCCAGGAAAAGAAAGACGAGTTTAAAGAAATGTTTAGGAATGGGAGAGACATCCATAAACCAACATCAAAGTAATCTGACATCATTTATTGATTATTATCGATTAGTGGATTCAGAACTTAAATTTAAATTATACACTGTTTCTAAAAAACTTAATAAACCGACGTCCCTGCAGACTGTCTAAAACCTGGACGTAGTCTCTGTGACGTCCCCGCAGACTGTCTAAAACCTGGACGTAGTCTCAGTGACGTCCCTGCGACTGTCTAAACCTGGACGTAGTCTCTGTGACGTCCCTGCGACTGTCTAAAACCTGGACGTTCTCTGTGACGTCCCCGCAGACTGTCTAAAACCTGGACGTAGTCTCTGTGACGTCCCTGCAGACTGTCTAAAACCTGGATGTAGTATCTGTGACGTCCCTGCAGACTGTCTAAAACCTGGACGTAGTCTCTGTGACGTCCCCGCAGACTGTCTAAAACCTGGACGTAGTCTCTGTGACGTCCCCGCAGACTGTCTAAAACCTGGACGTAGTCTCTGTGACGTCCCCGCAGACTGTCTAAAACCTGGACGTAGTCTCTGTGACGTCCCCGCAGAATGTCTAAAACCTGGACGTAGTCTCTGTGACGTCCCCGCAGACTGTCTGAAACCTGGACGTAGTCTCTGTGACGTCTCGCAGACTGTCTAAAACCTGGACGTAGTCTCTGAGACGTCCCCGCAGACTGTCTAAAACCTGGACATAGTCTCCATGACGTCCCCGCAGTCTAAAACCTGGACGTAGTCTCTGAGACGTCCCCGCAGACTGTCTAAAACCTGGACGTAGTCTCTGAGATGTCCTGTTTTTTGTACCAGTCTATAAACATGTTTATTTCTGCTGTGAAGTTGGACATTTGGACATGGGGACTCAAATGGACGTTTCCTCAGAGGACACTGCTCAGTTTAATAAATTTTATTTAATTTTTTAAATAATAAAACGTCAGAAACAAAAAAACTGAATTATCAGTTGCAGCTCAACAGAGATAACACTTATCTATTTCATCTCTACAATTACCTCTGTGTGTGTGTGTGTGTGTGTGTGTGTCTGTGTATGTGTGTGTGTGTGTTGGGTGTGGTGTGTGTGTGTGTGTGTGTGTGTGTGTGTGTGTGTGTGTGTGTGTGTGTTTGATAAAAACAGCTTACCTGGAGAAAATTGTGAGGTTGATGAGCCCACTGCGACCCTCATCTCCTCACTGTCACCTGCTGACATGCACAGGAAAGTGGGATGGGATTTTTTATGTATGTGTGTGTGTGTGTGTGTGTGTGTGTGTGTTGTGTGTGGGTGTGTGTGGGTGTGTGTGTGTGTGTGTGTGTGTGTGTCTGTGTGTGTGTGTGTGTGTGCGTGTGTCTGTGCCTGCATACACACTCTCAGGTTTATCTTGTGATTTTCTGGATGTTATGGTCTGATTTTGATGATAACAGCTCTCTGTCAGCAGTCTGCAGAAAACCTCCTATAAGCATTTCTGCTCCTTTAGTACCAGCAACACACACACACACACACACACACACACACACACACACACACACACACACACACACACACACACACACACTCACACACACACACACACACACACACACACACACACACACTCACACACACACACACAGCAGATGAAGATGTTTCATATTTGCTGATGTTGAATTTAATGTAACACTTCATCTACGTCTGTCAGGGTTAATATTTGTATATAAACATATTTATATTTGTATATAAACATATTTATATTTGTATATATACATATTTATATTTGTATATATACATATTTATATTTGTATATATACATATTTATATTTGTATATATACATATTATATTTGTATATAAACATATTTATATTTGTATATAAACATATTTATATTTGTATATATACATATTTATATTTGTATATATACATATTTATATTTGTATATATACATATTTATATTTGTATATATACATATTTATATTTGTATATAAACATATTTATATTTGTATATAATATTATATTTGTATATATACATATTTATATTTGTATATAAACATATTTATATGTGTATATATACACATATAAATATGTTTGAATATAGAAGGAAGTCACTTTGGTGACATAATCACTGAAACAGAGGAGTTACACTGCACGCTGCCTACAGGTCTGCAAAATAAAAACACGATGAGTGAACACCACGTCAGATACACTGAGTGTGTGTGTGTGTGTGTGAGTGTGTGTGTTGTGTGTGTGTGTGTGTGAGTGTGTGTGTGTGTGTGTGTGTGTGTGTGTGTGTGTGTGTGTGTGTGTGTGTGTGTGTGTGTGTGTGTGTGATGCTGCACAGCTATTGATCAGACAATCTGAGCAGCAAGTGGAAGGTGAACAAGCTGCTCGAGGCCTGATGGAGGTCTTGTTATCCAGACCGGAGTCAAGCAAAGCGGCCCCGCCCCGTCTTTAGGAGGCTGCGTGATCCTGACCTGATCCTGACCTGATCCTGATCCTGACCTGATCCTGATCCTGATCCTGACCTGATCCTGACCTGATCCTGACCCTGACCTGATACATCTTTACTGTGTCATAGAGCTGCTTCAGCTGAACGTTCAACCCGGAAGACGTCCCCGCAGACTGTCTAAAACCTGGACGTAGTCTCTGTGACGTCCCCGCAGACTGTCTAAAACCTGGACGTAGTCTCTTCTTCTTCGTGATTAAATCTTGGTGCTGTTTGTTCGTTCGTGTGTCGGCTCTGCTGGGTCTCACTTTCTTCGAGAGCGTCTTCGTGCGGCGGCGCGTCAGAGTCTGGACCGGCTGTATTTATAGATCAGCCTGTCTGAGGCCGGAGCCAGAAGCCAGAGACTAATGATGCTCTACAAATGGGACTCATCCAAAACTCGTTCTCCTCCTGCCCCCACACACACACACACACACACACACACACACACACACACACACACCACACACACACACACACACACACACACATTGGACGCTTCAAGCAAACGTCTGCCAAGTTCTGCATCAACCAACAGGAAGAACAAAACAATCAAATGATATTACAGAAGCTTCTCGTGTTCCTGCGGTCACAGATACTGAAGCCTGACTCCAGCTGCTGTGACTCGCTGACAGTTCATGAGACATCCAGATGTTTCCAGCTCGTGCAGCAGTTCATTTTTCCACCCACAGAAGCTGGAGACAGACCATAATGCACTGCAGCAAATGTGGGTGTGAGTCACTTTTCTCCATCTCACACTGACACCTGCCAGCATCCGTATTTTTGCCTCCACCTACACAGGAGTAAAGTTAGCTTCTCCTCGGCAGTCGGGAGGTTTATTAATACCGCCGGTCTGTCGGCTCATCACTTTGGTCCAAACTGTAATAACAGGATCAGATGGACTTCACCAAACCAGATCCAGATTAAAGTGTCAGCTCCTGGATCAGGCCTCACTGCTGAAAGATGAAGCTCTGGTTAACGCCGGCGTTGCATTCACCTCACCTCCACCACACCGACCTCGCTGATAATGAAGGCGACAGAAAGAGAGGACAGCGCTCTCGTGTCCAACAAACTGAGATCACAGATGCAGGAGCTGGATGTGATATTAACGCACCTGCTTGAATCAGCACCAAGAAAATCTGCAGGCGGGGACAGATGAGGGCCGTCGCCCGCCGCCTCGTACGGCGTGATCTTCATGTTCCTGTTTTGATGGATGGAGCTTCATCTGCACATTTATCACATTTGATGTCGATTAGTTTGAAGTCAATCAGTTACCGTCAGTGACGGTCTGTCCTCACAAGAACACTTCAGATTTGTTTTCACAGTAAATTTGACTTCATTAAATTGAAGATCTTTGACAGGCAAATGTTAATTACTGACTAATTATAAAGTACAGAGTTTGTTTTGAACTGAAACTTCTCACTTCTGATCTGATCTGTCAGAGACGCCTGAACTTTTATCCACCATCCATCATTCAACTCACAGAGTACGAAGGAATCAAGTTTGTCTGTAGTGCCGTTTCTTCTCCTTAAAGCCTCGCTGTCTAACTTTACAATCATAAACTAACAGATTTTAAATCATCCTGACTTGTAATCAGATTACATGCTTCAGATCTAGACAAGAAAACCTAAAATTTGGAGTTCCCCAAGGCTCTGCTCTCGGGTCTCTGATGTTCAAACAGCTACACGCTCCCACAAATTACAGAAAACAACATATTATAATTAATACGCAGACACCAAGACCAGGAGAGATCACATCAGTCCAGTTCTCAGATCTGTACATTAGAGCTCTTTATTTCAGATGTGCTGCTTCGTTCTGAAGCGTCAGGACCCCCCCGGTGGTCTCCATCAGGTCTGCTGTCTGTCCACAGACTTTCTTTCAAATCACGGCTCAAGACTTTTTTTCCAGTTTGCTGCATTTTGTTGGGATGTTTCTGAACGTTCAGTGTAATCTGTTTTAATCCTGTTAAATCCTGTTTGTCTTCTGTTTCTCATACATCTCTCCTGAACGCCTCGCGTCTTAAACAAAGCTCTCTCAATCGTCTTGTTAAAAGTTTCTGTACGTTACATTTGTCGTCTCGTCTTGTCTTCGCGCCCGGCTGCTGTTTTTCTTCTTGTGTCCTATTTTCGTAGTTTCTTTCTTAAAAGAGTAAAACTTGACTCCATCACGACGTTCATATGGCTCACAGGCAATTAACCCGATACAGAGTCACGGGCACTGAAAGATCTGTTGATGATTTGTAACTATAAAAGTGAAGAAGGCAGCATGATAATCAATCTTTAAACTGAACACTGGGTTTGAAGATGACTTCAGTGTTTTCTCTGAACGACAGAAACATCTTACTGCCACTTCTCACTCGGTTGCTGCTGATCTGGACTTTACGTGATGTATTAAACTTTGAAAGCCGCGCTATTAATCAAGTGGAGCGTCCTGACTTTAAGGATATCAGCGGATGAGCAAACAGGGTATGATGGATTACAGCTCAGAGTTAATAAATGACTCTTTTCACAGCGATGAAGAACAGAGGATTTAAAACACGTCCACAACTCCACCTGTGTTTTACAGATTCTGGACTCAGAACTAAAACATTGTTGAAAACATCTCGTATAAATCATTAATGTGTTTATTGCCTCCAGAGAGTGATCCCACTGTGGTAACTATGTTCAGCTGTACTCGAGTATTTACTCCGATTACATTACTTCTGATCAAACAGCCAATCATCATCCAGGTCCCCAGCAGCGGCTGATATCAGAGACTAGTCCAGCGGCTGATATCAGAGACTAGTCCAGCAGCGGCTGATATCAGAGACTAGTCCAGCAGCGGCTGATATCAGAGACTAGTCCAGCAGCGGCTGATATCAGAGACTAGTCCAGCAGCGGCTGATATCAGAGACTAGTCCAGCAGCGGCTGATATCAGAGACTAGTCCAGCAGCGGCTGATATCAGAGACTAGTCCAGCAGCAGCTGATATCAGCGACTAGTCCAGCAGCGGCTGATGTCAGAGACTAGTCCAGCAGCGGCTGATATCAGAGACTAGTCCAGCAGCGGCTGATATCAGACTAGTCCAGCAGCGGCTGATATCAGAGACTAGTCCAGCAGCGGCTGATATCAGAGACTAGTCCAGCAGCGGCTGATATCAGAGACTAGTCCAGCAGCGGCTGATATCAGCGACTAGTCCAGCAGGCTGATCAGACGACTAGTCCAGCAGCGGCTGATATCAGAGACTAGTCCAGCAGCGGCTGATATCAGAGACTAGTCAGAGCGGCTGATATCAGCGACTAGTCCAGCAGCGGCTGATGTCAGAGACTAGTCCAGAGAGGCTGATCAGAGACTAGTCCAGCAGCGGCTGATATCAGAGACTAGTCCGCAGCGGCTGATATCAGAGACTAGTCCAGCAGCGACCGATGTCAGAGACTAGTCCAGCAGCGGCCGATGTCAGAGACTAGTCCAGCAGCGGCCGATATCAGAGACTAGTCCAGCAGCGGCCGATATCAGCGACTAGTCCAGCAGCGGCTGATGTCAGCGACTAGTCCAGCAGCGGCTGATATCAGAGACTAGTCCAGCAGCGGCTGATATCAGAGACTAGTCCAGCAGCGGCTGATATCAGAGACTAGTCCAGCAGCGGCTGATATCAGAGACTAGTCCAGCAGCAGCTGATATCAGCGACTAGTCCAGCAGCGGCTGATGTCAGAGACTAGTCCAGCAGCGGCTGATATCAGAGACTAGTCCAGCAGCGGCTGATATCAGAGACTAGTCCAGCAGCGGCTGATATCAGAGACTAGTCCAGCAGCGGCTGATATCAGAGACTAGTCCAGCAGCGGCTGATATCAGCGACTAGTCCAGCAGCGGCTGATGTCAGCGACTAGTCCAGCAGCGGCTGATATCAGAGACTAGTCCAGCAGCGGCTGATATCAGCGACTAGTCCAGCAGCGGCTGATATCAGCGACTAGTCCAGCAGCGGCTGATGTCAGAGACTAGTCCAGCAGCGGCTGATGTCAGCGACTAGTCCAGCAGCGGCTGATATCAGAGACTAGTCCAGCAGCGGCTGATATCAGAGACTAGTCCAGCAGCGACCGATGTCAGAGACTAGTCCAGCAGCGGCCGATGTCAGAGACTAGTCCAGCAGCGGCCGATATCAGCGACTAGTCCAGCAGCGGCTGATGTCAGCGAACTAGTCCAGCAGCGGCCGATATCAGAGACTAGTCCAGCAGCGGCCGATATCAGCGACTAGTCCAGCAGCGGCTGATGTCAGCGACTAGTCCAGCAGCGGCCGATATCAGAGACTAGTCCAGCAGCGGCCGATATCAGCGACTAGTCCAGCAGCGGCCGATATCAGCGACTAGTCCAGCAGCGGCCGATATCAGCGACTAGTCCAGCAGCGGCCGATATCAGAGACTAGTCCAGCAGCGGCTGATATCAGAGACTAGTCCAGCAGCGGCTGATATCAGAGACTAGTCCAGCAGCGGCTGATATCAGAGACTAGTCCAGCAGCAGTCAGTCCAGCTCGGCGTCTGTCTTTCAGCCTTTTATTTCACCAAGCTCTCACCAACCACTAAAAGTCAGTCCCACATTTACTCTTGTCCGGCGGCTTCTTGCTCGCTCACTCTCCTTTTCTCTCTTAGCTTCCTCCGTCAGCGTCCTCTTCACTCTCTGCTCCTCTGCCATCATGTCCATAGAAGCTGCTGAGCCTGGTTACCTCCTCTTCTTCTTCCGGGTAGTCCATAACGCCTGTTGTACAAACACTCAGTTGCATATTGTCATAAGCTAACAGCAGCTAACAGACTGAGCTAACATGAGCTAACAGACTGAGCTAACAGACTGAGCTAACGTGAGCTAACAGCAGATAACAGACTGAGCTAACAGCAGCTAACAGCAGCTAACAGACTGAGCTAACATGAGCTAACAGACTGAGCTAACATGAGCTAACAGACTGAGCTAACATGAGTTAACAGCAGCTAACAGACTGAGCTAACATAAGCTAACAGCAGCTAACAGACTGCGCTAACATGAGCTAACATAGGGTGACCAGACGTCCTCTTTTCCCCGGACATGTCCTACTTTTGGGACCTAAAAAAATGTCCGGGGGGATTTTCAAAATCGTCCGGGATTTCGTGCGAATGTCTCAAAACACAATGTATTGCCAATAGAATTCCACTCCTTTTTATTCCATTCCAGGTTTCTCTGTGTCGCTCTCAAATTAGTCGCGCACCCGGGAGCGGGGGGTTGACGAGGGAGAGGGGGCGCCGGACAGACTGATCGGGGCGCACGGCGCATCCAGGTGCGCACGAGAAACTAACAGCAGTTAACAGACTGAGCTAACATGAGCTAACAGCAGCTAACAGACTGAGCTAACATGAGCTAACAGCAGCTACAGCTGTCAGCAGTTTACTTCACTGTCCATCATAAACTCTGTAAATCACAGAGAGTTGAGGCGGAGCAGCCGGAGGACATCAGAGGGAAAACCAGAAAACATTTCCTCCATAAAATATGATCCAGTTTCACCAGAATCAGTGAAATAGTTGCTGCTGTGTGACTTAGTGCCGTAAAGCGTTACGTACTTCTCCCGACCCGGAGCCCAAAGTTACATAGTGTGAGAACAGACGTACGAATGACAGAGACACCGTTCACCTGATCACAGGTCAGAGTGGGTCACCTGATCACAGGTCAGAGTGGGTCACCTGATCACAGGTCAGAGTGGGTCACCTGATCACAGGTCAGAGTGGGTCACCTGATCACAGGTCAGAGTGGGTCACCTGATCACAGGTCAGAGTGGGTCACCTGATCACAGGTCAGAGTGGGTCACCTGATCACAGGTCAGAGTGGATCAGCAGGAGGTACCAGATCATCAGAGGAAAGTTACAGGATGTTGATTTAAATTGGCAACAAACGCACGCGTGTTCCTCGTCAGTTTTTCACCTCCGTCTTTTACATGATGCTTCATGTTTAACCAGAAGCTGATGATTAAATGCAGAACATAAAGACCCACGACGAAGATGTAAAAGGAGACAAATGGAGGAAGTCTCCGAGCTCGCTCAGTCGTGTCGGAACAAAAACACCTCTGTCAGCACATCAGCAGCAACGCTTCAACTCTCCTCACACACATTTTGTACGGTGCATGTGTTACTTCACCCACAGGCGCTCACTCAAATATATACATGAGTACAGAAAGACGCTGCGCGGCGGAGGAGGCTGCAGGATTAGCTGAATTATTTCAGGTTCCTCGAGGGAAATCAGCAGCCGAGCACAAACACGCTATCTGCGAGCTATTAACATCAGACATGACGGAGTCTGTCGCCTGATTCCACATGAATCTGACTCTCATTGTTATTCTAATTCTCTCAGTACATCACAGTTCTCTGAGCCTCAGTGTGATTCACTGCAGGCTGACGGTGAGGGCGAGCTGCAGGCGTGTACCACAGTGATGGTGGCGACTGGTTATAAAGGTGCAGCGGGCTGAGCGGATGGTTAAAGATGTTGTCTCCGGGGACTTGTGGGTATTGATGATGTGGATAAAGAGCCTGTATTCTCAGCTGAGTAGATAATGTGACTTACTGACCGTGAGACGGGTGATTCAGAGGTTGTCATGGGGACGTTTCTGGCCCGTCGTCACGGAGAGGGGACCAAGGACCCGTGAAGGTTGTTGCCTAACAAGGCTGCCCTGTGAGCATCACACACACACACACACACACACACACACACACACACACACACACACACACACACACACACACACACACAGAAGTGGCATGACAAAGCCGTGTGATAAATGAAGCGCCTCATTGTACGTGATGTGATGATTACTGTGACGTTCTCAGAAGCTTTAGCCGACTTTATTTATGCATCCTCTGAGTTCCTGCCTGTCAGGCGGTGTTACAGTCAAGACGACCAGAGGCGGCAAAGAACTGCAGTTCCTCTAACGTCCACCTGCGGCTGGTTCCAGAAGTGAGTCAGACTCCATAAGCCCCCATGTTAAAACGCAGATACTCAGGTTGCTGTGTTTTCTTTTGGACGTACAGATGAAGATGGTTAAGAACCTGTCGGGTCGAGACATAGCAGAAAAGAAAGAAGTATTTAGATGAAAGTATTAACCCTAACACGCATCGATGGCTTCGATGGTGCAACAGAAGCACCTGACGGAGACTCATGCCAGCTTCACCTGAAAAGGATTTTGGGGGTTCAAACCCAGACTGGACACTTGGCCTTTTCTAAGATGCCAGTTCAGGTTCAAGCTTCTCATTTTGAACCATCCTGGGCATTTAACACGCAGGTCTTTGATGGCGGGAAGTAAGCGGAGCACCTGACAGAACCACTGCAGACTGTAAGATGACTGTGGTCCAATCCAGAAGCCAGAACCTTCTTGATGTGAAGACGCAGCACTAAACTGAACCATTTTGGACATTTAACGTGTCTTCATGTGGATCCTGGTTCCACTCCTTTGTTCCATGGATCTTAAACAGAACTGGCTCAAGATCCAGGATTCTTCTTGTTCCTGAACTTTAGCTTTAATAACTTCATTAATGTGCAGATTAAATGAATCCAATAACACACATCCCACTGAGCTCTGATGAACGTCGGTCTAAATGGACACTCGAGCTCTGCGGTAATGACCGGAAACACGTCCCACAAGTAGGTACTTCACACCTCAAGTATATTTCCAGGTGTGGGCGTCAGGACAAACTGCAGGCGGCGTTTTCAATCAGCTCGTTAACTAACTGAGGGTGAGAGCTGCACACACATGCATTAAGAGAAGAAAACTCTTTCTTTCTGAAACTTTCTGCTGCGTCTGATTTACGTCGCCGCCTGTAGGAATGTGACAAACACACAGTGCTGGATCGAGATTATCTGGCTAATCTCAGGAGCATCGGGCAGCATTTCTTAAACATTGCCTGAATCTTTTACGTTGGAAGATTAACACTGATTTTATCCAGACTGCAGACTCCAGGAGACTTTTCATGGTCCATTGTTTAGTCCTTCTTAACGTGTCTCACCAGAGAAGACAAGAGGACAAGTGTTAGTGATGATAAATCTGAGATTTTCAGGGTGAATCTCTGCTCCAGTGCTCCACAGTTCATGTGAGGATAATGACGAGCTTTGGCTGCTTGTTGTTCAGTTTATATAAAGATTTTTAAAAAGAAAGGACAGGAGCACTTCGCCTGCATTTTCAGGAGAATTAGTTTCCTTGAGCGTTTTATCAGCTCGGCGCTGGAGAGTCTGCAGACTGCCCCGGCCTTCATTCGTCTGATTACCACCTGGACCTCGGGTCTGTTGTGAAGTGTTATCTATCCACACTGTAAATCAACTCAGTTACTGACCTCATAAAAACTAAATGTAGATGGAAATCTGATGCACGGTCAGCAGCATCTATGGACATACAGTAATGGCAGAGGAGAAGAGAGTGAAGAGGACGCTGACGGAGGAAGCTGCTCGCTCTCTCCAACACTTTGTATTTTTGTTTAATCGTTACACGGAGATACATTTTGAAATGCCAGAGTGATGTGTTGATGCACAACAGTTCATCTTTATGTCCCGTCTTCAGCCTGAGTCACTGCAGAAACTCGCAGTGATGAGTTCATCACAAACTGCTCGTATGTAACTAAAACCCTCACATCCAGAGAGCAGAGCTCCCTCCTGCTGCTCTTATTTTCACATTTATAACCTGCAGAAATGATTAATGCGATTACACAGACGCCTCCTTTTTTTACTGGGCCTCTGCTGCAGGATGAACTAACTGGCTATTGATTGCTGAGAACCAGAAGCTCGGCTCTTTTCAGTTTTATGAGTGATAACGGTGCGATGGTAAATGTCAGAGAAAAGTCAAAGCCTTCTGGGCTCAGATTAAAAGCTGAGGCTGAGGGGTCAGGCAGGAGTCAACCATTACCATGGTACTGCATCCATTGTGGAGACGTTTCTTTCTCTGCCGAGGTGGAAAAGGCCAGTGTTTGGATATTTAGCACGGATTGGCAGGTTTCTCCCGAGGCCAGCTCACGACTAAAGCGTGGAGTTCAAGCTGAATCATGGAGGCAAACTTAACGAGATATGGAAAATATCTCAGGAAAATAAAATGAGGATGATGAAAAGGTAGAAAAACAATTTCAAACTGCTGCTTGTCATTTATTTATTCTGTTCTTCAGTCAGTTAACATCAAGAAAAACTTGATGGAAATCGATGCTATATACCAGAAATCATTTTAAATCAGAACACGTTAAATAAAGTCCTGAACTTCGTGGTGTAGATAGTTTAAGTTGTCATCAACAACCAGAACCAGAAATATACATCACTATGTTGATATCTGTGATTTTATTTTGGAGAGTTTCCACATGGTTTCCTGTGTAAATCTAAAAATGTCTCCGGGTTTCCAAAGTTCTGGAAGCTGTCAGGTTGTGTAGCGAAGGAGACCCTGATTAGACTGATTAGTCACTGTTAGACTGGACGCTGCCGGTTCAGAGGTTCTGTCGCTGTGTTCACTGTTAGACTGGACACTGCCAGTTCAGAGGTTCTTTCGCTGTGTTCACTGTTAGACTGGACAATGCCGGTTCAGAGTTTCTGAAGCTGTGTTCACTGTTAGACTGGACGCTGCCGGTTCAGAGTTTCTGTCGCCGTGTTCACTGTTAGACTGGACACTGCCGGTTCAGAGGTTCTGTCGCTGTGTTCACTGTTAGACTGGACACTGCTGGTTCAGAGGTTCTGTCGCTGTGTTCACTGTTAGACTGGACAGTGATGGTTCAGAGTTTCTGTCTCTGTGTTCACTGTTAGACTGGACACTGCTGGTTCAGAGTTTCTGTCGCTGTGTTCACTGTTAGACTGGACACTGATGGTTCAGAGTTTCTGTCTCTGTGTTCACTGTTAGACTGGACACTGCCGGTTCAGAGGTTCTTTCGCTGTGTTCACTGTTAGACTGGACAATGCCGGTTCAGAGGTTCTGTCGCTGTGTTCACTGTTAGACTGGACGCTGCCGGTTCAGAGTTTCTGTCGCCGTGTTCACTGTTAGACTGGACACTGCCGGTTCAGAGGTTCTGTCGCTGTGTTCACTGTTAGACTGGACACTGCTGGTTCAGAGTTTCTGTCGCTGTATTCACTGTTAGACTGGACACTGCCGGTTCAGAGGTTCTGTCGCTGTGTTCACTGTTAGACTGGACGCTGCCGGTTCAGAGGTTCTGTCGCTGTGTTCACTGTTAGACTGGACACTGCTGGTTCAGAGTTTCTGTCGCTGTATTCACTGTTAGACAGGACACTGCCGGTTCAGAGTTTCTGTCACTGTGTTCACTGTTAGACTGGACACTGCTGGTTCAGAGGTTCTGTCGCTGTGTTCACTGTTACACTGGACGCTGCCGGTTCAAAGGTTCTGTCGCTGTGTTCACTGTTAGACTGGACACTGCCGGTTCAGAGGTTCTGTCGCTGTGTTCACTGTTAGACTGGACACTGCCGGTTCAGAGGTTCTGTAGCTGTGTTCACTGTTAGACTGGACGCTGCCGGTTCAGAGGTTCTGTCGCTGTGTTCACTGTTAGATTGGACGCTGCCGGTTCAGAGGTTCTGTTCAGCATATAGTGACAAAGACGAAAATCAAAATTAATTTCTATTAAATAAGAAAGTAGTTCACTTACCTTTGACTTACCTGGACTCATCTTTCTTTGTTCCCTCGATGGTCGGCTGTGTTGAAGTCGAAGTCGGAGAAATTCACGACGAGAAATGCACGCAACGCAACGGACGGGTTTGACGGTTTTGTTTGGTTTTTGAGTTTGAGTTTTAGTTTGGTTTTTGTTTGGTTTTTAGTTTGGTGTTTGAGTTTTTGCATACCTCCAGTTGCCGGAGACGAGGTTTGATCCCACGTTGCTGCGATGGCGGTCGGCGTCCTTCTCCACTGGACCATCTTCAGTACTGATGAAGAAGAAGAACCAGGATCAGATTGAGGGGAGGAATCACGCTGAGGATTCTCCTCCATCAGTCCTGATGGAGCTGCAGGAGAACATCTCTGTTCTTCACTTTGTTTGTCTCATCATGTAGAAGGAAAACCAGGTCTCCATGTCCTTTTGGACCACATGGTCCACTGCTCACTGCTCCTCATGTCCTGCTACATCTTTGTTGGTCCAGTGGTTTCATGTCAGGGCACAGAGGAACTTTTAGATCCAGAAGTTGTGAGTTCGAATCCCGCTCAGAGCAGCACTGAGGAGAAATGGTGACTCTCACAGGTGATCTAAATCTGCTGATTAGACTCTGAACCGACTCCAGGAGACAAAGCAGTTCTGTAGACCTGCTACCTGCTGGTCCAGAGGTTCTGTTCAGTTTACTTTCATGGCTATCAAATAAGAAAGTAGCGAGACACAAAAGCTAGCTGCTCCTCATGTCCTCCTACGTCTTCGCTGGTCCAGTGGTTTCATGTCAGGACACAGAGGAACTTTTAGATCCAGAAGTTGTGAGTTCGAATCCCGCTCAGAACAGCACTCTGTATTCACTGTTAGACTGGACACTGCCGGTTCAGAGTTTCTGTCGCTGTGTTCACTGTTAGACTGGACGCTGCCGGTTCAGAGTTTCTGTTGCTGTGTTTACTGTTAGACTGGACTCTGCCGGTTCAGAGTTTCTGTCGCTGTGTTCACTGTTAGACTGGACACTGCCGGTTCAGAGTTTCTGTTGCTGTGTTCACTGTTAGACTGGACACTGCCAGTTCAGAGGTTCTGTCGCTGTGTTCACTGTTAGACTGGACACTGCCGGTTCAGAGGTTCTGTAGCTGTGTTCACTGTTAGACTGGACACTGCCGGTTCAGAGTTTCTGTTGCTGTGTTCACTGTTAGACTGGACTCTGCCGGTTCAGAGGTTCTGTTCAGCATGTAAAGACGAAAATCAAAATTAGTTTCTATTAAATAAGAAAGTAGTTCACTTACCTTTGACTTACCTGGACTCACCTTTCTTTGTTCCCTCGATGGTCAGCTGTGTTGAAGTCGAAGTCGGAGAAATTCAATGGAAATTCACGACGAGAAATGCACGCAACGCAACGGACGGGTTTGACGGTTTTGTTTGGTTTTTGAGTTTTAGTTTGGTTTTTGTTTGGTTTTTAGTTTGGTGTTTGAGTTTTTGCATACCTCCAGTTGCCGGAGACGAGGTTTGATCCCACGTTGCTGCGATGGCGGTCGGCGTCCTTCTCCACTGGACCATCTTCAGTACTGATGAAGAAGAAGAACCAGGATCAGATTGAGGGGAGGAATCACGCTGAGGATTCTCCTCCATCAGTCCTGATGGAGCTGCAGGAGAACATCTCTGTTCTTCACTTTGTTTGTCTCATCATGTAGAAGGAAAACCAGGTCTCCATGTCCTTTTGGACCACATGGTCCACTGCTCACTGCTCCTCATGTCCTGCTACATCTTTGTTGGTCCAGTGGTTTCATGTCAGGGCACAGAGGAACTTTTAGATCCAGAAGTTGTGAGTTCGAATCCCGCTCAGAGCAGCACTGAGGAGAAATGGTGACTCTCACAGGTGATCTAAATCTGCTGATTAGACTCTGAACCGACTCCAGGAGACAAAGCAGTTCTGTAGACCTGCTACCTGCTGGTCCAGAGGTTCTGTTCAGTTTACTTTCATGGCTATCAAATAAGAAAGTAGCGAGACACAAAAGCTAGCTGCTCCTCATGTTCTCCTACGTCTTCGCTGGTCCAGTGGGATCATGTCAGGGCACAGAGGAACTTTTAGATCCAGAAGTTGTGAGTTCGAATCCCGCTCAGAACAGCACTCTGTATTCACTGTTAGACTGGACGCTGCCGGTTCAGAGTTTCCTTTACTGTGTTCACTGTTAGACTGGACGCTGCTGGTTCAGAGGTTCTGTCGCTGTGTTCACTGTTAGACTGGATGCTGCCGGTTCAGAGTTTCCTTTACTGTGTTCACCGTTAGACTGGACGCTGCTGGTTCAGAGGTTCTGTCGCTGTGTTCACTGTTAGACTGGACACTGCCGGTTCAGAGGTTCTGTCGCTGTGTTCACCGTTAGACTGGACGCTGCTGGTTCAGAGGTTCTGTCGCTGTGTTCACTGTTAGACTGGACACTGCTGGTTCAGAGGTTCTGTCGCCGTGTTCACCGTTAGACTGGACACTGCCGGTTCAGAGGTTCTGTCGCCGTGTTCACCGTTAGACTGGACACTGCCGGTTCAGAGGTTCTGTCGCTGTGTTCACCGTTAGACTGGACACTGCCGGTTCAGAGGTTCTGTCGCTGTGTTCACCGTTAGACTGGACGCTGCCGGTTCAGAGGTTCTGTAGCTCTATTCACCGTTAGACTGGACGCTGCCGGTTCAGAGTTTCCTTTACTGTGTTCATTGTTAGACTGGACACTGCCGGTTCAGAGTTTCTGTCGCTGTATTCACTGTTAGACTGGACACTGCTGGTTCAGAGTTTCTGTTGCTGTGTTCACTGTTAGACTGGACACTGCCGGTTCAGAGGTTCTGTCGCTGTGTTCACTGTTAGACTGGACACTGCTGGTTCAGAGGTTCTGTCGCTGTGTTCACTGTTAGACTGGACACTGCCGGTTCAGACGTTCTGTAGCTGTATTCACTGTTAGACTGGACGCTGCCGGTTCAGAGTTTCCTTTACTGTATTCACTGTTAGACTGGACACTGCCGGTTCAGACGTTCTGTCGCTGTGTTCACTGTTAAACTGGACACTGCCGGTTCAGAGTTTCTGTCGCTGTGTTCACTGTTAGACTGGACACTGCCGGTTCAGAGTTTCTGTTGCTGTGTTCACTGTTAGACTGGACACTGCCGGTTCAGAGGTTCTGTCGCTGTGTTCACTGTTAGACTGGACACTGCCGGTTCAGAGGTTCTGTAGCTGTGTTCACTGTTAGACTGGACGCTGCCGGTTCAGAGTTTCTGTTGCTGTGTTTACTGTTAGACTGGACTCTGCCGGTTCAGAGTTTCTGTCGCTGTGTTCACTGTTAGACTGGACACTGCCGGTTCAGAGTTTCTGTTGCTGTGTTCACTGTTAGACTGGACACTGCCAGTTCAGAGGTTCTGTCGCTGTGTTCACTGTTAGACTGGACACTGCCGGTTCAGAGGTTCTGTAGCTGTGTTCACTGTTAGACTGGACACTGCCGGTTCAGAGTTTCTGTTGCTGTGTTCACTGTTAGACTGGACTCTGCCGGTTCAGAGGTTCTGTTCAGCATGTAAAGACGAAAATCAAAATTAGTTTCTATTAAATAAGAAAGTAGTTCACTTACCTTTGACTTACCTGGACTCACCTTTCTTTGTTCCCTCGATGGTCGGCTGTGTTGAAGTCGAAGTCGGAGAAATTCAATGGAAATTCACGACGAGAAATGCACGCAACGCAACGGACGGGTTTGACGGTTTTGTTTGGTTTTTGAGTTTGAGTTTTAGTTTGGTGTTTGAGTTTTTGCATACCTCCAGTTGCCGGAGACGAGGTTTGATCCCACGTTGCTGCGATGGCGGTCGGCGTCCTTCTCCACTGGACCATCTTCAGTACTGATGATAAAGAAGAACCAGGATCAGATTGAGGGGAGGAATCATGCTGAGGATTCTCCTCCATCAGTCCTGATGGAGCTGCAGGAGAACATCTCTGTTCTTCACTTTGTTTGTCTCATCATGTAGAAGGAAAACCAGGTCTCCATGTCCTTTTGGACCACATGGTCCACTGCTCACTGCTCCTCTTTGTTGGTCCAGTGGTTTCATGTCAGGGCACAGAGGAACTTTTAGATCCTGAAGTTGTGAGTTCAAATCCCGCCCAGAGCAGCACTGAGGAGAAATGGTGACTCTCACAGGTGATCTAAATCTGCTGATTAGACTCTGCCGGTTCAGAGTTTCTGTTGCTGTGTTCACTGTTAGACTAGACACTGCAGGTTCAAAGTTTCTGTTGCTGTGTTCACTGTTAGACTGGACACTGCTGGTTCAGAGTTTCTGTTACTGTGTTCACTGTTAGACTGGACACTGCCGGTTCAGAGTTTCCTTTACTGTATTCACTGTTAGACTGGACACTGCTGGTTCAGACGTTCTGTCGCTGTGTTCACCGTTAGACTGGACACTGCCGGTTCAGAGTTTCTGTCGCTGTGTTCACTGTTAGACTGGACACTGCTGGTTCAGAGTTTCTGTTGCTGTGTTCACTGTTAGACTGGACACTGCCGGTTCAGAGGTTCTGTCGCTGTGTTCACTGTTAGACTGGACGCTGCCGGTTCAGAGTTTTTGTCGCTGTGTTCACTGTTAGACTTGACTTTGCTGGTTCAGAGGTTCTGTCGCTGTGTTCACTGTTAGATTGGACGCTGCCGGTTCAGAGGTTCTGTTCAGCATATAGTGACAAAGACGAAAATCAAAATTAATTTCTATTAAATAAGAAAGTAGTTCACTTACCTTTGACTTACCTGGACTCACCTTTCTTTGTTCCCTCGATGGTCAGCTGTGTTGAAGTCGAAGTCGGAGAAATTCAATGGAAATTCACGACGAGAAATGCACGCAACGCAACGGACGGGTTTGACGGTTTTGTTTGGTTTTTGAGTTTGAGTTTTAGTTTGGTTTTTGTTTGGTTTTTAGTTTGGTGTTTGAGTTTTTGCATACCTCCAGTTGCCGGAGACGAGGTTTGATCCCACGTTGCTGCGATGGCGGTCGGCGTCCTTCTCCACTGGACCATCTTCAGTACTGATGAAGAAGAAGAACCAGGATCAGATTGAGGGGAGGAATCATGCTGAGGATTCTCCTCCATCAGTCCTGATGGAGCTGCAGGAGAACATCTCTGTTCTTCACTTTGTTTGTCTCATCATGTAGAAGGAAAACCAGGTCTCCATGTCCTTTTGGACCACATGGTCCACTGCTCACTGCTCCTCATGTCCTGCTACATCTTTGTTGGTCCAGTGGTTTCATGTCAGGGCACAGAGGAACTTTTAGATCCAGAAGTTGTGAGTTCGAATCCCGCTCAGAGCAGCACTGAGGAGAAATGGTGACTCTCACAGGTGATCTAAATCTGCTGATGAGGCTCTGAACCGACTCCAGGAGACAAAGCAGTTCTGTAGACCTGCTACCTGCTGGTCCAGAGGTTCTGTTCAGTTTACTTTCATGGCTATCAAATAAGAAAGTAGCGAGACACAAAAGCTAGCTGCTCCTCATGTCCTCCTACGTCTTCGCTGGTCCAGTGGGATCATGTCAGGGCACAGAGGAACTTTTAGATCCAGAAGTTGTGAGTTCGAATCCCGCTCAGAACAGCACTCTGTATTCACTGTTAGACTGGACACTGCCGGTTCAGAGTTTCTGTCGCTGTGTTCACTGTTAGACTGGACACTGCTGGTTCAGAGTTTCTGTCGCTGTGTTCACTGTTAGACTGGACACTGCCGGTTCAGAGGTTCTGTAGCTGTGTTCACTGTTAGACTGGACGCTGCCGGTTCAGAGTTTCGTTTACTGTATTCACTGTTAGACTGGACACTGCCGGTTCAGAGTTTCCTTTACTGTGTTCACTGTTAGACTGGACACTGCTGGTTCAGAGGTTCTGTCGCTGTGTTCACCGTTAGACTGGACACTGCTGGTTCAGAGGTTCTGTCGCTGTGTTCACTGTTAGACTGGACACTGCCGGTTCAGACGTTCTGTAGCTGTATTCACTGTTAGACTGGACGCTGCCGGTTCAGAGTTTCGTTTACTGTATTCACTGTTAGACTGGACACTGCCGGTTCAGAGTTTCCTTTACTGTGTTCACTGTTAGACTGGACACTGCTGGTTCAGAGTTTCTGTTACTGTGTTCACTGTTAGACTGGACACTGCCGGTTCAGAGGTTCTGTCGCTGTATTCACTGTTAGACTGGACACTGCCGGTTTAGACGTTCTGTAGCTGTGTTCACTGTTAGACTGGACACTGCTGGTTCAGAGTTTCTGTTGCTGTGTTCACTGTTAGACTGGACGCTGCCGGTTCAGAGTTTCGTTTACTGTATTCACTGTTAGACTGGACACTGCCGGTTCAGAGTTTCCTTTACTGTATTCACTGTTAGACTGGACACTGCCGGTTCAGACGTTCTGTCGCTGTGTTCACTGTTAGACTGGACACTGCCGGTTCAGAGGTTCTGTAGCTGTGTTCACCGTTAGACTGGACGCTGCTGGTTCAGAGGTTCTGTCGCTGTGTTCACTGTTAGACTGGACACTGCCGGTTCAGACGTTCTGTAGCTGTATTCACTGTTAGACTGGACGCTGCCGGTTCAGAGTTTCCTTTACTGTGTTCACTGTTAGACTGGACACTGCTGGTTCAGAGTTTCTGTTACTGTGTTCACTGTTAGACTGGACACTGCCGGTTCAGAGGTTCTGTCGCTGTATTCACTGTTAGACTGGACACTGCCGGTTTAGACGTTCTGTAGCTGTGTTCACTGTTAGACTGGACACTGCTGGTTCAGAGTTTCTGTTGCTGTGTTCACTGTTAGACTGGACACTGCCGGTTCAGAGGTTCTGTAGCTGTGTTCATTGTTAGACTGGACGCTGCCGGTTCAGAGTTTTTGTCGCTGTGTTCACTGTTAGACTTGACTTTGCTGGTTCAGAGGTTCTGTCGCTGTGTTCACTGTTAGATTGGACGCTGCCGGTTCAGAGGTTCTGTTCAGCATATAGTGACAAAGACGAAAATCAAAATTAATTTCTATTAAATAAGAAAGTAGTTCACTTACCTGGACTCACCTTTCTTTGTTCCCTCGATGGTCGGCTGTGTTGAAGTCGAAGTCGGAGAAATTCAATGGAAATTCACGACGAGAAATGCACGCAACGCAACGGACGGGTTTGACGGTTTTGTTTGGTTTTTGAGTTTGAGTTTTAGTTTGGTTTTTGTTTGGTTTTTAGTTTGGTGTTTGAGTTTTTGCATACCTCCAGTTGCCGGAGACGAGGTTTGATCCCACGTTGCTGCGATGGCGGTCGGCGTCCTTCTCCACTGGACCATCTTCAGTACTGATGATGAAGAAGAACCAGGATCAGATTGAGGGGAGGAATCACACTGAGGATTCTCCTCCATCAGTCCTGATGGAGCTGCAGGAGAACATCTCTGTTCTTCACTTTGTTTGTCTCATCATGTAGAAGGAAAACCAGGTCTCCATGTCCTTTTGGACCACATGGTCCACTGCTCACTGCTCCTCATGTCCTGCTACATCTTTGTTGGTCCAGTGGTTTCATGTCAGGACACAGAGGAACTTTTAGATCCAGAAGTTGTGAGTTCGAATCCCGCTCAGAGCAGCACTGAGGAGAAATGGTGACTCTCACAGGTGATCTAAATCTGCTGATGAGACTCTGAACCGACTCCAGGAGACAAAGCAGTTCTGTAGACCTGCTACCTGCTGGTCCAGAGGTTCTGTTCAGTTTACTTTCATGGCTATCAAATAAGAAAGTAGCGAGACACAAAAGCTAACTGCTCCTCATGTCCTCCTACATCTTCACTGGTCCAGTGGGATCATGTCAGGGCACAGAGGAACTTTTAGATCCAGAAGTTGTGACTTCGAATCCCGCTCAGAGCAGCACTCTGTGTTCACTGTTAGACTGGACACTGCTGGTTAAAAGGGTTCTGTAGCTGTGTTCACTGTTAGACTGGACACTGCCGGTTCAGACGTTCTGTTGCTGTGTTCACTGTTAGACTGGACACTGCCGGTTCAGAGTTTCTGTCGCTGTGTTCACTGTTAGACTGGACACTGCCAGTTCAGAGGTTCTGTAGCTGTGTTCACTGTTAGACTGGACACTACCGGTTCAGAGGTTCTGTCGCTGTGTTCACCGTTAGACTGGACACTGCCGGTTCAGACGTTCTGTCGCTGTGTTCACTGTTAGACTGGACACTGCCGGTTCAGACGTTCTGTCGCTGTGTTCACTGTTAGACTGGACACTGCCGGTTCAGAGTTTCTGTCGCTGTGTTCACTGTTAGACTGGACACTGCTGGTTCAGAGTTTCTGTTGCTGTGTTCACTGTTAGACTGGACACTGCCGGTTCAGAGGTTCTGTAGCTGTGTTCACTGTTAGACTGGACACTGCCGGTTCAGAGGTTCTGTAGCTGTGTTCACTGTTAGACTGGACACTGCCGGTTCAGAGGTTCTGTAGCTGTGTTCACTGTTAGACTGGACACTGCCGGTTCAGAGGTTCTGTAGCTGTGTTCACTGTTAGACTGGACGCTGCCGGTTCAGAGTTTTTGTCGCTGTGTTCACTGTTAGACTTGACTTTGCTGGTTCAGAGGTTCTGTCGCTGTGTTCACTGTTAGATTGGACGCTGCCGGTTCAGAGGTTCTGTTCAGCATATAGTGACAAAGACGAAAATCAAAATTAATTTCTATTAAATAAGAAAGTAGTTCACTTACCTTTGACTTACCTGGACTCATCTTTCTTTGTTCCCTCGATGGTCGGCTGTGTTGAAGTCGAAGTCGGAGAAATTCAATGGAAATTCACGACGAGAAATGCACGCAACGCAACGGACGGGTTTGACGGTTTTGTTTGGTTTTTGAGTTTGAGTTTTAGTTTGGTTTTTGTTTGGTTTTTAGTTTGGTGTTTGAGTTTTTGCATACCTCCAGTTGCCGGAGACGAGGTTTGATCCCACGTTGCTGCGATGGCGGTCGGCGTCCTTCTCCACTGGACCATCTTCAGTACTGATGATGAAGAAGAACCAGGATCAGACTGAGGGGAGGAATCATGCTGAGGATTCTCCTCCATCAGTCCTGATGGAGCTGCAGGAGAACATCTCTGTTCTTCACTTTGTTTGTCTCATCATGTAGAAGGAAAACCAGGTCTCCATGTCCTTTTGGACCACATGGTCCACTGCTCACTGCTCCTCATGTCCTGCTACATCTTTGTTGGTCCAGTGGTTTCATGTCAGGGCACAGAGGAACTTTTAGATCCAGAAGTTGTGAGTTCGAATCCCGCTCAGAGCAGCACTGAGGAGAAATGGTGACTCTCACAGGTGATCTAAATCTGCTGATGAGGCTCTGAACCGACTCCAGGAGACAAAGCAGTTCTGTAGACCTGCTACCTGCTGGTCCAGAGGTTCTGTTCAGTTTACTTTAATGGCTATCAAATAAGAAAGTAGCGAGACACAAAAGCTAGCTGCTCCTCATGTCCTCCTACGTCTTCGCTGGTCCAGTGGGATCATGTCAGGGCACAGAGGAACTTTTAGATCCAGAAGTTGTGAGTTCGAATCCCGCTCAGAGCAGCACTCTGTGTTCACTGTTAGACTGGACACTGCTGGTTAAAAGGGTTCTGTAGCTGTGTTCACTGTTAGACTGGACACTGCTGGTTCAGACGTTCTGTCGCTGTGTTCACTGTTAGACTGGACACTGCCGGTTCAGACGTTCTGTCGCTGTGTTCACTGTTAGACTGGACACTGCCGGTTCAGAGTTTCTGTCGCTGTGTTCACTGTTAGACTGGACACTGCTGGTTCAGAGTTTCTGTTGCTGTGTTCACTGTTAGACTGGACACTGCTGGTTCAGAGGTTCTGTAGCTGTGTTCACTGTTAGACTGGACACTACCGGTTCAGAGGTTCTGTCGCTGTGTTCACTGTTAGACTGGACACTGCCGGTTCAGAGGTTCTGTCGCTGTGTTCACCGTTAGACTGGACACTACCGGTTCAGAGGTTCTGTCGCTGTGTTCACTGTTAGACTGGACACTGCTGGTTCAGACGTTCTGTAGCTGTGTTCACTGTTAGACTGGACACTGCCGGTTGAGAGTTTCTGTCCCTGTGTTCACTGTTAGACTGGACACTGCCGGTTCAGAGTTTCCTTTACTGTATTCACTGTTAGACTGGACACTGCCGGTTCAGAGTTTCTGTCGCTGTGTTCGCTGTTAGACTGGACACTGCCGGTTGAGAGTTTCTGTCGCTGTGTTCACTGTTAGACTGGACACTGCCGGTTCAGAGGTTCTGTAGCTGTGTTCACTGTTAGACTGGACGCTGCCGGTTCAGAGTTTTTGTCGCTGTGTTCACTGTTAGACTGGACACTGCCGGTTCAGAGTTTCCTTTACTGTATTCACTGTTAGACTGGACACTGCCGGTTCAGACGTTCTGTCGCTGTGTTCACTGTTAGACTGGACACTGCCGGTTCAGAGGTTCTGTAGCTGTGTTCACCGTTAGACTGGACGCTGCTGGTTCAGAGGTTCTGTCGCTGTGTTCACTGTTAGACTGGACACTGCCGGTTCAGACGTTCTGTAGCTGTATTCACTGTTAGACTGGACGCTGCCGGTTCAGAGTTTCCTTTACTGTGTTCACTGTTAGACTGGACACTGCTGGTTCAGAGTTTCTGTTACTGTGTTCACTGTTAGACTGGACACTGCCGGTTCAGAGGTTCTGTCGCTGTATTCACTGTTAGACTGGACACTGCCGGTTTAGACGTTCTGTAGCTGTGTTCACTGTTAGACTGGACACTGCTGGTTCAGAGTTTCTGTTGCTGTGTTCACTGTTAGACTGGACACTGCCGGTTCAGAGGTTCTGTAGCTGTGTTCATTGTTAGACTGGACGCTGCCGGTTCAGAGTTTTTGTCGCTGTGTTCACTGTTAGACTTGACTTTGCTGGTTCAGAGGTTCTGTCGCTGTGTTCACTGTTAGATTGGACGCTGCCGGTTCAGAGGTTCTGTTCAGCATATAGTGACAAAGACGAAAATCAAAATTAATTTCTATTAAATAAGAAAGTAGTTCACTTACCTGGACTCACCTTTCTTTGTTCCCTCGATGGTCGGCTGTGTTGAAGTCGAAGTCGGAGAAATTCAATGGAAATTCACGACGAGAAATGCACGCAACGCAACGGACGGGTTTGACGGTTTTGTTTGGTTTTTGAGTTTGAGTTTTAGTTTGGTTTTTGTTTGGTTTTTAGTTTGGTGTTTGAGTTTTTGCATACCTCCAGTTGCCGGAGACGAGGTTTGATCCCACGTTGCTGCGATGGCGGTCGGCGTCCTTCTCCACTGGACCATCTTCAGTACTGATGATGAAGAAGAACCAGGATCAGATTGAGGGGAGGAATCACACTGAGGATTCTCCTCCATCAGTCCTGATGGAGCTGCAGGAGAACATCTCTGTTCTTCACTTTGTTTGTCTCATCATGTAGAAGGAAAACCAGGTCTCCATGTCCTTTTGGACCACATGGTCCACTGCTCACTGCTCCTCATGTCCTGCTACATCTTTGTTGGTCCAGTGGTTTCATGTCAGGACACAGAGGAACTTTTAGATCCAGAAGTTGTGAGTTCGAATCCCGCTCAGAGCAGCACTGAGGAGAAATGGTGACTCTCACAGGTGATCTAAATCTGCTGATGAGACTCTGAACCGACTCCAGGAGACAAAGCAGTTCTGTAGACCTGCTACCTGCTGGTCCAGAGGTTCTGTTCAGTTTACTTTCATGGCTATCAAATAAGAAAGTAGCGAGACACAAAAGCTAACTGCTCCTCATGTCCTCCTACATCTTCACTGGTCCAGTGGGATCATGTCAGGGCACAGAGGAACTTTTAGATCCAGAAGTTGTGACTTCGAATCCCGCTCAGAGCAGCACTCTGTGTTCACTGTTAGACTGGACACTGCTGGTTAAAAGGGTTCTGTAGCTGTGTTCACTGTTAGACTGGACACTGCCGGTTCAGACGTTCTGTTGCTGTGTTCACTGTTAGACTGGACACTGCCGGTTCAGAGTTTCTGTCGCTGTGTTCACTGTTAGACTGGACACTGCCAGTTCAGAGGTTCTGTAGCTGTGTTCACTGTTAGACTGGACACTACCGGTTCAGAGGTTCTGTCGCTGTGTTCACCGTTAGACTGGACACTGCCGGTTCAGACGTTCTGTCGCTGTGTTCACTGTTAGACTGGACACTGCCGGTTCAGACGTTCTGTCGCTGTGTTCACTGTTAGACTGGACACTGCCGGTTCAGAGTTTCTGTCGCTGTGTTCACTGTTAGACTGGACACTGCTGGTTCAGAGTTTCTGTTGCTGTGTTCACTGTTAGACTGGACACTGCCGGTTCAGAGGTTCTGTAGCTGTGTTCACTGTTAGACTGGACACTGCCGGTTCAGAGGTTCTGTAGCTGTGTTCACTGTTAGACTGGACGCTGCCGGTTCAGAGTTTTTGTCGCTGTGTTCACTGTTAGACTTGACTTTGCTGGTTCAGAGGTTCTGTCGCTGTGTTCACTGTTAGATTGGACGCTGCCGGTTCAGAGGTTCTGTTCAGCATATAGTGACAAAGACGAAAATCAAAATTAATTTCTATTAAATAAGAAAGTAGTTCACTTACCTTTGACTTACCTGGACTCATCTTTCTTTGTTCCCTCGATGGTCGGCTGTGTTGAAGTCGAAGTCGGAGAAATTCAATGGAAATTCACGACGAGAAATGCACGCAACGCAACGGACGGGTTTGACGGTTTTGTTGGTTTTTGAGTTTGAGTTTTAGTTTGGTTTTTGTTTGGTTTTTAGTTTGGTGTTTGAGTTTTTGCATACCTCCAGTTGCCGGAGACGAGGTTTGATCCCACGTTGCTGCGATGGCGGTCGGCGTCCTTCTCCACTGGACCATCTTCAGTACTGATGATGAAGAAGAACCAGGATCAGACTGAGGGGAGGAATCATGCTGAGGATTCTCCTCCATCAGTCCTGATGGAGCTGCAGGAGAACATCTCTGTTCTTCACTTTGTTTGTCTCATCATGTAGAAGGAAAACCAGGTCTCCATGTCCTTTTGGACCACATGGTCCACTGCTCACTGCTCCTCATGTCCTGCTACATCTTTGTTGGTCCAGTGGTTTCATGTCAGGGCACAGAGGAACTTTTAGATCCAGAAGTTGTGAGTTCGAATCCCGCTCAGAGCAGCACTGAGGAGAAATGGTGACTCTCACAGGTGATCTAAATCTGCTGATGAGGCTCTGAACCGACTCCAGGAGACAAAGCAGTTCTGTAGACCTGCTACCTGCTGGTCCAGAGGTTCTGTTCAGTTTACTTTCATGGCTATCAAATAAGAAAGTAGCGAGACACAAAAGCTAGCTGCTCCTCATGTTCTCCTACGTCTTCGCTGGTCCAGTGGGATCATGTCAGGGCACAGAGGAACTTTTAGATCCAGAAGTTGTGAGTTCGAATCCCGCTCAGAGCAGCACTCTGTGTTCACTGTTAGACTGGACACTGCTGGTTAAAAGGGTTCTGTAGCTGTGTTCACTGTTAGACTGGACACTGCTGGTTCAGACGTTCTGTCGCTGTGTTCACTGTTAGACTGGACACTGCCGGTTCAGAGTTTCTGTCGCTGTGTTCACTGTTAGACTGGACACTGCTGGTTCAGAGTTTCTGTTGCTGTGTTCACTGTTAGACTGGACACTGCTGGTTCAGAGGTTCTGTAGCTGTGTTCACTGTTAGACTGGACACTACCGGTTCAGAGGTTCTGTCGCTGTGTTCACTGTTAGACTGGACACTGCCGGTTCAGAGGTTCTGTCGCTGTGTTCACCGTTAGACTGGACACTACCGGTTCAGAGGTTCTGTCGCTGTGTTCACTGTTAGACTGGACACTGCTGGTTCAGACGTTCTGTAGCTGTGTTCACTGTTAGACTGGACACTGCCGGTTGAGAGTTTCTGTCCCTGTGTTCACTGTTAGACTGGACACTGCCGGTTCAGAGTTTCCTTTACTGTATTCACTGTTAGACTGGACACTGCCGGTTCAGAGTTTCTGTCGCTGTGTTCGCTGTTAGACTGGACACTGCCGGTTGAGAGTTTCTGTCGCTGTGTTCACTGTTAGACTGGACACTGCCGGTTCAGAGGTTCTGTAGCTGTGTTCACTGTTAGACTGGACGCTGCCGGTTCAGAGTTTTTGTCGCTGTGTTCACTGTTAGACTTGACTTTGCTGGTTCAGAGGTTCTGTCGCTGTGTTCACTGTTAGATTGGACGCTGCTGGTTCAGAGGTTCTGTTCAGCATATAGTGACAAAGACGAAAATCAAAATTAATTTCTATTAAATAAGAAAGTAGTTCACTTACCTGGACTCATCTTTCTTTGTTCCCTCGATGGTCGGCTGTGTTGAAGTCGAAGTCGGAGAAATTCGATGGAAATTCACGACGAGAAATGCACGCAACGCAACGGACGGGTTTGACGGTTTTGTTTGGTTTTTGAGTTTGAGTTTTAGTTTGGTTTTTGTTTGGTTTTTAGTTTGGTGTTTGAGTTTTTGCATACCTCCAGTTGCCGGAGACGAGGTTTGATCCCACGTTGCTGCGATGGCGGTCGGCGTCCTTCTCCACTGGACCATCTTCAGTACTGATGAAGAAGAAGAACCAGGATCAGATTGAGGGGAGGAATCATGCTGAGGATTCTCCTCCATCAGTCCTGATGGAGCTGCAGGAGAACATCTCTGTTCTTCACTTTGTTTGTCTCATCATGTAGAAGGGAAACCAGGTCTCCATGTCCTTTTGGACCACATGGTCCACTGCTCACTGCTCCTCATGTCCTGCTACATCTTCGTTGGTCCAGTGGTTTCATGTCAGGGCACAGAGGAACTTTTAGATCCAGAAGTTGTGAGTTCGAATCCCGCTCAGAGCAGCACTGAGGAGAAATGGTGACTCTCACAGGTGATCTAAATCTGCTGATTAGACTCTGAACCGACTCCAGGAGACAAAGCAGTTCTGTAGACCTGCTACCTGCTGGTCCAGAGGTTCTGTTCAGTTTACTTTCATGGCTATCAAATAAGAAAGTAGCGAGACACAAAAGCTAGCTGCTCCTCATGTCCTCCTACGTCTTCGCTGGTCCAGTGGGATCATGTCAGGGCACAGAGGAACTTTTAGATCCAGAAGTTGTGAGTTCGAATCCCGCTCAGAGCGGCACTCTGTGTTCACTGTTAGACTGGACACTGCCGGTTCAGACTAAGCTAACAGTAGCTAACAGACTGAGCTAACAGGAGCTAAAGAAGCTAACAGACTGAGCTAACAGCAGCTAACAGACTGAGCTAATATGAGCTAACAGCAGCTAACAGACTGAGCTAACATGAGCTAACAGCAGCTAACAAACTAAGCTAACAGACTGAGCTAACATGAGCTAACAGCAGCTACAGCTGTCAGCAGTTTACTTCACTGTCCATCATAAACTCTGTAAATCACAGAGAGTTGAGGCGGAGCAGCCGGAGGACATCAGAGGGAAAACCAGAAAACATTTCCTCCATAAAATATGATCCAGTTTCACCAGAGTCAGTGAAATAGTTGCTGCTGTGTGACTTAGTTTCAAAATTTTCAGCTCCAGGAGACGCCCACACGAGGTGATAGCGGTCCAACACCTGATCCTGGTGCAGTTCAAAGACAAGTCGGTCATTCCTCATTGAGCGCTGTACGCGGACCCCTAACCTGGTTAGTTTCATAACGGTGTTTGGTGATTAACGCTGGTCAGAGCAGCTGAAACCAAACGAATGAACAGAAAATAATCAGTCGTGGAGTTTGACTGTGAGCCTTCAGGACTCCACAGTTCATCACAGTTCACCGTGAGTCAGAGATGTTTGCAGAGGCGGTTCAGAGTCTCTGGAGGTCGTCCTTCCTGTCTGACTTCTGTCTGACCCGTGGACTTCAGCCGCCTCTGCACTCTGCAGCTTTAGCTGAGGAGCTGTTGGACTTTATTGACGACTTGAAGCTGTTTGTTTGCAGAGAGATGTTTAATCAGAGTACAGACCTCGAGGAGGACATGTTTCGATCAGGATGTGCCTCCAGGTTAGACAAAGACAACAACGGTTCACAGTTTCATGGCTTTTTGTTAGTCTGAGTCGTATGCTGACATAATGATGACCAGAATATCTGTCTGGGGACTTTAAGACCTGCGAGCTACAAGGCTGTGGGGATGGGAACCAGCACTTCACAACAAATATTTAATGGACTGTGATTGTTTAGTTTATAGACGATATAGATGTGTTAAGATTTTCCTTTTTGGTAGTTAGAGCTGGCTCAGGTGAGTCCTGAACCCTCCCTTAGTGGTTCAATATTAGAATGTCTGTCCACCTTGATCTGGGTTCTGCTGAAGGTTTCTGCCTCTTATATGAAGTTCTTCTTGCCCGTGTTCCTACTGCTGGTAAAAGGTTTGTCTTCTATATGTTTTTACAGAAGAGGAGTTGTTCCTCACAACCTGGTGGCTAAACCGTGCAGCGCTTTCCCTCCTGTCTGTGTAGTAAAGATGTTTTGTATCGATGCAGAGCTCCAGCGGATCAGTTTGGACCTATCAACATCCGGTTCCTGACAGAGGCGCTGGGACTTGGTTGGGATGTCAGTAACTGTCTTTTGGAGCAGGGTTCAGGTGGCTTCCCCTGAAGCTAGTTTCAGCTGTGTGTATGGGTTGTGTGTTCATAGCAGCAATGAGCTGCTCACCTGTGGACGACTTTTTATGTTGAGCTCCCGAAACCCTCGAGTGCGACGTAAGAGCAGCTGATGAGTGACTTTCATCCTTTCATGAGATTTACATCTGTGGTCTTGACTGAAATGTCTCAATCACCATGAAACGTTCAAACGTTCATCTTCCCCTGAGGATGATCCACTCAGTACTACACTATCCCTGCTGTCTGAACTGAGCACTGAGCATGTTTTAACTCTCCCAAGTTGCACAGGAGACGCTCGGATTCATGCCCAGGGATCTATCGCTCAGACTCCAGAAGGTTCAGGATGATCCATCACAGTCTGACGGGCTGAGGATTAATCTGGTTTGAGCTTTGGTCGGTACAGAGCGCATACTAACGCCACCTCTGTTTGTTTCTGATGAATCATCCTAGTTTAACACATGTAGCACTCTGCTAACTCTGTTTACATACGGTTTCTTTATGTATTATATATTTAAATACAGGCTGGTTAATGTGGGTGGTGAGACCACAAAGGTGTGTGCTGAGTGAGTCCGGACAGACTATGTGAAGTTTTGGTCAGTGTGCACTGGATGATGCTGCGGCAGAGCCACGAACAGAGCCTGAGCACGGGCTTTCACTGCCGGGCCCAGAGTTCATTCACAACTTACAAACTGAGGCTGCACTGTTGCCAGGCAACACATTAACACTCACTGAACGGTAGCTGGTTAGCTCCGTCCCACCAACGCTGATCAGTCTGTTCCTCATCAAACATTTGTAATATTGTCAAAAGGTCGGTGTGCTCAGGAAGCAGAAAACCCTGTAGTTACTATGGTAACGGACACACACACACACACACACACACACACACACACACACACACACACACGACAGGCGGTGACTTAACAAGAGTCTGTGTTTAACTCAGTGTGTGTCTGATCCTCCAGCTCTCGTTTTAGTGTTCGAAATGATGAGCCTCATTCCTACGCTCATCTTACGCTAAAACAACGTTCGTCTAACACTACCATAACGTTGGTAGAGAGTTGTAGTTTGTACAGAGTTTATCCTTGTGGTCATGTGACGTCCTTTCTCTGGTGTTTCAAGGGTAGTCGTGTTTTTACGCACACGTAAGGCTCATAAATACTTTATATTGGTATTAATGTTTCTTTTGACCAGATCATCCACTCCTGAATTATTGAATAGCCTATCAGTTATTAAGGTTTTATTGGCCTTCACCCGGTTGACTTATGGCCCGTTGTGCCTCCATAAATCTTCACTCGAACACTTTAATGACCCGTGTGCATCTGCTGCTCTGAACAGGCTTCACACTCTGTGTCACCTCGGTGTTATCACCAAACAAAGACCTAAAACTACAACCTACAAATATTTTATGACATCACTGAAAAGGGCCAAATGTGCAGGTTTTAGAAAACGCTTATAGCACAGCTTATCTTATTAAACCTGCTGCAGCAGTGTTCATCCACGCAGGACGACCGTGAGGGATTATTTGTCTATAAAAGAATGATCTCCATCTTACCTTCAAGTTAGAAGAAATGAATATGAACCCTTGGAAATGTGTTTTACATAGATATATAAAATGTTGGCAGACCTCTGGGGTCCCTCAGGGCTTTATTCAAGGTCCCCAAATGTTCCCACATTGTTTAAAAATCTGGTGTCAGCATTAAAACTTAACATTCAAAATAAATGAGCCTCACTGGAACAGCGGTGATGTTAATCAGTGTAAATCTTTAAAGTCGAGCTCAACTTGAACTTAAGCACAAAATGGAAAACTCAGACCAAAATAAAACTTCTCATGAAGCCAGTATAATAAATATATAAACTCTCTGATTCAGTTCATAAGACAGTTCACATCAAACCAACATTGGCGTCCTTGGATTAAAGACTCCAACAAAAGCTTTGCATCATTTCCTGTTTGTCTGTAACTGACTGCCAAAAGTTGAAATAGTCATTTCAGGTTCGCTACAGTGTCCGGATGGAGGATTACAGTTTGAACTGTTTTATTTGATAACCTGCAGGGTTTGATGGAGGACAGCTTCATATAAGAGCGTCCGTCCGTCCGTCCGTCCGTCCGTCCTCGTCTGTTCAAACTTTACTGTCAATGCATTTTTGAAAAACTCAGTCCTCGCCGTCATCCATTGTTTGACAGCTTCTTCTTCCTCTTCTTCTCGCGGCGTCTCTCCGGGGTTCAGTGTCAGGTCGGGTGTTTGTTCGTCATGCCAGCAGAGCGCCAAGGTCCCTAATAACAATCCAGGTAGGTGAAGCCTCAGCCGCTAACCTTCACTCCGATCTTTTCAAACTGAACAGCGGGCAGTTATCGGAGGAGTGGTTACTAAGCAACAAGAACTGTTAAGTACCACATTCCTGTGGAAAGTCGTCCTTGAAGCTTTCATGATGAAGCACGGTGAAGAAAAGCGACTTCAAGTTCATTTTTCATTTCACAGCTTTCTGATTTTTTTGGTTGGAGCAGAGGGAGCGTGCACGGACACGGTAACAGCTCGCTGTCGTTCCTCCACCGCCCACCCATAGAAACACATTCAGACACAAACTCCAACAGGATTCATCTGGATTCATTTCATTTATTTTTCTCTTTGCAGGGATTTATTCAACAAGTAACAATGACACTCGCTATGAGCAATAAGTTTGACAGAACATCTCAGTTTCTAAACATGTGCATCTAAAGTAACCTCAGTACTTGCCAGGCTGAGCATGAGGCTGTTGAATTGGTTGGCCCCTTTCAGACACGATGTGATTGGTGCTAAGCTCGCTGCCTGGTTCAGTGCAAACATTTCTTCTAATTGAAACTGAATTGCTCATCTGGATTAGAAAACACAGCGAGCCCCTGTTCAGCTGTAGACTGTTTACGCTGGATGAGGTTTATTCCTGAAGAGAAGATTATTTATTGTTGTTGAGTTTAGCTGCACTGATCCGCATTTCTCTTCCTGATGATGATGACAGCAGAGTGTTTGAACCATTTATTTCACTTCCACTTACTAACTTGGCATCGCATGAGCCTCAATAGGAGGCAGGCTGGTATTAAAACAAAGGAAGCATAGAGGATAATATTTGTGTTTGAAAACCAGTGATATTTATGATTCGCCTGCCTGGCTGTAAATGTTTGCGTCCAGGCGTTCTTCCTGAGGTCACGATCTAAACGTAAACTCGTGTTGTTCAGTTCACGATATTCATAAAGTCTTTATCCCTGAGTCTGGTGTCGGGTTTTCATACTTTTACATCTATACGCAACAAACAACGTTGAGGATGTGTTTGCAGCTTATTTTCATAATCTGAGGAGTGAGACACCATCAACATGTTCGTCATCGTTCATGAGTTCTTCTTGACAGCGTCATAAAAGCAGCAGAAGGCCTGTTTGGGACTTGAACCTGTGCCTTTGTGTTAAGCACTCAGCTTTCATACGCAGCAGTGTGTGAGCCCATTATCATCATTATTACTGACGCAGATTTAAGCTTTATTTCTGTTTGTGTGTCTGCAGCTGTCTCCTTTGTTAAATCCCCTAAAAGCTTCAGAACAACAAACTCATTCTTTTACACTGCCGCTTTTTATTTGTGATTACGGTTCAAAGCCATCTCCAACGTGATAAAAAGAAGCTTCTACCTGATAATAATGCTTCATCATTAGAGGAAGATGTTGAGATGTCACAACAACAGATGGACTGAGCCTATTCGCACAAACAGCAGCAGACGGATCTGGAAAAACATCTATTTGTCTAATCACTTAAACTGCAGGTTTAACAGGACGAGCTGTGATTCTCCCTCCTCAGCTCCCCCACTCTGACCTGTGATCAGGTGACCCACACTGACCTGTGATCAGGTGACCCACTCTGACCTGTGATCAGGTGACCCACACTGACCTGTGATCAGGTGACCCACTCTGACCTGTGATCAGGTGACCCACTCTGACCTGTGATCAGGTGACCCACACTGACCTGTGATCAGGTGACCCACTCTGACCTGTGATCAGGTGACCCACTCTGACCTGTGATCAGGTGACCCACACTGACCTGTGATCAGGTGACCCACACTGACCTGTGATCAGGTGACCCACACTGACCTGTGATCAGGTGATCCACACTGACCTGTGATCAGGTGACCCACTCTGACCTGTGATCAGGTGACCCACTCTGACCTGTGATCAGGTGACCCACTCTGACCTGTGATCAGGTGACCCACTCTGACCTGTGATCAGGTGAACGGTGTCTCTGTCATTCGTACGTCTGTTCTCACACTATGTAACTTTGGGCTCTGGGTCGGGAGAAGTACGTAACGCTTTACGGCACTAAGTCACACAGCAGCAACTATTTCACTGATTCTGCTGAAAGTAATGTAATCAGAACAAATACTCAAGTACAGCTGAACATAGTTACCACAGTGGGATTTCTCTCTGAAACTGGCGGCAACAAATCACATTAATGATTTATACGAGATGTTATTTTAAGAAAATGAGGCTGAAACGAGGGAATATTGTGTAATTATGAAATAATTAGGCCTATGTGTGCAAGATAACAGTTTATTTACATCCCTAAAGGAAACACACAGCAGTAATACAGACCTGAAAACAGCATCAGGAACTCTAGTGAGGGTAAACACAACAACCAAACATGGACGATCGACATCAGTCAACAGCAAGAAAAGAATAAAATGTCGCTTGACTGTTAAATATTCTATAACTGGCTTATTCTTATTCATGCATTAATGTGTGAATACTTTTCTGATAGTAGTTGAGGTTAAACTAATTTGAACTATTGTATTTACCAAAGTTTCACCCATTAAAAAATCTTTTATAAGATAATACATTTTTTATAATTTAAAATAATAGCAATGTCAGGTCAGTAAGCATTCCACCTTTAGAAATAAATGTTCTTGTTTTCCATAAATCATCAAAAGAAATGAGTTCAGTCACTGTTCACATAATTGATGTTTAATACTGATGGAAATACTGCATGTAGATAAATAAAATACTGAATGAAACATTGCAGCAGCTGTGGGAGGGAAATCAAACCTGGTTTTACTGCATCATTCTCATCCAGCTTCTCTTGTTCAAGCCTGGAGGCTTCACCACATGACTCCCGTCTGCTGCTCACACGCAGACGGTTCCCGTGGTGGGTACATGCTCTGAAAAAGACAAATATCTGCTGCAGTGAACATTGTTAGCATCAGAGTGTAACTACTTACCTCAGTCAGGCCAGACGAGTTCATATTTCCTTCTGATTTCCTTCACCAGCCTCGTGTAAGATCACGGTCACGTTTGTCCTATAAATCTTCTTCGCCTCTGGTGTGAAGACGTGAACCAGTGACCTCCTGTCAGGTCTCTTTCTCACATTTAGTCCCCCGAGGACCAGAACAAGAGAAGAAGAAGGTGGTGTAGAGCTGTGGGTGTTTGTTGGCTCGGCGTGGTTCGTATCTGTCAGATAAGTCAGCGTATGAATCTGACCTTTCCCGGACCTTTCAGCGGGCGATTGGGATTGCTCTGCCTCCGTCAGGTTAATGACCTGTCAGACTGACTGATCCTCGAGAGCGCCGGGCTGTGACAGGCATGATACACCCGAGAGACCGGGTCAGGTCAGAACCACACTTAATGTCTTCATGAGATCAGATACAAGGTGTGAACCGCTACACAGTCACCGTTTATTGACTTCTTTACCCACATTTGGAGAATTTGGAGGTTTATACTTTTGTCCACCCAACAAGGAAAGAGACCGGCTTGTTGAAGAAGTCACTGTTTGGGACTCTTAGGTTCTGCTTGGATTGACTGTCCCCTGACCGGGCAGGCGTGGTGGTGTTGGTGGTGAAACATCCTGGTGGTTCAACGAGAGGGTGATGATCTGACGGGGACGACCTCCGAGTTAGGACCCAGCTCGAGTCGTGCTCACCCAAACACTGAGGCACGAAATGTCATCAAACTAAAGAATCAGCCTGAGTCAGCAGCCGTCTCTCCCAGAAGAAGAGGTGGAGGAGGGAGGCGACGGATGCACAGAGAGAGGCAGAGCAGAGGAAACTGCTGTGTCTTGGTTTTGATAACCAGCCAACAAAACTGCTGAACCTTTCATCTGGGGACCTTGGCAGGGTGGAGCAATGTGTTTGCTCTGCGAGTGTCGGTGCTTCTCCGTCCTGTTTCTGCTTCCCTAAGACAGTCACACGGAGACGCTAATCCATCTTCATCTGTTACGGCTGCAGCGCTGTGTGCAAACCACGGCCTCACACACACACACACACACACACACACACACACACACACACACACACACACACACACACAGTTGTTCCTGTGGGTTTGCTGAGCCTGTACAATTCTGTTAAAAACGTCCCGTTGCATTTTGGGATGCAGATTGACCCCCTGCCACTAATCCTGAGTTTTATGATACGATAACGCCATCATCAAATTTCAGCCGTTTGCTGATGAAGCTATAAAACTGAAAAATAAAGAAAACGAGTCACGATTAAAAAGATTTTGTTGTCTCCAGTGTCAGAGAGTGGTAACTATGTTCAGCTGTACTCGAGTATTTGTTCTGATTACATTACTTCTGATCAAAAACCAGCAGCAGCTGATATCAGAGACTAGTCCAGCAGCGGCTGATATCAGAGACTAGTCCAGCAGCGGCTGATATCAGAGACTAGTCCAGCAGCGGCTGATATCAGAGACTAGTCCAACAGCGGCTGATATCAGCGACTAGTCCAGCAGCAGCTGATATCAGCGACTAGTCCAGCAGCGGCTGATATCAGAGACTAGTCCAGCAGCGGCTGATATCAGAGACTAGTCCAGCAGCGGCTGATATCAGAGACTAGTCCAGCAGCGCTGATATCAGAGACTAGTCCAGCAGCGGCTGATATCAGAGACTAGTCCAGCAGCTGATATCAGAGACTAGTCCAGCAGCGGCTGATATCAGAGACTAGTCCAGCAGCTGATATCAGAGACTAGTCCAGCAGCGGCTGATAAGAGACTAGTCCAGCAGCGGCTGATATCAGAGACTAGTCCAGCAGCGGCTGATATCAGAGACTAGTCCAGCAGCGGCTGATATCAGAGACTAGTCCAGCAGCAGCTGATATCAGAGACTAGTCCAGCAGCGGCTGATATCAGAGACTAGTCCAGCAGCGGCTGATATCAGAGACTAGTCCAGCAGCGGCTGATATCAGAGACTAGTCCAGCAGCGGCTGATATCAGAGACTAGTCCAGCAGCAGCTGATATCAGAGACTAGTCCAGCAGCGGCTGATATCAGAGACTAGTCCAGCAGCTGATATCAGAGACTAGTCCAGCAGCGGCTGATATCAGAGACTAGTCCAGCAGCGGCTGATATCAGAGACTAGTCCAGCAGCGGCTGATATCAGAGACTAGTCCAGCAGCGGCTGATATCAGAGACTAGTCCAGCAGCTGATATCAGAGACTAGTCCAGCAGCGGCTGATATCAGAGACTAGTCCAGCAGCTGATATCAGAGACTAGTCCAGCAGCGGCTGATAAGAGACTAGTCCAGCAGCGGCTGATATCAGAGACTAGTCCAGCAGCGGCTGATAAGAGACTAGTCCAGCAGCGGCTGATATCAGAGACTAGTCCAGCAGCGGCTGATATCAGAGACTAGTCCAGCAGCGGCTGATATCAGAGACTAGTCCAGCAGCAGCTGATATCAGAGACTAGTCCAGCAGCTGATATCAGAGACTAGTCCAGCAGCGGCTGATATCAGCGACTAGTCCAGCAGCTGATATCAGAGACTAGTCCAGCAGCAGCTGATATCAGAGACTAGTCCAGCAGCAGCTGATATCAGAGACTAGTCCAGCAGCTGATATCAGAGACTAGTCCAGCAGCAGCTGATATCAGAGACTAGTCCAGCAGCAGCTGATATCAGAGACTAGTCCAGCAGCAGCTGATATCAGAGACTAGTCCAGCAGCGGCTGATATCAGAGACTAGTCCAGCAGCGCTGATATCAGAGACTAGTCCAGCAGCGGCTGATATCAGAGACTAGTCCAGCAGCGGCTGATATCAGAGACTAGTCCAGCAGCGGCTGATATCAGAGACTAGTCCAGCAGCGGCTGATATCAGAGACTAGTCCAGCAGCGGCTGATATCAGAGACTAGTCCAGCAGCGGCTGATATCAGAGACTAGTCCAGCAGCAGCTGATATCAGAGACTAGTCCAGCAGCGGCTGATATCAGCGACTAGTCCAGCAGCGGCTGATATCAGAGACTAGTCCAGCAGCGGCTGATATCAGAGACTAGTCCAGCAGCGGCTGATATCAGAGACTAGTCCAGCAGCGGCTGATATCAGAGACTAGTCCAGCAGCGGCTGATATCAGCGACTAGTCCAGCAGCGGCTGATATCAGAGACTAGTCCAGCAGCGGCTGATATCAGAGACTAGTCCAGCAGCGGCTGATATCAGAGACTAGTCCAGCAGCGGCTGATATCAGAGACTAGTCCAGCAGCGGCTGATATCAGAGACTAGTCCAGCAGCGGCTGATATCAGAGACTAGTCCAGCAGCGGCTGATATCAGAGACTAGTCCAGCAGCAGTCAGTCCAGCTCGGCGTCTGTCTTTCAGCCTTTTATTTCACCAAGCTCTCACCAACCACTAAAAGTCAGTCCCACATTTACTCTTGTCCGGCGGCTTCTTGCTCGCTCACTCTCTCCTTTTCTCTTCTTAGCTTCCTCCGTCAGCGTCCTCTTCACTCTCTGCTCCTCTGCCACCATGTCCATAGAAGCTGCTGAGCCTGGTTACCTCCTCTTCTTCTTTCTGTTGGTCCAAAACGCCTGTGGTACAAACAGACTGAGCTAACATGAGCTAACAGCAGCTAACAGACTGAGCTAACATTAGCTAACAGCAGCTTACAAACTGAGCTAACATGAGCTAACAGCAGCTAACAGACTGAGCTAACATTAGCTAACAGCAGCTAACAAACTGAGCTAACATGAGCTAACAGCAGCTAACAGCAGCTAACAGACTGAACTAACATGAGTTAACAGCCGCTAACAAGCTGAGCTAACATGAGCTAACAGCAGCTAACAGACTGAGCTAACATGAGCTAACAGCAGCTAACAGACTGAGCTTACATGAGCTAACAGCAGCTAACAAACTGAGCTAACATGAGCTAACAGCAGCTAATAGACTGAGCTAACATGAGCTAACAGACTGAGCTAACAGACATGAGCTAACAGCAGCTAACAAACTGAGCTAACAGCAGCTAACAGACCGAGCTAACAGACTGAGCTAACATGAGCTGACAGCAGCTAACAGACTGAGCTAACATGAGCTAACAGCAGCTAATAGACTGAGCTAACATGAGCTAACAGACTGAGCTAACAGACATGAGCTAACAGCAGCTAACAAACTGAGCTAACAGCAGCTAACAGACCGAGCTAACAGACTGAGCTAACATGAGCTAACAGCAGCTAACAGACTGAGCTAACATGAGCTAACAGCAGCTAACAGACTGAGCTAACATGAGCTAACAGCAGCTAACAGACTGAGCTAACATGAGCTAACAGCAGCTACAGCTGTCAGCAGTTTACTTCACTGTCCATCATAAACTCTGTAAATCACAGAGAGTTGAGGCGGAGCAGCCGGAGGACATCAGAGGGAAAACCAGAAAACATTTCCTCCATAAAATATGATCCAGTTTCACCAGAATCAGTGAAATAGTTGCTGCTGTGTGACTCAGTGCCGTAAAGCGTTACGTACTTCTCCAGACCCGGAGCCCAAAGTTACATAGTGTGAGAACAGACGTACGAATGACAGAGACACCGTTCACCTGATCACAGGTCAGAGTGGATCACCTGATCACAGGTCAGAGTGGATCACCTGATCACAGGTCAGAGTGGATCACCTGATCACAGGTCAGAGTGGGTCACCTGATCACAGGTCAGAGTGGGTCACCTGATCACAGGTCAGAGTGGATCACCTGATCACAGGTCAGAGTGGGTCACCTGATCACAGGTCAGTGTGGGTCACCTGATCACAGGTCAGAGTGGGTCACCTGATCACAGGTCAGAGTGGGTCACCTGATCACAGGTCAGAGTGGGTCACCTGATCACAGGTCAGAGTGGATCACCTGATCACAGGTCAGAGTGGGTCACCTGATCACAGGTCAGAGTGGGTCACCTGATCACAGGTCAGAGTGGATCACCTGATCACAGGTCAGAGTGGATCACCTGATCACAGGTCAGTGTGGGTCACCTGATCACAGGTCAGAGTAGGTCACCTGATCACAGGTCAGAGTGGGTCAGCAGGACGTCACAGACGCATGGCCTGTGTCTTCTATCATTCTGTTGATTTCCAGGTGAATCACCTGTTTGGTGTCTGCTCCGTGCAGCACTCACAGTGATATAGCAGCTTCTTCCTCAGTAACACAGTTACAGGTTTGACATCCACTTGCTCAGCTCGCTCTCAGATGGTTTGTTGTGATTTTCCGAAGTTTAACCCTCAGACACTGCGATTTTTCATTTCACTTTGTCAAAGTCCGAACGTGAGATTTTTAAATTAAATCTGTCAGTCCTGTAGAACCGAGGAGCGAGGTTCTGAAAGGCGCTGTCCAAACACTGCATCAAACTTCATGAGGTCACTCATTTCTGAACCTTGTAAAAATACTTTCTCAGCCGTGTTACTCCCGTCAGCTGCACAGAAACTGAATAGTTGCTGTACTTCACTTCTTATATTCGAAGACAATGAAGTACGATTTTCTAAAACTGAATATTTTTTAAATGAAATTAGCAAATTAAGCAGAATAATGATTTTAAAAGCATTTCATCTTTAGCTGTCATTATCAGTGACTGTTATTTCAGCAGAGACACTCGTGGCCCCTGATCCAGACTGGGGTCGTCCTCCTGACGGGCCTCCTAGCCTGCACGGTGAAACCCTTTCAGATGATCCAGAACACAGCGGTTCACCTGGTCCTGTAGATGTGAAGTCATGTCAGATGTCAGTCCTCAGACGGTTCATATCGTTATGAAACGCTTCTCCTGACACTATCTGAGCTTTCAGACAGACGGAGGAACAAAAGACTTTCTGCAAACAGATCACGACGTCCTCACGAAGCAGGTCAAGCTTATAAGGAGATGATGGAGGAACGGGAGACAGGTCTGACTACCCGATGGTGCTGAAAATATGAGCCTTCATGTCAGCATGTAGCTCCGATGGATCCAAGCTGCATTCAGACAACAAACATTTTAAACGTGGTTTGTTTGTCGTCTTGCAGACGAAGCACAAACCGGCATCACGATGGAGTTATTTCACTTTATTGCCATTACTGAACAAAGCCGTGTAATGACTCTGTAATTAGAGCCGTGTTCCCTCTCGTTTCAGCTCCTCTCTGCTCGTCATGATTTCACTAAATTAAGACAATTAGTCATAATCGTCTTTATCTCCTGTCTGCACAGATGCAAAACGCCAAATTACCCTGAGCTAAACTGAAGTGTCAAATATTAAATATTCAACATGAAGATGGAACAAGTCCCACAATTAGAGCATCCGGGAACATCAAACTGTTCTAGTGAATGGATCGGACTGAATGTGCAACAGGAGCCGGTTTAACAGAGGAGGACGGTCCCCCAGGACAACGCCTCGCCTGGGCAAGAGCCGGTACGTCCCTGTTCACTGATGGGGACGATGTCTTTGTCTCTTTGCACTCTGCACGACGGGCAGCAGAGCCGGCTCCTGACAAATTTCTCAGGGGGGGTGACTGTTGCAATGATGGCTGAGATGACTGCTCAGTGGGTGAAATAAGAAATAAAAGTCAGATAACTTCACAGTGTTACATTGCATTGTTCATTTGGTTCAACCATTGACGACTGAACGGTAATTCCCTCAATGAATTGATGCAGTTGCAGTAGCTGCCATGTTGATCTTGCGTGCACGCGCTGTACGTACCGTCCGAGCAGCACGCATCAGTGGTGTGGCGAAATCACATTGGGGCCCATAGAATGATGTGTAGGGTCCAAAAATTTCAACACGTAAGTCTATGACAGCGATTTTCAGTCGGACTGAAAGTGACATTCAGGCTGCTGATGGGACGATTAGATTAGGACAGCTGTGGCTCGGAGGTAGAGCGGTTCGATCTTCTCCAGTCTGCATGTCGAAGTGTCCTTGGGAAAGATACTGAACCCATCGGTGTGAATGTGAATGAATGGTTAGCTCCTCAAACTGATGAGCAGTTTGCACCTTGCATGGCAGTGTATGTATGTGTGTGAATGGGTGAATGAGATATGTCCTGTAAAGCGCTTTGAGTGGTCGGAAGAGTAGAAACACTCGATATAAGCACAGTCCATTTACTCAGACCGGCAAAATAAATCTTTTCTCTCTGTTCGTGTGTGGCTTTCAGGAGGGCCGTGCACTATCGCCCACTATGGGCCAGCCGCCCCTGGTGTCAGGATCTCCCTCACACAGTCTGACCCCTTCCAGGAGACTGGAAACCTGGAAACGCTTTGTGGGCGTTACAGAGGAAACCAGGTGGAAACCCGCCAAAATAAAATCATAGATATCATATCTACTGAAGTATATTTCTGGTTGTGGTTGTTGATGACAACTTAAATTATCTACGAACAAGTGGCTTGGTGTCTGTGTGTAACTAAAATGAAGCCAATGTAGAAATGCCCAAAAGCTGCAGTTCCTCTAACGTCCACTTGAGGCTGGCTCCAGAAGTGAGTCAGTCTCCATAAGTCCCCATGTTTCACAGCAGAAATAAACATGTTTTGGTCTCTATAGCTAATTGGGACGCTTTGATTGACGTCCACTTGTTATACGGTCATTGTCCGCAGCACAAAGATCCGGACTTTATTCCACACCTGGCTGATAACTGTGTTTATGGGCTAAAAACTGAAGTGGTTGCAGCTGGAATACATTTCTGTCTCGTAAGAAATTCGGTTGTTTGGGGGCATTTTGTGGAGACTTGAACTGATTTGATTTTCTGTCCAGTTTGGTCCATTTCTGCAGGGACATTTTCCACTTTTCAGGAATATATATTTCATCTTTTTGCTGCAGTTCAGCTCACTTCAACAATTGCTGTACTTTGACTGAACGTCTTCATTCAAAGCGCCGGCTCATGTATTTCTTTATCCCTCTTCACAGTTCACTCCCAGCGCTGAAGCTTCTGACGGTGTCACAGCAAACTGCTATCGAGACCGTCAGGAAAATTCAAAAGATCTTCAGCTTTTCTTCTTCACACGTCCAGTCAGGCCACTTTTTATTGAATGCTGCTAATTGGGTGACGGCTCGGCCCATGACTGGGACAGAACTATGGCAGATCTATCTGCTCTATTGTACCTGGATCTGCTTTTTGGAATGGAGAGGGCAGACGTGGGAGGGTGAAAAGAAGACGGCAGGAGATAAAAGAGGAAGATGATGGCTCGCTGCAGCCACTTTTGGATTCTATTGATTCATTTCTTAAAATATCCTGCCTCCATCACCTCTGAAAGAAAAAGGGAACACTGAAGTGACAGACTGAAATATTCCAGGCTTTTTGATTGCGAGATGTACGACCGTCTTTGAGCTGCTGGACTGAACATTATTAGAACAAACAACAAAACGGGACGTCACAGAGACTACGTCCAGGTTTAAGACAGTCTGCGGGGACGTCACAGAGTCTACGTCCAGGTTTTAGACAGTCTGCAGGGACGTCACAGAGACTACGTCCAGGTTTTAGACAGTCTGTGGGGATGTCACAGAGACCACGTCCAGTTTTTAGACAGTCTGCGGGGACGTTACGGAGACTACGTCCAGGTTTTAGACAGTCTGCGGGGACGTCTCAGAGACTACGTCCAGGTTTTAGACAGTCTGCAGGGACGTCACAGAGACTACGTCCAGTTTTTAGAAAGTCTGCGGGGACGTCACAGAGACTGCGTCCAGGTTTTAGACAGTCTGCGGGGACGTCACAGAGACTACGTCCAGGTTTTAGACAGTCTGTGGGGACATCACAGAGACTACGTCCAGGTTTTAGACAGTCTGCGGGGACGTTACGGAGACTACGTCCAGGTTTTAGACAGTCTGCAGGGACGTCACAGAGACTACGTCCAGGTTTTAGACAGTCTGCGGGGACGTCACAGAGACTACGTCCAGGTTTTAGACAGTCTGCGGGGACGTCACAGAGACTACGTCCAGTTTTTAGAAAGTCTGCGGGGACGTCACAGAGACTGCGTCCAGGTTTTAGACAGTCTGCGGGGACGTCACAGAGACTACGTCCAGGTTTTAGACAGTCTGCGGGGACGTCACAGAGACTACGTCCAGGTTTTAGACAGTCTGTGGGGACATCACAGAGACTACGTCCAGGTTTTAGACAGTCTGTGGGGACGTCACAGAGACTACGTCCAGGTTTTAGACAGTCTGCGGGGACGTCACAGAGACTACGTCCAGGTTATAGACAGTCTGCGGGGACGTTACGGAGACTACGTCCAGGTTTTAGACAGTCTGCGGGGACGTTACGGAGACTACGTCCAGGTTTTAGACAGTCTGCGGGGACGTCACAGAGACTACGTCCAGGTTTTAGACAGTCTGCGGGGACGTCACGGAGACTACGTCCAGGTTTTAGACAGTCTGCGGGGACCTCCTGCTTTTTCCCTGATAAGAAGTGATCGACAGAATAATTGATGATCTTCTCACCAACTGTAGAGTGAATTTGAACTTTATTCACAGGGATATATATAAAAAAAAAAAAATATATATATATATATATATATATATATATATATATATATATATATATATATATAATTATATTATATATATTATCTAGGTTTCAATGGTTAAGAGAAATATCTACAAATCCTTTTATTCCAAGTGCTGTCAGGGTAATAAATGAAACCAGGTCCAGTAGACCAGGATGCAGACCGGGATGCAGACCGGGATGCAGACCGGGATGCAGACCGGGATGCAGCGTGCTGATGCTCCTGGCTTTGCTGCAGTTAAATGTATCCATTACAGTTTTACCTTTAACTGAATTGTATTTGGCTTTGCTCGGAGTATTGACTGCAGCTGTGCCCGCTGAGGGTTTGGAGTTCTGGTGATAACCCTCCAGGCTAAAGATAAGGCTCAGATTGAGTGGGGAGGGTGTGAATCAACTGAACTTTAGTTTCTTCTAATCAAGTTAAAGGTTGGATGCAGGAAGTGTATAACTGCATGTTACTTTCTGTACTCTTTGTCAAACACCGTGTGTGTGTGAGGATCTCTGACCTTTCAGCTGAAATGCTGCCAGCCTGGTCTTCATTATTACGGTCGCATGGTCTTCTTTAGCACATTTTATTATTACTCTCTAATATTGGAGTGAACTTATCTGTTCACCTCTCATTGGAGTCTCCTCCACAGTGTCTCCTGGTAAAACCAAACAGTTTTCAAGTTTGTGCACTGAGTCACTCGACAAAGATGAACACAGAAATGTTGCCTCTCTTTGGAAGCGTCGTTCTCTTCGTTTTAGATCGGCTGTTTCTCACTTCCCTCTGTTTATTCAGAGCTGCTTCCTTCTTCCATCTGGTTCCATTTCTTCACTTTAGAACTTTGTTCCTCTGGATTCTGCACACACAAACACAAACACAAACACCACCCCCACTGTTTCTAACACACACATACACACTTTCTCTGCCAGTTTGATATTTGTTCATTTCCCTCCTCCAGGCTTTGTCTGGAAATCAGAATTTTTTTTTATTAGTTATCAGGTAAAATAAGTCGAACAATTCAGAGTTTGGCATCAGATGGTCATGTCTGTTTTTAGAATCAGTATCTACAGTGTATATTTCTGTTTATCTTATCATGTTACATATTTTATCAGTCTTTTCTAAATAATCTCACACTGCACTGTGATCCTTCCCTGGTGATACTGTGGCACATTCCTGCAGAATACTGAACAGCGCTTTCATTTAAATAACACATGCTACATATTGTTAATATTTTATTCTCAGTTTTTTATTCATGCTATTATATTTTACATATTTTTTGCTACTTACTATGTAAATATTTGGGTCTCTGTAAATAATATAATAATAATAAAGTAATAAATAAAACCTGCTCGATATGAAAAGTGTCAAATAAAATTGCATCAAAACATCAAAGCTAATTCCTTGTACATGAAAACCCACTTGGCAATAAACCTGCCGGCCGTTAAGGACACCTATCGATCGTTAAGGACACCTATCGATCGTTAAGGACACCTATCGGTCGTTAAGGACACCTGTCAGCCGTTAAGGACACCTATCGATCGTTAAGGACACCTATCGATCGTTAAGGACACCTATCGATCGTTAAGGACACCTATCGGTCGTTAAGGACACCTATCGGTCGTTAAGGACACCTATCGATCGTTAAGGACACCTATCGGTCGTTAAGGACACCTATCGATCGTTAAGGACACCTATCGGTCGTTAAGGACACCTATCGATCGTTAAGGACGCCTGACGGCCGTTAAGGACACCTATCGGTCGTTAAGGACACCTATCGGTCGTTAAGGACACCTATCGATCGTTAAGGACACCTGACGGCCGTTAAGGACACCTGTCAGCCGTTAAGGACACCTATCGGTCGTTAAGGACACCTATCGGTCGTTAAGGACACCTATCGGTCGTTAAGGACACCTATCGGTCGTTAAGGACACCTATCGGTCGTTAAGGACATCTATCGATCGTTAAGGACGCCTATCGGTCGTTAAGGACACCTATCGATCGTTAAGGACACCTATCGGTCGTTAAGGACGCCTGACGGCCGTTAAGGACACCTATCGATCGTTAAGGACACCTATCGGCCGTTAAGGACGCCTGACGGCCGTTAAGGACACCTATCAGTCGTTAAGGACACCTGTCGGCCGTTAAGGACACCTATCAGTCGTTAAGGACACCTGTCAGCCGTTAAGGACACCTGTCAGCCGTTAAGGACACCTATCAGTCGTTAAGGACACCTGTCGGTTGTTGACTTACCCTGTCCTCATCGTTAGGGTCACATGGCTGTTGGTTGTTGAACTTTGTGGGAGGTGATCTTAGGACTGCGATGTCTGTGGCAGGCAGATTGTGTCGTAACCTCCCCCCTCTGTTGAGAGATGGTCTCTCCATGTTAACAAAAATGTCTTCCTTTACTTCTCTTTCAAACCATCAGTCTTTCGTGGCTAAAACACGAACATTAGTGTCCTCAGGAGTGTCTCTTTAAATTGTAGGTGGACCATTCACCCTTAACGGTCCACTGGATGGAGGGGTCTGTCCATGAGTCACATGTCTCTAAAGTCAGTAAACTCCTATGACTCCTCATTAATCAGTCAGAAATGAAGTCTCCAAAAATCTCCAAGGAGTAAGCGAGTCCACTTGACCAAACACAAACACTGACAACCTTCTCTAATATCGATAATAAGAGCAGCAATAGAATAATTAAGTCAGGGAGACTAATTACAAAAATGATTCATTTAAATGCTCCCAGGACTAATTTAGAGGAGTAAATTAGTCCTTTAACCTCCTGCACCAAAACATTTAACAGCCAACCGGGTGACTCAGACACAGTAAATCATGACCTTCACAGAGCACAGTGGACTCAAGGCTGAGCGTTTCATTTTCTCCATGCAGCACGCCACCATGTGTGCCGCGTCGCGTTATGTCCTGTCCTGTCCTGTCCTGTCATGTTATCTTATGTCATGTCATGTCATGTCATGTTATGTTATGTCATGTTCTGTCATGTCATGTTCTGTCATGTCATGTCATGTTCTGTCATGTCATGTTATCTTATGTCATGTCATGTCATGTCATGTTATGTTATGTCATGTTCTGTCATGTCATGTCATGTTATGTCTTGTTCTGTCATGTCATGTTATGTCATGTCATGTTATGTCACATGTCATGTTATGTCATGTTATGCTATGTCATGTCATGTTATGTCATGTCATGTTATCTTATGTCATGTCATGTCATGTCATGTTATGTTATGTCATGTTCTGTGATGTCATGTCATGTTATGTTATGTCATGTTCTGTCATGTCATGTCATGTTATGTCATGTTCTGTCATGTCATGTTATGTCATGTCATGTTATGTCACATGTCATGTTATGTCATGTTATGTCATGTCATGTTATGTCATGTTATGCTATGTCATGTCATGTCATGTCATGTCATGTCATGTTCTGTCATGTCATGTCATGTTCTGTCATGTCATGTTATGTCATGTTATGCTATGTCATGTCATGTCATGTTCTGTCATGTCATGGCATGTTATGTTATCTTATGTCATGTCATGTTATCTTATGTCATGTCATCTTATGTCATGTCATGTCATGTCATGTCATGCTGCTCTGAGTGGAAGATCTATCCAGTTGCGCCTGGAGGCATTTTGGTCTGCACTCGTTCGAAAATGAAAATGAACTGAGTGATTTGCATTTGCAAATTTGTCCGACAATCCAGGCTAGAAGTAAACAACAACATGAGATTTCACGATGCATCACTTTTTGTTCCACCAGTGAGTTTTCAGAAACATTTCCAAAGGCCAGAGGCAGCCAAGACCCAAATGGTAGCAGTTAAAGAGAAAAAGAAAAAGTGGACGTGGATCTTGAGTTCCACTATTTCAAAGTCAGCACATGGGTCAACCTCCTCGGGCCAAACGTCCTGATCTACAGGGTTTGGTTCTTTTCTTTGGATGCAGATATTGTCCAGGACACAACATGATTATTTCAGCCTGAAGCGTGGGAACCTTCCAGACACAGAGGGATCGAGGATGGAAGAGCTCGCTGCAGCTGACCTGTGCCGGGGACAGATGTCCAGGGTCGGAGCCGAGCCGCTGTTCAACAGACTGACTGGATGAATTTCAGGTTCTGTCTGCGTGTTTTCTGCAGGATGACAGGATGAAAACTGCTTCCTGTTGATACATTTTCTCTCATCTGCACCTCGAGGTTTACCTCCCCTCAGTGCGTCCTCCACCTCTCTGCTGTGACGGCTGTTCGTCCAGCTTCTTCTGCTCCAACACATTCAGAGCTTCCTGAACCTGAGCTGGAACAAGTCCTCTGAAAATAATGGCACCATATTTTCTTTCTTTTGTGATCCTGCATGAGAAAACTTCCAAACATACTGAAATCATTCAGTAATGTCCTGGTCATCAACAGCACAACACGTATGTTTTCACAGCTGAGTGAATGAGGACGATCCCGTAAACATCCAGCAGCTGATTGCTGGTTATTATTTGTTCTCTCCGACGATTCATGACACAATAAACCTGGATCGCTCTGACAGATACTTTGTGTGGATCACCAAATGTTTGACGCCCCTTTGAGAATAATGTCTGTGATCAAAAGCAGCAGAACTTTTCGACAACGAGGATGGATTGGACTCGATGAGTAACCTCGACTGCTCCTTGCTCAGACCGACACATATGTGGGATGTTATTCTCTCTTCAAACCTCCAGACTCCTTTGACAAAAACAACACTGGCTATAAGGTGGAAATGATGTTGCTATGGTTACCAACTACTCCACCCATCCAGCATCATGAAGAGCCAGCCAGCGTCGAAAGAGAGTTTCCCGAGGCCTGAAGTGGAAAGTGGATCTCATGCAGTAGGAGTATCATTTGAAGATGTGAGGTGTTCTGGCAGAGGACTGGCAGCTGGTTTTGTGCTCTCTGGAGAAATACGGTACCGGATCGATGAGATTAGCCAAGGCGGGAACGTGGACCAGAGGCCGGAGTTTAAGGTAGGCGATGCGGATTAACAATGTGCTCCCGCTCCTTATTTAAATAAACCTCAACTCCTATTCTATTTATTCTATTATTATCATTATTATCATCATCATCATCATCATCATTATCATTATTATTATTATCATTATTATTATTATCATTATTATTATTATCATTATCATTGTTGTATTTTTGGACAGCAAAGTGTCTGATAAAGTTCACTGACATTCGTGGGACGTTCACGGCGACATGTCGACACATCCAATTAAAATCTGAGCTGTGGAACGGAGCCAAATTGGTGGGAAAACGTGTTGGACTCAGATGTGTGTGTGGTGTGTGTGTGTGTGTGGGTGTGTGGTGTGTGTGTGTGTGTGTGTGTGTGTGTGTGTGTGTGTGTGTGTGTGTGTGTGTTGTCAAGCTGTTCGGTGTCGATCTCGACTTCAGTGAACTCGAATTTGCACCGAATGCCAACTGAAGCAATAGTTTATAGTTTCTGTCATCATGGTGTATTTCATTTGGACTTTTCCTTCAATACAGTGAATATGACCAGCTTTGTTAGCGTGTGTGTGTGTGTGTGTGGTTGTCTGTGTGTCTGTTGTGTGTGTGTGTGTGTGTGGCCTCTGTCTAATAAAACAGCTTCAGCAGGGCACTAATGAAGCCTGCGGTGTAACGAGGAGACGAGTAACAATGACCGAGTCTGAGCCACTGACCTTGACAACTTCCTCTTCTGGTCGCCGCCCAGCTGGCCTTCACACACACACACACACACACACACACACACACACACACACACACCACACACACCACCACACCCACACACCACACACACACACACACACACACACACACACACACACACACACACGCACACACAGCCGTGTGTCGTGTACTTTATAAATTAAGATGAGCTGTCGGCTTCGACGACAGACGACACTGCGGCCTGACCATCAGGATGCATCGCCGCTAGTGCTGCCAACTCTCTGCCAATGAAAGCAGACGCTTGAGGAGAATCAAACAAACTATTAAAATATTTCCAAGATCAAATTAATAATTCAGATATTTACAAATTGTGACATCATCCTAACCCAGAGATCTGTGGATAAAGACTGAGGGAGGCACACGCTGCTAAATGTGGTGAGGACGTCACTGACACCCAGACGTGCTCTTCGACATACAGCCAGTCATGACGGATAAACTCTGAACTGTTCCTTTACTCTGTCTCTCTGGCCGGCGTCAGCAGCAGCCGTGCAGCGGCGCAGTAAAAAAGACGAGGTGGCCTTTTACAAGCTGCTCGTCTCTCCACACGAAGTCTGTGAAGTCTCCGGGGAAACGTCCTCTGACTCCGAACAGGCGGCGTGTTTCTAATGAAGATCAGGGAGGAGAGTTAAAGAGGTAAAGTGTGCAGGGCTGGAGGCGTTTCCATCACGTGCAGGTCACATGCAGAATGATGGAGACATGAGCTGTAATGGAGGCGACCTCCCGGCTCTGTGCTTTGATGTGTCTTTGACTCGGCTCCATTCTGTCCTCCGCTGTGTTTCAGGTGCTTTGGCTCGGCCTCGTCTCTGAACCTGCTCCAATTATCTGAAGCCTTTCATCTGGGAAACGAGTTAGTGCCTGATGACCTGCGTCTTCAAAAGCTTCCACTACAATGACTTTACCCGAGAACTTCCTGTCTGTAAATACAACCACTGTTCACAATCACGTTATTTCATGTACGTGCACAGAACGTGAGGTTCTGTATGTTACACACGGAGAAATGAAACGAGTTCATTCAAATCCACGTCTGCCTGTGTCTGTGTCTGATAACAGACGTTTACGTAAGTCTACGTTGCTGAATCTCTGTATTCTTCAGGGTCTATTCAGGTCTTAGACAGTCTGCGGGGACGTCACAGAGACTACGTCCAGGTTTTAGACAGTCTGCAGGGACGTCACAGAGACTACGTCCAGGTTTCAGACAGTCTGCAGGGACGTCACAGAGACTACGTCCAGGTTTTAGACAGTCTGCGGGGACGTCACAGAGACTACGTCCAGGTTTTAGACAGTCTGCCGGGACGTCACGGAGACTACGTCCAGGTTTTAGACAGTCTGCAGGGATGTCACAGAGACTACGTCCAGGTTTTAGACAGTCTGCAGGGACGTCACAGAGACTACGTCCAGGTTTTAGACAGTCTGCGGGGACGTCTCAAAGACTACGTCCAGGTTTTAGACAGTCTGCGGGGACGTCACAGAGACTACGTCCAGGTTTTAGACAGTCTGCGGGGACGTCTCAAAGACTACGTCCAGGTTTTAGACAGTCTGCAGGGACGTCACAGAGACTACGTCCAGGTTTTAGACAGTCTGCGGGGACGTCACAGAGACTACGTCCAGGTTTTAGACAGTCTGTGGTTAAAATATACTCCTATATTTTAAAAATGTCTTCGTCTCATGAAGTCACCTGACAGCCAGGTGTGACAGAGTTCAGGCTGTTCATGTTTCTGTCACTCAGGTGTATGAATCAGCGTTTACAGAGCAGATGATCCTGACGCTCTGACTGCGCTGTGATGATGACTGATCCTCTTTGTGCACAGCTGGCGTCTGATGTGGAAAACGCACTGTTTGGTGTTTGTGCATGTTTAATATGCCGAGTGAAAGTCTTTGATAGTCACACTCCAAATGATTATGAAGGAGTCACAGCGTTCATTAAAAGCGACCTTTTGGAGGCAGCAATTAAACAGGACGTCCTTACTCTTTGTAATCAAACGCTGCGAGCTAAAACCTTCATTTCAGAAATGAATTATAATGAGCTGCAGGTGAGTTTAAATTCAAAATGACCAACTGGGAAAGGAAACACTCAGGAAAGATCAATGTGAGGCCAACGTGACCTCGTCTCAGTGTTTGGAGAACTGGAATCATATTCTGAAATCAGCTCCTTAAAGATTCTCAGGTCCAGCAGTCAGCAGCCTCTATGGACATGATGGCAGAGGAGCAGAGAGTGAAGAGGACGCTGACGGAGGAAGCTAAGAAGAGAAAAGGAGAGAGTGAGCGAGCAAGAAGCCGCCGGACAAGAGTAAATGTGGGACTGACTTTTAGTGGTTGGTGAGAGCTTGGTGAAATAAAAGGCTGAAAGACAGACGCCGAGCTGGACTGACTGCTGCTGGACTAGTCTCTGATATCAGCTGCTGGACTAGTCTCTGATATCAGCTGCTGGACTAGTCTCTGATATCAGCCGCTGCTGGACTAGTCTCTGATATCAGCCGCTGCTGGACCAGTCTCTGATATCAGCTGCTGGACTAGTCTCTGATATCAGCTGCTGGACTAGTCTCTGATATCAGCCGCTGCTGGACTAGTCTCTGATATCAGCCGCTGCTGGACCAGTCTCTGATATCAGCCGCTGCTGGACTAGTCTCTGATATCAGCCGCTGCTGGACTAGTCTCTGATATCAGCCGCTGCTGGACTAGTCTCTGATATCAGCCGCTGCTGGACCAGTCTCTGATATCAGCCGCTGCTGGACTAGTCTCTGATATCAGCTGCTGGACCAGTCTCTGATATCAGCCGCTGCTGGACTAGTCTCTGATATCAGCTGCTGGACCAGTCTCTGATATCAGCCGCTGCTGGACCAGTCTCTGATATCAGCTGCTGGACCAGTCTCTGATATCAGCCGCTGCTGGACTAGTCTCTGATATCAGCCGCTGCTGGACTAGTCTCTGATATCAGCTGCTGGACCAGTCTCTGATATCAGCCGCTGCTGGACCAGTCTCTGATATCAGCTGCTGGACCAGTCTCTGATATCAGCCGCTGCTGGACTAGTCTCTGATATCAGCTGATATCAGCCGCTGCTGGACTAGTCTCTGATATCAGCCGCTGCTGGACTAGTCTCTGATATCAGCTGCTGGACTAGTCGCTGATATCAGCCGCTGCTGGACTAGTCGCTGATATCAGCCGCTGCTGGACTAGTCCCTGATATCAGCCGCTGCTGGACTAGTCGCTGATATCAGCCGCTGCTGGACTAGTCTCTGATATCAGCTGCTGGACTAGTCTCTGATATCAGCCGCTGCTGGACTAGTCTCTGATATCAGCCGCTGCTGGACTAGTCTCTGATATCAGCTGCTGCTGGTTCTGGTTCTGGGCTGACTGCTGCTGGTGAGAGCTTGGTGAAATAAAAGGCTGAAAGACAGACGCTGGATGACATCAGGAAATGACAAACTGTAAAATACCAGAAAACGCTGGAAAGAACAGAAACGTCATTTAGCTCCAAAACATTTCAAACTCTGAGAGGATCTTTGAAAATTAAAATCATGTAAATCTGTCTCTGATTAAAACTCTTTGGTTCCTGCAGCTTGAACGGCTTTGGGCACAGACCTCACACACTGCTGTGGATAAATATAAAGGATGTTAATGGTGTTTTGTCGGACTCGTGTAATGGGAGTCGACACAGTCGGGGGACGGTAAAGAGGAGCTGATTGCTTCTGGTTCTCAGGAGTTCTCATCAGTGCCGTCCGCATAAAAACCATCGAGTCGTCGGCGAAGGGCGAGAAAACAAAACTGCTGATGAGAAAACAGCCCCGACCTGCGTCTGTGCGACCTCTCCTCGAGAACGAGAAAAACTGAAACTGAAGGCTGGATTTTGAATTCTTGGATGTTTCAGCGCCTCAGAGGAGAGCAGCTGAAGACGAGGAGGAGGAGGAGGAGGAGGAGGAAGAGAAGAGGAGGATTCAGGGTGATGACTGGCGTGACTCTCCACCGGTGTCGGGGGGGTCGAGCTCATCTTTGTGTTTGTGTCTCCCTCCCTCATTAAAAATCCATTACACTCCTGCTAATGGAGACTTAATGAGGACAGGCCTGGTGGACCGTCCTTCATGTGCGGCTCAGGGGAGACTAATCGTCGGGTTGTTTGGCAGACGGAGCAGACTCGGGGTCTTTCCTGGTGACTGGCTGGTGCTCGAGTCTCGGCTTTTCTTTTTTAAACAGTTCCTCTGCCCTCCACGTTCCCAACACGATCAGCAGGCGCTCAGCCTTCGGTACATTAACATGCACACAAACAGCTGAGGCGCCGCGACCTTCCGAGCAAACAACCTGCCGACTACGAGTGGAACAGAAACAGCTCCCTGAAAGTTCAGCTGCTGCACTCTGTGAATCCTTAATGCTCACAGCTGTGCCATGTTTTCCACGTCCTGCAGCACGGCCTGCTGAGCAGAGAGGTTCAGGAGGAGGAAGCTGAAGTTTAGGCTGTTGGTGTTGGACCTTCAGGACTGTTCAGTGCTCGTGTTTTAGTCAGTGAAGCACAGCGTTTATTCCAAAAGTCCAGAAAGTGTCCCACTGGACTGAAAGTTCACCTGTTGGACCTGCTGACCCAGCTGGGATCAAACTTCTCTAAAGGCTCTTCAAAACCACATAAAGTTCATGTTTGGGATAACTCCGTGAATTTAGCCAAGACAACCCCAAAACCTCATCGGGCACGTCTCGGGTCAAACCCACCGGGTGGAGTTTGGGGGTCTCGAGGGTTGAAGGATGTGAAAAACAGGCTGATGTGGGTCCAGCTGATCGCAGAGATGTGGACACAGTTATTACGTGTTCGTCCTCAGAGACCTGCTGCGGCTCCAGATCAACCACCTGGACGTGACGCTGGAGTCAAAGTTAATTTCATGTGAACAGCAGAGGCGTCTCCCTCAGCGCGTTCTTTAAACCTTATTGGCTGTTTGATGGATTATTTGGCTAACGAGCAGATTCTGGTTAATTAACAGCGGATTAGGAGCGGCGGGGAGGGGAAAGCCGAGGCTGAAGGTGACCTGACACCTGGAGCCTCCGTCACTGCAGGCGTGGCGAGACTTCAGATGTGTGAAATGTTCAAGTCAGCGAGGAGGACGGACGAGAAACCAATCAGTATAATAAAAAAACTAAATAAAATATAATAAAAACTAATAAAAAACCTCGTGATGAAGTGTCTGATATTAATGTAAGCGCTAAATAACAAGAGCAACGACTGCGATGAACACCTGACGTGTCGCATCGTGTTTCAGAAGGAAGTCAGACACAGAAACAGTACAGAGATTTTCAAAATAAAACACCCTGTTCAGACCAATGACAGTATAAAGAATTGACAGACTGTCTAAAACCTGGACGTAGTCTCTGTGACGTCCCCGCAGACTGTCTAAAACCTGGACGTAGTCTCTGTGACGTCCCCGCAGACTCGCTAAAACCTGGACGTAGTCTCCTTGACGTCCCCGCAGACTGTCTAAAACCTGGACGTAGTCTCCGTGACGTCCCCGCAGACTGTCTAAAACCTGGACGTAGTCTCCGTGACGTCCCCGCAGACTGTCTAAAACCTGGACGTAGTCTCCGTGACGTCCCCGCAGACTGTCTAAAACCTGGACCTAGTCTCCGTGACGTCCCCGCAGACTGTCTAAAACCTGGACGTAGTCTCCGTGACGTCCCCGCAGACTGTCTAAAACCTGGACGTAGTCTCTGTGACGTCCCCGCAGACTGTCTAAAACCTGGACGTAGTCTCCGTGACGTCCCCGCAGACTGTCTAAAACCTGGACGTAGTCTCCGTGACGTCCCCGCAGACTGTCTAAAACCTTGACGTAGTCTCCGTGACGTCCCCGCAGACTGTCTAAAACCTGGACGTAGTCTCCGTGACGTCCCCGCAGACTGTCTAAAACCTGGACGTATTCTCCGTGACGTCCCCGCAGACTGTCTAAAACCTGGACGTAGTCTCCGTGACGTCCACGCAGACTGTCTAAAACCTGGACGTAGTCTCCGTGACGTCCCCGCAGACTGTCTAAAACCTGGACCTAGTCTCCGTGACGTCCCCGCAGACTGTCTAAAACCTGGACGTAGTCTCCGTGACGTCCCCGCAGACTGTCTAAAACCTGGACGTAGTCTCCGTGACGTCCCGGCAGACTGTCTAGAACCTGGACGTAGTCTCCGTGACGTCCCCGCAGACTGTCTAGAACCTGGACGTAGTCTCCGTGACGTCCCGGCAGACTGTCTAAAACCTGGACGTAGTCTCCGTGACGTCCCCGCAGACGGTCTAAAACCTGGACGTAGTCTCAGTGACGTCCTCGCAGACTGTCTAAAACCTGGACGTAGTCTCTGTGACGTCCCTGCAGACTGTCTAAAACCTGGACGTAGTCTCTGTGACGTCCCCGCAGACTGTCTAAAACTGGACGTAGTCTCCGAGACCTGCATAACTTTAAGCCTTAATATAATGTGAACAGGTGAGTTGTATATAAATTCACCCTCAGTACAGTTGTCATGAACGGGGAAATTAGCTACAGAGACCAAAACTGTTTTTGTACCAGGCTGTAAACATGTTTATTTCTGCTGTGAAACATGGGGACTTATGGAGACTGACTCACTTCTGGAGCCAGCCTCAGGTGGACGTTAGTGGAACTGCAGGTTGTGGCACTTCCTGTGTCGCTCCCAAACTCTCCTGGTGGAGTTAATCCCACTGCGACCTGGAACAACGACATGACACATGTCGGACATGTTGTGACGCTGTAAGCTGGACAGTCACTGTGTGTGTCCATCAAAACCTTTACAGATCATGTAGACGAGCTTTACAACCACGAGTCATGAAACTGACTCCAGGGATTAACACACACACAACACACACACACACACACACACACACACACACACACACACACACACACACACACACACACCACACACACACACCACACACACACACACACACACACACACACACACACACACACACACCGTTGTCATGTATCATGCAGCTCACACTGAGTTTAAACTCCTTCATGGATTCATTCGTGCTCACGTCCTCGCAGCACTTCCCTGTCCCCGGGTTAGCTGCGCTCTCCTCTGCACTGTGAATCACATTAAGCTCTAATAGGCAGCTCAGACGAGCACCCAAAGCACCGCGTCCATTACCTACTCCATTTTAAGAAGATGTGCTCAGTAATAACTGCCCGTTACTGGAAATTAAAGGCACCAGCCTTCCGGCCACAGGCGCTCATGTCCGCAGAGATTGTCAGATTATCGAGCTTTCCGCTGCCAATTCAGCCACGAGACGGAGGAAGAGGAAGACGAGGACTGTCCCCAGAAACAGTTTAAAACCCTGTACTGTAATCAGTGTCACAGGTTCAAATCCGAGCAGAGGAGGATGAGATGCAGCTCCTCTTTACAGGAAGACGATTTGTTCTATTCATCTAGAAATAAAAATAAAACTACAGACTGTAACGAAAAGTCTGATTTCATGTAAAGACTGTCTAAAACCTGGACGTAGTCTCTGTGACGTCCCCGCAGACTGTCTAAAACCTGGACGTAGTCTCCGTGACGTCCCCGCAGACTGTCTAAAACCTGGACGTAGTCTCCGTGACGTCCTCGCAGACTGTCTAAAACCTGGACGTAGTCTCCGTGACGTCCCCGCAGACTGTCTAAAACCTGGACGTAGTCTCCGTGACGTCCCCGCAGACTGTCTAAAACCTGGACGTAGTCTCCGTGACGTCCCCGCAGACTGTCTAAAACCCGCAGACTGTCTAAAACCTGGACGTAGTCTCCGTGACGTCCCCGCAGACTGTCTAAAAACTGGACGTGGTCTCCGTGACGTCCCCGCAGACTGTCTAAAACCTGGACGTGGTCTCCGTGACGTCCCCGCAGACTGTCTAAAACCTGGACGTAGTCTCCGTGACGTCCCCGCAGACTGTCTAAAACCTGGACGTAGTCTCCGTGACGTCCCCGCAGACTGTCTAAAACCTGGACGTAGTCTCCGTGACGTCCCCGCAGACTGTCTAAAACCTGGACGTAGTCTCCGTGACGTCCCGGCAGACTGTCTAAAACCTTGACGTAGTCTCCGTGACGTCCCCGCAGACTGTCTAAAACCTGGACGTAGTCTCCGTGACGTCCCCGCAGACTGTCTAAAACCTGGACGTATTCTCCGTGACGTCCCCGCAGACTGTCTAAAACCTGGACGTAGTCTCCGTGACGTCCACGCAGACTGTCTAAAACCTGGACGTAGTCTCCGTGACGTCCCCGCAGACTGTCTAAAACCTGGACCTAGTCTCCGTGACGTCCGCCGCAGACGTCTAAAACCTGGACGTAGTCTCCGTGACGTCCCCGCAGACTGTCTAAACCTGGACGTAGTCTCCGTGACGTCCCGCAGACTGTCTAGAACCTGGACGTAGTCTCCGTGACGTCCCCGCAGACTGTCTAAACCTGGACGTAGTCTCCGTGACGTCCCGGCAGACTGTCTAAAACCTGGACGTAGTCTCCGTGACGTCCCCGCAGACGTCTAAAACCTGGACGTAGTCTCGTGACGTCCCGGCACGTCTAAACCTGGACGTAGTCTCTGTGACGTCCCTGCAGACTGTCTAAACCTGGACTAGTCCTCTGTGACGTCCCCGCAGACTGTCTAAAACTGGACGTAGTCTCCGAGACCTGCATAACTTTAAGCCTTAATATAATGTGAACAGGTGAGTTGTATATAAATTCACCCTCAGTACAGTTGTCATGAACGGGGAAATTAGCTACAGAGACCAAAACTGTTTTTGTACCAGGCTGTAAACATGTTTATTTCTGCTGTGAAACATGGGGACTTATGGAGACTGACTCACTTCTGGAGCCAGCCTCAGGTGGACGTTAGTGGAACTGCAGGTTGTGGCACTTCCTGTGTCGCTCCCAAACTCTCCTGGTGGAGTTAATCCCACTGCGACCTGGAAACAACGACATGACACATGTCGGACATGTTGTGACGCTGTAAGCTGGACAGTCACTGTGTGTGTCCATCATTCTTAAACCTTTACAGATCATGTAGACGAGCTTTACAACCACGAGTCATGAAACTGACTCCAGGGATTAACACACACACACACACACACACACACCACACACACACACACACACACACACACACACACACACACACACACACACCGTTGTCATGTATCATGCAGCTCACACTGAGTTTAAACTCCTTCATGGATTCATTCGTGCTCACGTCCTCGCAGCACTTCCCTGTCCCCGGGTTAGCTGCGCTCTCCTCTGCACTGTGAATCACATTAAGCTCTAATAGGCAGCTCAGACGAGCACCCAACACCGCGTCCATTACCTACTCCATTTTAAGAAGATGTGCTCAGTAATAACTGCCCGTTACTGGAAATTAAAGGCACCTGCCTTCCGGCCACAGGCGCTCATGTCCGCAGAGATTGTCAGATTATCGAGCTTTCCTCTGCCAATTCAGCCACGAGACAGAGGAAGAGAAGAGGAAGACGAGGACTGTCCCCAGAACAGTTTGAAACCCCTGTACTGGTAATCATGTCACAGGTTCAAATCCGACCTCTGGAGAAGAGCAGAGGATGAGATGCAGCTCCTCTTTACAGGAACGATTTGTTCTATTCATCTAGAAATAAAAATAAAACTACAGACTGTAACGAAAAGTCTGATTTCATGTAAAGACTGTCTAAAACTGGACGTAGTCTCCGTGACATCCCCGCAGACTGTCTAAAACTGGACGTAGTCTCCGTGACGTCCCCGCAGACTGTCTAAAACCTGGACGTAGTCTCCGTGACGTCCCGGCAGACTGCTAGAACCTGGACGTAGTCTCCGTGACCTCCCGCAGAGACTGTCTAAAACTGGGCGTAGTCTCCGTGACGTCCCCGCGACTGTCTAAAACTGGACGTGTCTCCGTACGTCCCCGCAGACTGTCTAAAACCTGGACGTAGTCTCCGTGACGTCCGCAGACTGTCTAAAACCTGGACGTAGTCCCGTGACGTCCCCGCAGACTGTCTAAAACTGGCGTAGTCTCCGTGACGTCCCCGCAACTGTCTAAAACTGGGCGTATCTCCGAGACGTCCCGCAGACTGTCCCTAAACCTGGACGTAGTCTCCGAGACGTCCCCCCGCAACTGTCTAAAACCTGGACGTAGTCTCCGAGACGTCCCCGCAGACTGTCTAAAACCTGGACTAGTCTCCGGACGTCCCCGCAGACTGTCTAAACTGGACGTAGTCTCCGAGACCTCCCCGCAGACTGTCTAAACCTGGACCGTAGTCTCCGTGACGTCCCCCAGCAGACTGTCTAAAACCTGGACGTAGTCTCCGTGACGTCCCGCAACGTCTAAAACCTGACGAACCTGGACGTAGTCTCCGTGACTCCCCGCAGACTGTCTAAAACCTGGACTAGTCTCCGTGACGTCCCCGCAGACTGTCTAAAAAACTGGGACTGGCGTAGTCCGTGACTCCCCGCAGACTGTCTAAAACTGACTAGTCTCCGTGACGTCCCCCGCAGACTGTCTAAAACCTGGACGTCGTCTCCGTGACGTCCCCGCAGACTGTCTAAAACCTGGACGTAGTCTCCGTGACGTCCCGCAGACTGTCTAAAACTGGGCGTAGTCCCGTGACGTCCCCGCAGACTGTCTAAAACTGGGCGTAGTCTCCGAGACGTCCCCGCAGACTGTCTAAAACCTGGACGTATTCTCCGAGACGTCCCGCAGACTGTCTAAAAACCTGGACGTAGTCTCCGAGACGTCCCCGCAGACTGTCTAAAACCTGGACGTAGTCTCCGTGACGTCCCCGCAGACTGTCTAAAAACTGGGACGTAGTCTCCGAGACCTCCCCGCAGACTGTCTAAAACCTGGACGTAGTCTCCCGTGACGTCCCCGCAGACTGTCTAAAACCTGGACGTATCTCCGTGACTCCCCGCAGACTGTCTAAAACCTGGACGAACCTGGACGTAGTCTCCGTGACGTCCTCGCAGACTGTCTAAAACCTGGACGTAGTCTCCGTGACGTCCCCGCAGACTGTCTAAAACCTGGACGTAGTCTCCGTGACGTCCCCGCAGACTGTCTAAAACCTGGACGTAGTCTCTGAGTCATCTCAAACATACAAAGATGCGACAGAACAAAGATCTCTGCTGCAGCAGTTGAAGCCGCTCTGTTTTACTTCACGGGTTCCCAAAGTTTTCATGTCAAGGATCCACCATAGCCCAAACCTGAGAGGACTTTGGAAACCAGTGTTCTTTAGAGGTTCTCCAAATGTTTTAAACTGAACCAGGACCTCAGACTCTGCTCTCGTCCTCTCCCACTTTTCTCTGGGCGGACGCTCACAGTCTGTCTCCTCATTTCAGAATTGATTTGTAGGAACTCGATGTCCTGACTTCAGCCTGCGACCTTGTCACAGTTTCTTTCAGAACTAACTCGACTCTGTGAGGGAACACAGCAGATTGAAGCAATTTGAATAATTCAAATGTGACCCATAAATTACCAGAGAAAGATTCGGATGGATGAATGTTTTCTGCGTTTTGCTGCTCAGTTTATCGTCGCTCGAACCTTTCACACCTGAGCGTGTAATCCTGTGAAAGCACTTCACCTGTGTGATCACCTGCTGTGTCTCAGCTCTCGTCCTTCCAGACGTCCACCTGAAGGGGGCGGACCAAGGGATCCACATGGAGACGTGTCCGTCCTCCCAGCCTGCTGTCTTCACCGGTGTGACCTCTCCACTGAGCTCCTGGACGGAGCGTCGGGGTCGGAGGCCCATCTGGACGCTGCTGTTACTCCGCCCTGATGTTCAGGTGGACAGGAGAGGACGGGACGTCTGCAGGGGGGGCTGATGGGAAAAGTGACTCAGCAGCTAAATGTACGTGCATAATCAATGAGGAGCAACTGGACAAGGACAGAAAGTTTAAGAAGCCTCCACAGTGACTCAGCGGTGACCTGGCCAGGTGTTGAGATGTGGTGCCTTCAAGTGTACGGAAAAAAGTCGGACAACGTGGACGCTGCTGCACTTAAGACGCGATATGAATCCATCTGTCAGTCTCTACTGTATCTCTACGTCCAGGTTTTAGACAGTCTGCGGGGACGTCACGGAGACTACGTCCAGGTTTTAGACAGTCTGCGGGGACGTCTCGGAGACTACGTCCAGGTTTTAGACAGTCTGCCGGGACGTTACGGAGACTACGTCCAGTTTTAGACAGTCTGCGGGACGTCACGGAGACTACGTCCAGGTTTTAGACAGTCTGCGGGGACGTCACGGAGACTACGTCCAGTTTTAGACAGTCTGCGGGGACGTCACGGAGACTACGTCCAGGTTTTAGACAGTCTGCGGGGACGTCACAGAGACTACGTCCAGGTTTTAGACAGTCTGCGGAGACGTCACAGAGACTACGTCCAGGTTTTAGACAGTCTGCGGGGACGTCACAGAGACTACGTCCAGGTTTTAGACAGTCTGCGGGGACGTCACAGAGACTACATCCAGGTTTTAGACAGCCTGCAGGGACGTCACGGAGACTACGTCCAGGTTTTAGACAGTCTGTGTCTTTCTACTCCTCGCTCTCTTTGCTGATAGGTGGAGGAGGAGGAGCAGATTAACGTTGCTCCGTTCTCCTTCACATCGATTAAACGCCCGGTGTGCCCCTCAGCTCGTGTTGCCGTATCCAAATGGATCTGTGGCACTTTTGTGGCGATGAGCTGAAATCTGAGGTCATGTGATGCGGCTGTGATAACGCACCATCTGCTCGTCTCTTCACCTTCACGCCCCCGCTCACTGCGTCCTCACTTCCTGCCTGTGTTTCCTCTCCTGTAATTGTTCTCTGCATCTCTCTCTCTCGTTATAACTCATAATTAAATGTGTCCTTCTCTTTCAGACCTGCACTTCAGGCTGCATAATGTGCAATTCCTCTTCATCTCTCACAGATGGAGGTGTGGGCTGCGGTGAATATAACTTCCACCCTCTCGGCTCCGAGCTGACGGTGCTCTGCAGAATCTGGGTGGGCGGTGCAGGTGTAGGCAGCTTGTTTGTTTGTCTTCTAACCGTGGACGGAGAGCTGCTCAACAGGTGAAACTTTGCTAGACGGAAGACAAAGATCCTCTGACTAATGCAGAGCTGAAATCGAACGTCGTGAAGACGTCTCAGCTTTCAATCTGAAACTGTGACCATCCACCGAGCTCGAGGGCAGGAGCCGATCGAAACAACGACGGTGATTCCACGTGAAGCACCGCGACATGTTACAGCAGCAGGAAATACATGGTGACGGACAGAAACACAGAAACAGCATAAGGTCAATTTTCAAAATAAAACACCCTGCAGAAAAATGAGCTGATCTGAGCCGCGTGGAGGACGGACCAGAACCGAGTCCCAGAGCCGAGCCCGTGGGACGAGCTCCGATGTTGCCCTGTCACAGTTTGAAGCCGCTGAACAAGCCGCCGTGTTTGAGTTCAAAGTATGAATGATTATTTATCGATTAAAGACAAACGCAGATTTAATCACCTTCATTCATGTGAAGCTCAGAGTTCAGGTTCACTGTGAACGCTTGAAGCTCAGCAGATAATTAAAACACTTTTCTCGACAGACATCCGTTTTTTTTTCGCAGCATGCGGCAGCGTCACAATATTTACCTGCTCGGCATCGTGACTCAGTGTTTGTCGCTCTCACCTGTGTTCTGCGGAGACGAGCAGTAGATGTCGAGCTGACGGATGAACGGTAACTTCAGGAGACGTTTCCTGTCAGGCGGCTCGGCCCACGCTCCTCGTCTGGAGTCGACAGTTTTACGCCACGAGTGCCGAGGACGACAGACTGAGAGCCACACACATCTCAGGCACTTTACGAGCCGA
>CM014081.1:40430593-40584756 GCA_004119915.2 Collichthys lucidus | reverse complement strand
AGGAGGAGGAGTGGAGCAGGAGGAGGAAAGAGGAGGAGCGTTTACCTCCCGAACACTCGGAGCTCAACAGGACACTCGCGTTGTTAAAGAGAAACTCTTGATGACAGCCACCGCAGTTGCCATGGTTACGTCCCTGCTGGAACATGAGCTCCAGTTTGTGATAAAAAAAAAAAAGATTTTAAATATTTGGTGTCGTGATTCAGTTTTTGTCACAATGTTGATTAATTAACGTTCGTCACGACTTCCTGAAATAAAAGTTCACACGACGGGAAAAAAATCACGTTCAGAAGCTGGTGAATTATTTCACTGAATCCATCACGATCGCTGGACGTCGACGTCGTCAACAGAAAGTTTCAGCTTCATTTTCTTCATTGTTTTAGTGTCACAGTGTCATTTCTATATTTTTATAATCCTCCAGACTCACTAACCAAAACAAAAACTGAAAGAAAAGAACATGAGACTTTTTCACATGGGGACTTACGGAGACTGAGTCACGGAGGTCGAGGACGATGATAAATCTGTTTGTTTGCTTCCAGCAGAAGCTACAAACACAGCGTGAAGCGTGTAAAGACTTTAATCTACAATACTTTCATATTTTACTGATAGTACTGCAGTGGAGTTCCTGTGTACTTGTACTGGAGTATTCCTCACGTCTGTAAAACAAACTCATGTGTTTGAAGCGTCCTCGCTCGCAGCAGCTGTATTCGGATGAAAGAAAAACAGAGAGGAGAGAAAAACCTGCTGTGAAACTCTTACTCAGCAGCTTTCCGACACATTGAGGACGGATCACAGATTCACTGCAGTTCAACGCTGACCCAGATCCACCACCCGAGCGTCTCTGACAGATTTCAGTGGACTGTTCCTTTAAAATGGCTCCACGCCGGTCTGCAGATGGAGGACGAGGTCCTGACGTGAGCTGAAGGTTCCTGATCCTTCGTGTCAGTTCAGCCGAGCCGAGCCGTGTGAAGCGCTGTTTGAGGTGGAGGCACATCTGTGAGGGTAATGGAGCCTGAAGACCCCGCTGCCACCACAGACCAGCTGAAATCTGTCCAGCTTTTACCGCACACCACGATCCCCACCAGCACCACCCATCAGGCATGAATGCTGCGTGCTGCACCGACCTTTCCTCCGTCAGCGTGCTCCTCGCTCTCTTCACCTCTGCCATTATGCTGAGCCCAGCTCCTGTTCTGGCATGACACCTCGCTCTCTGCTTCTTCTTACTTCATAACAAACTGTGCATCGGTGCATCAACGCTGATGTACTTTCATATTATTGGTTCATGTTTTATTGTGAATGAACACAGTTTTCCTCTCTTAGAAAATCATTTTTAAAATCAATAACTCATTTTCCGTCTGTTGTGATTAATCAGGCTGCATTTAAGACTTCACTCAGTTAGATTAAACTCACACTGCCAACATATTCATATTAGAAACTGAGACTGAATCTCAGCCTGTGGGCTCAGACTGTGTCAGTGACTGTGGAGCGACCAGGACGGGAACAACTCATCGACTGAAGCCCAAAATAAAGAACGTGCCTCCACCGCCGCCGAGCCGAGTCTGTTACCGAGAATATTCACAGAGGACGAGGAAGACGCGGATCATTCTATCAGGATTAGAGATGTAACGATTAAAAATCGGTACAAATGCTGACGATTCGCGCCGGTTGACAGAAACAATGAGTTGCGATTCTTCTGTATGTTGCAGTGTCTCTATATCGCCATGCTGTTTCGGTTTGTCTGTCCGTGTCTCACAGTTGTATTTGTGTGTACCGGGAATCCAAAATGCTGTCAGCTACTTTAAAGTAGCACAGACGCTGAGCTGTCACCTGGTGAAGCTCAGACGTCGCACTCAGCTTGTCTGATCTTCGTTCTTCTGTTTCTTCACGACTCGACCTGAAACAAACAAGTTTAATGTCGAGTGTTTGAACGTGTTGAAGCAGTTTGAGCCGCGTCAGCGCTGCAGAGTTCGGTTCAGGTAAAACCCAGATTCCTCTACCGAACACCCAGTGTCCGTACTTCCTGTTGCTGTTGCTGTTGTCGTGGCTGGTTTTAGATGCCAAACTTTAAAGAGTCCAAACTTTTAAGTGGGTCCCCGGAGGATGAACGCCAGACAGGCGCCAGAATTTGTGCCTGCTTTTAAAAAGTGTCCGTCCTGCACTTTGGAGTCCAATTCTAAAGCTATGAATCTCAAACAGGCTCGGAGGGAAATCTCACTCTATACTACTCAGACACCTTAAACACACACACACACACACACACACACACACACACACACACACACACACACACACACACACCACACACCAGGATCACAGGCCCGGTTGGAAACAGCTTCACTAAGTGATTTCTGTGAAGCCGGCGGGGTGTTCAGACTGTGTTACTGTCACCTCAATAACCAGCCGCCCTCCAGGAAGCATCGCTGCCAACACCGCCATTACACTGCAGGAAAGTTTGCAGCGGTCACCTGACAACCGAGTTACCCTGTCACTGTTTCTGCGAGATGAAGAGTGACCCGAGCTGATGAACTGACGTCTGTGACCCACTCTGACCTGTGATCAGGTGACCCACACTGACCTGTGATCAGGTGACCCACACTGACCTGTGATCAGGTGACCCACACTGACCTGTGATCAGGTGACCCACTCTGACCTGTGATCAGGTGACCCACTCTGACCTGTGATCAGGTGACCCACTCTGACCTGTGATCAGGTGACACACTGTGACCTGTGATCAGGTGACCCATTCTGACCTGTGATCAGGTGACCCACTCTGACCTGTGATCAGGTGACCCACTCTGACCTGTGATCAGGTGACCCACTCTGACCTGTGATCAGGTGAACGGTGTCTCTGTCATTCGTACGTCTGTAACTTTGGGCTCCGGGTCGGGAGAAGTACGTAACGCTTTACGGAGGAGAGGCCAAAGACGACATGATGGACAGAGCGAGTGGCAACTAGTGGTGTGCCATACTGTATATTCTAGTATCGATCCGATACCAAGTAAATACGGGCCAGTATCGCTGATACAGATACTGATACTTTTCAATAAATACGGTGAAATGCGTCAAATCTCAATTAATTTTCCTGACCTCGCTTTCGGCTTGAAAACACAGCCGCTCCGCTTCCTCTGAACCTGAGCCGGCAACTTGTGACTCACATGACGGCGCAACATCTAAACACGATAGGGTGGAGGGTGAGCAAAGTGTGGAGGGTGAGCAAAGTGTGGAGGGTGAGCAAAGTGTGGAGGGTGAGCAAGTGTAAAGTGTGGAGGGGGAGCAAAGTGTGGAGGGTGAGCAAAGTGTGGAGGGTGAGCAAGTGTAAAGTGTGGAGGGGAGCAAAGTGTGGAGGGTGAGCAAAGTGTGGAGGGTGAGCAAAGTGTGGAGGGTGAGCAAAGTGTGGAGGGTGAGCAAAGGGTGGAGGGTGAGCAAAGTGTGGAGGGTGAGCAAAGTGTGGAGGGTGAGCAAAGAGTGAGGTTTGATCTTCTCTTAACGTCGAGGTAATGAACAACACACGTTTGAAGCTGGTGGGTTAAATGCTGCGTTCTTTATAAAATATCTGGTTAGTGTGTGTGTGTGTGTGTGTGTGTGGTGTGTGTGTGTGTGTGTGTGTGTGTGTGTGTGTGCATCATCCACCTCTCTGACCGACAGAAGAACCTTTTGTTCCACCTAGTCGGTCCCCAATTACTGTAATCTCCTTCCTCGGCTAATCCTGCAGCGCACAACTTTGAAGTGGCGCGCTTCATTGAACATCAAAGTTTCTTCTCACAGTCCAAACACACACACACACACACACACACACACACACACACACACACACACACACACACACACACACACACACACACACACACACACACACACACACAAATATGAAGTCAGCACACTTCAGCTGCTGGAGACCAAACGTGTAAATCTATACGATCGCCGCAGACTGTCTAAAACCTGGACGTCGTCTCCGTGACGTCCCCGCAGACTGTCTAAAACCTGGACGTAGTCTCTGTGACGTCCCTGCAGACTGTCTAAAACCTGGACGTCGTCTCTGTGACGTCCCTGCAGACTGTCTAAAACCTGGACGTAGTCTCCGTGACGTCCCTGCAGACTGTCTAAAACCTGGACGTAGTCTCTGTGACGTCCCCTCAGACTGTCTAAAACCTGGACGTAGTCTCCGTGACGTCCCCGCAGACTGTCTAAAACCTGGACGTAGTCTCCGTGACGTCCCCGCAGACTGTCTAAAACCTGGACGTAGTCTCCGTGACGTCCCCGCAGACTGTCTAAAACCTGGACGTAGTCTCTGTGACGTCCCCGCAGACTGTCTAAAACCTGGACGTAGTCTCCGTGCCGTCCCCGCAGACTGTCTAAAACCTGGACGTCGTCTCTGTGACGTCCCCGCAGACTGTCTAAAACCTGGACGTAGTCTCCCTGACGTCCCCGCAGACTGTCTAAAACCTGGACGTAGTCTCTGTGACGTCCCCGCAGACTGTCTAAAACCTGGACGTAGTCTCTGTGACGTCACCGCAGACTGTCTAAAACCTGGACGTAGTCTCCGTGACGTCCCCGCAGACTGTCTAAAACCTGGACGTAGTCTCTGTGACGTCCCCGCAGACTGTCTAAAACCTGGACGTAGTCTCCGTGACGTCCCCGCAGACTGTCTAAAACCTGGACGTAGTCTCCGTGACGTCCCCGCAGACTCTGAAAGTTTGATCTGATATTCAAATGTTGATAAAAACTGATTTTAGTCAAACATCATGCCGCTGTTAGCTGAGTTTGTTAGCTCAGAGCACCAGAGGTGTTTGGACCGACGGGAAGAAGAAGAAGAAGAAGAAGAAGAAGAAGAAGAAGTAGTTGTTGTTGTTGTTCGGGTCTTCGAGGTCGTGCAGCTCGTTCCACATGACAGCAGAGAACAGGGTGATAATCGGAGCGACTGTACTTTGTGTTTAATACTAATTAACAAGTGAGCATGACAACCATCACCATGATAATTATATAAGTGTAAAGTTTAATGCATTTACATACACTAATAATGTCCAAATGTCCAAATGTCCAACTTCACAGCAGAAATAAACATGTTTACAGCCTGGTACAAAAAACAGTTTTGGTCTCTGTAGCTAATTTCCCCGTTCATGACAACTGTACTGAGGGTGAATTTATATACAACTCACCTGTTCACATTATATTAAGACTTAAAGTTATGCAGGATTAAGAGCGTGGACGCTTTGATTGACAGGTGGGCGTGGTTACAGGTGGCTTGTTGTCCACAACTCATCCTGGTGGATCGACTTTAAACCCAAAGATAACAGCACAAATACTACACGCCCAGAATGAGTCACAGAGAATGTCTTTACCCATGGAGGTGTTACTGTCAGCATGTTCTAGTCTGGAGACACACATGTCTGTTTACAACAACAAGCTATCTATGATGTCTATGAAGGCAGCAACAGGTCTCTGTGACCCTGGACACCACAGTGTGGAGATAGACTGGCACCTACTGTTCCCAACCAGAGACAAACAACTGATACTGCTGAGGACCTCAAGGCCACACGGGACCTCAAGGCCACACGGGACCTCGAGGCCACACGGGACCTCGAGACCACACGGGACCTCAAGGACACACGGGACCTCAAGGCCACACGGGACCTCAAGGCCACACGGGACCTCAAGGCCACACGGGACCTCAAGGTCACACGGGACCTCAAGGCCACGCGGGACCTCAAGGCCACACGGGACCTCGGTAACCTCAGGAGAGGAAACTCCAGAACACCTGGGTTACTCAATTAGAAACTGAAAAGGTCCACTCATCAAATTTCCAATGTTTGAGGGTCTGAAACAGTCGCAGTGTATTTTCCAAAATTCAAACTCCAAACGAGAAAGTTAGTAAATCCACGAGCAACAGTTCGTGATGCTCGATATGACGCGTTTGATTTATTTTTCTGGTTCTTACCGCAGAGTTTTGTTCTGTTCAAAGTGCCCATGCTTTGTTTCATAACGCCGCTTCACGTCTCCACTTTGCAGATTAAACACTTTGGTTTTGTCGACTCGCACGCTGGCCTCATGTTCACCGAGTTGTCATAGTGACGATAAAAAACCTGATATTTTCTTTTTTGATTTGTCGGGAGATTGGCTCCGCAGAAATACATCCAGAAATCATGGCAATGAAATCTCGCTTGAAACACTATGAAAATAAAGAATAATCATTTTAATAGTAATATTTATTATAGACTTTATTATAGACCGAGACTTTGTCTCGGTCCGGATGACTTTGCGTTTACACTGTCCTCTTCAGTTCAGTTCGCTCTGTCAGTCTGGACGGTTAAAGTGTTGAACTCTCAGTGTTTGTCTGCGTAGCTGAAGTGGAGCGAGCGCCAGCACTGAGAAAATGAAGCGGTGTATTTAGCACGTGTTGCACGTAACTCATGACGACTGCAAAGTATCAGAACCAAACACCGGACCTGATCTTCCATGGGGTTTGCTCACAGCGTGACTCAGAAAAGGTCACTGACAGCGACTCCGGATGATTTACCCGGAATAATGGCGCCGCCACTTCCTGCCTCACGAGTCATGCACAATACAGAGAAAGGTCACGGCGAGCCTGAGGACTTGGTTAATATGTAACCAGGAATCAGCTGAACTCTGCCGACGGACACGGGAAACACTTTTAATGAATACTTAGAGGAACATCTGTGCTGAGGCAGTTAGTGGAAGTTCCCCCACGCACTGACCTTTGTGTTACATTAGTCATCGTGTACATATCGAAGCTATAGGAGCTTCACAGACGTCTAAAGAAAAGACTTAAACATCAGATTTGAGCTCTGTGAGTTTTTCGCCTCCCCACATGTTCTGACCCACTTTGAAACTTTTAATCAGCTGATGTATTAACTCGGCTACCCACGGGATCGGCCACTCGTGTTGAGGACGCAGTAACTTCCAAACTCCAGGTTTTTCATCAATTATTCAAACTTTAGTCTGCGAGGCTTTTAGGTGATTCATTAATGAGATGGAGAATACGACGTTTTATTAAAAAAACAGAGAATGGAAAGTGGCTTTTATCCTCAAGAGGTGAAACAGATTTTCAGAAAAGGAACGAAATGACTGAAATGATGAAAATCATCCTGGATCAACTTTTGCACAAACGTCGTCCAGCAACCAGAACCAGAACTTTAACCCATGCACAGCTGTTTGCTGTATCTACAGGGCTCCTCCAACGACAGCACAAACACAGACTGTCTAAAACCTGGACGTAGTCTCTGTGACGTCCCTGCAGACTGTCTAAAACCTGGACGTAGTCTCTGAGACGTCCCCGCAGACTGTCTAAAACCTGGACGTAGTCTCTGAGACGTCCCTGCAGACTGTCTAAAACCTGGACGTAGTCTCTGAGACGTCCCCCCAGACTGTCTAAAACCTGGACGTAGTCTCTGAGACGTCCCCGCAGACTGTCTAAAACCTGGACGTAGTCTCTGAGACGTCCCCGCAGACTGTCTAAAACCTGGACGTAGTCTTCGTGACGTCCCCGCAGACTGTCTAAAACCTGGACGTAGTCTCCGTGACGTCCCCGCAGACTGTCTAAAACCTGGACGTAGTCTCCGTGACGTCCTGCAGACTGTCTAAAACCTGGACGTAGTCTCTGTGACGTCCCCGCAGACTGTCTAAAACCTGGACGTAGTCTCTGTGACGTCCCTGCAGATTGTCTAAAACCTGGACATAGTCTCCGTGACGTTCTCGCAGACTGTCTAAAACCTGGACGTAGTCTCCGTGACGTCCCCGCAGACTGTCTAAAACCTGGACGTAGTCTCTGAGACGTCCCTGCAGACTGTCTAAAACCTGGACGTAGTCTCTGTGACGTCCCTGCAGACTGTCTAAAACCTGGACGTAGTCTCTGTGAGGTCCCCGCAGACTGTCTAAAACCTGGACGTAGTCTCCGTGAGGTCCCCGCAGACTGTCTAAAACCTTGACGTAGTCTCTGTGACGTCCCAGCAGACTGTCTAAAACCTGGACGTAGTCTCTGTGACGTCCCCGCAGACTGTCTAAAACCTGGACGTAGTCTCCGTGACGTCCCCGCAGACTGTCTAAAACCTGGACGTAGTCTCTGTGACGTCCCCGCAGACTGTCTAAAACCTGGACGTAGTCTCTGTGACGTCCCCACAGACTGTCTAAAACCTGGACGTAGTCTCTGTGACGTCCTGCAGACTGTCTAAAACCTGGACGTAGTCTCTGTGACGTCCCCGCAGACTGTCTAAAACCTGGACGTAGTCTCTGTGACAACCCTGCAGACTGTCTAAAACCTGGAGGTAGTCTCCGTGACGTCCCCGCAGACTGTCTAAAACCTGGACGTAGTCTCTGTGACGTCCCCGCAGACTGTCTAAAACCTGGACGTAGTCTCTGTGACGTCCCTGCAGACTGTCTAAAACCTGGACGTAGTCTCTGTGACGTCCCTGCAGACTGTCTAAAACCTGGACGTAGTCTCTGTGAGGTCCCCGCAGACTGTCTAAAACCTGGACGTAGTCTCCGTGAGGTCCCCGCAGACTGTCTAAAACCTTGACGTAGTGTCTGTGACGTCCCAGCAGACTGTCTAAAACCTGGACGTAGTCTCTGTGACGTCCCCGCAGACTGTCTAAAACCTGGACGTAGTCTCCGTGACGTCCCCGCAGACTGTCTAAAACCTGGACGTAGTCTCTGTGACGTCCCCGCAGACTGTCTAAAACCTGGACGTAGTCTCTGTGACGTCCCCACAGACTGTCTAAAACCTGGACGTAGTCTCTGTGACGTCCTGCAGACTGTCTAAAACCTGGACGTAGTCTCTGTGACGTCCCCGCAGACTGTCTAAAACCTGGACGTAGTCTCTGTGACAACCCTGCAGACTGTCTAAAACCTGGAGGTAGTCTCTGTGACGTCCCCGCAGACTGTCTAAAACCTGGACGTAGTCTCTGAGACGTCCCCGCAGACTGTCTAAAACCTGGATATAGTCTCTGTGACGTCCCCGCAGACTGTCTAAAACCTGGACGTAGTCTTTGTGAGACTGTGGGAGATTTCCCATGATGCACTCTTCTCTCCCTCTCCATCCTCTGCATGTTTCTGACTCGGCTTCTTCCCGTACGAGTCCCAGAAGTCTTTTGTCCTTTCTGTTGTTCCACTTCAAACATGGACGATAATCCACTGAACATAGCAGCCGAGTTAATGAGGCCGGTTTTGTTTCGGGCTCCGGTCGGGCTCACTCACCGAGTCGGAGGTTAGAGGGATTTATTGTTTGAGTCTAGAGGAAGGAAGTGAGCGTGGATTAAACCGCAACAAGTGCTGAGTGAGGGAAAGCAACTGCATTCATTACACATGTACTCATGTACATCCAACCATCCGTCCATCCACCCGATCAGTCATTGAGATGCAGTTTCAGAGGACAGCACTGTTTGTCGTGGTCCTCTATGATAGACCACCAACAACGCGCTGTGGCCCAGGAGGAGTCTGATCACTGTCGAAAGTGAGAATCGTACGATAACAGAAAAACTCAGACGTCTGAGGCTGAAACAGGCTGAGAGCAGCAGACTGGAGGGTGGAGGATCTGGCACAGGAGAACAACAGGTGGAGCTCCACAAATCCACATTCAACTACAGACGGCGGAACACGACAACAAACTGTCATGAAGACTGTTTCACATTTATACACAGCAGGAGGACAAATAAGTGTTTCTGTATCGTAGATGGTGAACGTCCAACTTCACGGCCGAAATAAACACGAATAAACATTTCCCCGTTCATGACAACGGCTCTTCAGAAACCATTCGCAGAGACTACGTCCAGGTTTTGGACAGTCTGTGGGGACGTCACAGAGACTACGCCCAGGTTTTAGACAGTCTGCGGGGACGTCCCAGAGACTGTCCAGGTTTTAGACAGTCTGCAGGGACGTCACAGAGACTACGTCCAGGTTTTAGACAGTCTGCGGGGACGTCTCAGAGATTACGTCCAGGTTTTAGACAGTCTGCGGGGACGTCTCAAAGACTACGTCCAGGTTTTAGACAGTCTGCGGGGAGGTCTCAGAGACTACGTCCAGGTTTTAAACAGTCTGCGGGGACGTCACAGAGACTACGTCCAGGTTTTGGACAGTCTGCGGGGACGTCACAGAGACTACGTCCAGGTTTTGGACAGTCTGCGGGGACATCACAGAGACTACGTCCAGGTTTTGGAGAGTCTGCGGGGACGTCACGGAGAGTACGTCCAGGTTTTGGACAGTCTGCGGGGACATCACAGAGACTACGTCCAGGTTTTGGACAGTCTGCGGGACGTCACGGAGACTACGTCTAGGTTTTAGACAGTCTGTGGGGACGTCACAGAGACTACGTCCAGGTTTTGGAGAGTCTGCGGGGACGTCACGGAGAGTACGTCCAGGTTTTGGACAGTCTGCGGGGACATCACAGAGACTACGTCTAGGTTTTGGACAGTCTGCGGGGACGTCACAGAGACTACGTCCAGGTTTTGGAGAGTCTGCGGGGACGTCACGGAGAGTACGTCCAGGTTTTGGACAGTCTGCGGGGACGTCACAGAGACTACGTCCAGGTTTTGGACAGTCTGCGGGACGTCACGGAGACTACGTCTAGGTTTTAGACAGTCTGTGGGGACGTCACAGAGACTACGTCCAGGTTTTAGACAGTCTGCAGGGACGTCACGGAGACTACGTACAGGTTTTAGACAGTCTGTGGGGACGTCACAGAGACTACGTCCAGGTTTTAGACAGTCTGTGGGGACGTCACAGAGACTACGTCCAGGTTTTAGACAGTCTGCGGGGCCGTCACGGAGACTACGTCCAGGTTTTAGACAGTCTGCAGGGACGTCACGGAGACTACGTCCAGGTTTTATACAGTCTGCATGGACGTCACAGAGACTACGTCCAGGTTTTAGACAGTCTGCGGGGACGTCACGGAGACTACGTCCAGGTTTGAGACAGTCTGATTACAGTGGAGTCCTTTGTTTGGGTTTAAACCTGAATGATCATATTTGATTTTGTTTTGTAAAGATTTGGAGAGAAGAAGAAATAATGTCGCAGGACTGAAGCTCAAAGTCAGAAACTTTCTCTGGACTCGTTTATTGCTTCTGTTCACGATGACGGCGGATTTCAATCTCACGTTTTTCAATTTGTTTCTCCACATTGAGAAGATTTCTTGCCGGCGAACACTGAACTTTAATTTGAACACTGAGGATGAATGTAAAGTGAGGAGGAGCGGAGAGCAGCTGCCTGATCCCGCTCGGATAAACTTCGTCTGTCGTACCACGAAAAGCAATTTATGAGATAAAAAACGTGTTCGCTTTATATTCAAACACCAACCAGATCATTGGTGAAACAGGATCCCGAGTTCACAACGATGTGACAATAAGGAAGCAGCACATCATCCAACAAAACAGAGAGTTATCTACAGCGTCCTCTTCGCTCTCTCCTCCTCTGCCATCATGTCCATAGAGGCTGCTGAGAGCGGTTACGTTGCCCAGCTCCCGTTCTGGCACGACACTAGCTTTCCACCCTGTAAACCTCTTCTTCTTCTTCTTCTTCTTTTCTTCTTCTTCTTCTTCTTCTTCTTCTTCTTCTTCTTCTTCTTCTTCTTCTTCTTCTTCTTCTTCTTCTTCTTCTTTCCTGGTGGTCCAAAACACCTGTGGTACAATCACTAACACTCCCCCAGTGCTCTGTGCTCTGAAACTGAGCTAACAGCAGCTAACAGACTGAGCTAACATGAGGTAACATGAGCTAACAGACTGAGCTAACATGAGCTAACAGACTGAGCTAACACGAGCTAACAGCAGCTAACAGACTGAACTAACAGCAGCTAACAGACTGAGCTAACAGCAGCTAACAGACTGAGCTAACAGCAGCTAACAGACTGAGCTAACAGCAGCTAACAGACTGAGGTAACATGAGCTAACAGACTGAGCTAACATGAGCTAACAGACTGAGCTAACATGAGCTAACAGCAGCTAACAGACTGAGCTAACAGACTGAGCTAACAGCAGCTAACAGACTGAGCTAACAGCAGCTAACAGACTGAGGTAACATGAGCTAACAGACTGAGCTAACATGAGCTAACAGACTGAGCTAACATGAGCTAACAGCAGCTAACAGACTGAGCTAACAGACTGAGCTAACAGCAGCTAACAGACTGAGCTAACAGCAGCTAACAGACTGAGCTAGCAGGAGCTAACAGACTGAGCTAACAGCAGCTAACAAACTGGGCTAACAGCAGCTAACAGACTGAGCTAACATGAGCTAACAGCAGCTAACAGACTGAGCTAACATGGGCTAACAGACTGAGCTACCATGAGCTAACAGCAGCTAACAGACTGAGCTAACATGAGCTAACAGCAGCTAACAGCAGCTAACAAACTGAGCTAACAGCAGCTAACAGACTGAGCTAACATGAGCTAACAGCAGCTAACAGACTGAGCTAACATGAGCTAACAGCAGCTAACAGACTGAGCTAACATGAGCTAACAGCAGCTAACAGACTGAGCTAACATGAGCTAACAGCAGCTACAGCTGTCAGCAGTTTACTTCACTGTCCATCATAAACTCTGTAAATCACAGAGAGTTGAGGCGGAGCAGCCAGAGGACATCAGAGGGAAAACCAGAAAACATTTCCTCCATAAAATATGATCCAGTTTCACCAGAATCAGTGAAATAGTTGCTGCTGTGTGACTTAGTGCCGTAAAGCGTTACGTACTTCTCCCGACCCGGAGCCCAAAGTTACATAGTGTGAGAACAGACGTACGAATGACAGAGACACCGTTCACCTGATCACAGGTCAGAGTGGATCACCTGATCACAGGTCAGTGTGGGTCACCTGATCACAGGTCAGAGTGGGTCACCTGATCACAGGTCAGAGTGGATCACCTGATCACAGGTCAGTGTGGGTCACCTGATCACAGGTCAGAGTGGATCACCTGATCACAGGTCAGTGTGGGTCACCTGATCACAGGTCAGAGTGGGTCACCTGATCACAGGTCAGAGTGGATCACCTGATCACAGGTCAGTGTGGGTCACCTGATCACAGGTCAGAGTGGGTCACCTGATCACAGGTCAGAGTGGGTCAGCAGGAGGTCACTGATCATCAGAGGAAAGTTACTCAGGGTTGAATAAATGCTCGACGTTCTTTTCTTCAGGGAGAGAATCCGCCATGAAAGTCGATTTTTAAAAGCAGAAACTTTGATTTCAGTTTCACTCTTGCAGCATTTTTAATCAGTGAATAAATTTACAGTTTAATTAATATCCGATGACTAAAACATGACACCGATTAACGGGAACGTTCATCAAAACATGAAGATTTAAAAGTGGTCAGCGTTTCTCTGCACGGCGAGTTGTGAATGAAGCCTCGATGACGCACTCCTCTCTCCTGATTATTGCGTCCTTCCTTCCTTCCTTCCTTCCTTCCTTCCTTTCCTTCCTTCCTTCCTTCCTTCCTTCCCTTGGCGGGGAAGGTGAGGTTGAAGATTTCATTTTCTCTGTAGACACAGATGAAAAATAATGAGACATCTTTGTGCGCTCTGACTTTCGTTAATAAAACAGCAGCTCAGCGTGGGAGCTGGAGAAAAAGGGACCAGATTGGATCTTTAAGTTATTATTGAAGCAGCTGTATTCTGGCTCACGGCCGGGTTAATGTGGAAATGTGATTCATTTGACATTAACTTGATTATTGGTGCAGCAGTTCAACATGAGCTCTGTCTGTCTCACCTGTCGGCAGGGTACATCACAGCATGATTAAAGCCTTTGTTTCCTCAAGTGTCTTTATGTTTGAACAGCGGGCGAGTAATCCTCGACGCTGAAAGAACGTTATAATAACATTATAATACGGCAAACACCGCTCACTCCGAGCTCTTATGTTTCCCATAATCCTTTTCAACTCCCCCTCAGTCGCTTCACAGATTAAAAAGTGGCTTCGTGTTTGAGTTGAGTGAAATATTAAAATCTTTGAGAACACGCGTCCGCCCCGTTAAATCTAAATATTCCACGTGTCACTTTAAATCTGCATATTCACATACGTGATGTTCTATTTTATCTATATAAAAGTTTCTGTGTGTCATGACGGACTGAACTCTCTCTAATATTAAACCAAACCAAACCGTCTCCTCGTCACGTGTTTGTACTATAACGTGTAAAACCACTCGCGTGCTCCTTCAAGGTTAAAGTGGGTCATAGTATATTTACAGATATAAACAATATACCAATAAAAAACATCATGGGGTTGTTCAGCTGCAGTGTCAAATATCCAGGAACAACAGTAAACCTCCTGACCCCGAAAGCTTCTTATGAAAAACTGTATATTTTCTACTCGGACCGGACCGTGTCCACAGAGACGGGTCAGGTCAGGTGTTGAACTGGACATGCAGCATCACAGAGCGAGAAAACAAAGCAGGTTAGTTTGAAACTGTGTTTCTACGTGAAGAGAAATAAACAGAAAGAATAATTATTTAAAACTAACAAGTAAAACACAATCAAGAACTGCTAACTAGCCTGAAAATACTACAGTACAACTGGTTGATGTGAACGTATATTACTCCAGAAAAACTGCAATATAAATATAACAGTGATATTTAAATGTGAGAAGGAAAAGCTACGTTTACCTGACGGGAAGTTCGGTTCTTTTTAAAGAGTCGGATCATTTGACTCAGCTCACTCAAGAAGAGTCGGCTCTTCCTGCTCGTCGTTTCACCACATGTACATGTACGCATATGTCATTTAAATTCTTCAATACATCCTTTTGTACGTATTCAAAAGTAAAAAAAGTACATTTTCTAATATCAGTGAATTGCCATAGCCAATTGTTTTCATTGCATTTACCATTTCCAGACCCTTGTAACTCTGAAACCACCCAATGAATGCACTAACTAAAGACATAAATAAATAAATAAATAAATAAATAAATAAATAAATAAATAAATAAATAAATAAATAAATAAAGCACAGCTATTGACTGTTGGATGCACAGCATGACAATCAGTCACTTGCATGGAGCACTGTATTATTTACAAAACCAAACCAAAAACAAATTTGAAAATCTAAATAAATGACTCACGTACCAGAGCCGGCTCTTTGAAACGGCTCGTTCACAAACGACACATCACTAGTTCACGTTCCCACTGTATCTGTACAAAAACACAAAAAAATCTGAAAAGAAATAAAACAACGGATTCAAAATATTTTACAAATTCAAATACCCCTAGTTCCACATGTGTTTATATTTGGTCTGTATCCAGATAATTTGAAGTTTAAAAAAACTCAAATATTTGTGGATTTAAGTGGCAAAGAGAGTAAAGTGTGAAGAGGTGGATGTCTGAAGTGTCTTCAACTCGCACAAATACAATAAAACACCAACAACATCATTTCCAGCAGATCTTAGTATGTACGGAGGACTGACTTGTCTCATGTGTTGAAGCCCTGGGGACATGTAAACAGCAAAGTACTTAATATTATTGTCACACCGCGGTGAGGTCAAGCTGGGTTTTTGTTATGTCTTATCATTTCCTGTTTTATTTTGAAAGATAACTCTCCTCTCGTTTCAGGTCACCTGCCCTTCCTCGTGTGTCACCGGTCTGATTGTCTTCCCTGCCCTGATTGTCTCCACCTGTTCCCCATCACCTTGTGTATATATTGTCTGCGTCTCCCTTTGTCCCGTGCCAAAGTGTTTCGTCCTTCGTAGCGTGCACCAAAGCCTTTTCTCCACAGTCCATAGCCACAGCTCCTTAGCTCAAGTATTCTTTGTTTTCTTCCTCATATGAGTGATTTTCTGTTGTACTTCCTAGTCTAGCTTTTTGTTACTTTGTATCTAGTCTAGTGTGTTTTCAGCCTCGTTTTTGAGCCTTAAGTTGATGTTTCATAGCCTTTTTGTTTTTCCTCTTTATGAGTGATTTTGATTTCGTTAATCTTTAATACGAGTAGTCTTAGCTTTATTGTTCCTCGTTGAGAGTGATTTTGATTTTGTTATTTAGAGTAGTTCAGTGTTTTTTCCTCCTTGGAGTGATTTTTGTTTTCTTTAGTTTAGGGCCTTTTCATAGCCTCACTCAGTCGAGGATTTTCGCCGTCCTGAATAAAACAGCTTACTGCCTAAACTCTGCATCTGAGTCCTCATTTGAGTCCCGGCCTGACACTTATTTATTGTTTCTTATGTTGACACGTTCGTTGGAGACGTGTTTTTCTTTGTTATACTGTGAAAACAATAAAAAAGAATGTTGGCAAAAAAACAGGTGGAATATAAATTTAAATGATTTGAACTTATTGAGTAATGTTTATATTTAATGCATGCTGCGTGTATCCTTTAATAACTGACTTCAAGTTATTTACTTGAATTCATAATCATTGTGTTACTATCAGTGAACAAAATGAACTGAATTAAAGTCAGCGTTGTTGTTGCTTCAAACGTTTTGGATGAATAAAACATCGTCCTCGTTAGTCAGAGCGTCTCCTGCATGTCATTGAGTCCCTGACGTCCTTTCCATCTGAATCAGCGTCTCCACGATCAGACCTCGTCCGCCCGCTCTGATCTCCTCTCTCAGGGTGAAGAGCTCCTCGTCGTCTCCTCCGTTGCTCTGATCGCTCGCTCATTAATGCCTTCCCTCGACTCCTCCTGTCCCGTATTTTGTTCGACTCTCTAATCTCCTCGCGTCGCCTGGATTTCGCCTTCAGGCCCTCGGGGGCCGGCTGCTCTTGCTCTCCGAGTGTCTCCTGCAGCTGTCGGAGCTGTGGACTCGCACTGAGAGCTGTTCATCCTGATCTAAAGAGGCCCTGAGGTCGCATAAATGATGGTGCAGAGCTGCAGCCGAGGATACCCGGGGGCTGAACACTGGAGGCAAAAACCACCGAGGTTTGAGAAGTATGACATGTTAATGTGGAAACTCTTCTTTACATTAAAGCCCCGGTATGTACGTGAAATATAAAGGTAACATGTTGATGCTACACTGACTGTAATCAGTTGTGATCACAGGTACGTAACGCTCAGAGCACTGAGGGAGTGTTAGTGTTTGTGCGACACAGGCCGTTGTCGTGCCAGAACCGGAGCTGGGCGAGCGGGCAACGCAACCGGGCTCAGCAGCTTCTATGGACATGATGGCAGAGGAGAAGAGAGCGAAGAGGACGCTGACGGAGGAAGCTAAGAAGAGAAAAGGAGAGAGTGAAATCATAGCCGAGCTTCCCGTACACTGTGGTATATGTTTTTATATTTTGACAAATCTGAAGAGGAACATGGTGAAATGTTTAAAATATTGATGCAGAGGAAGAATCAGACCGGCTCGTCTTATTTATGCACAAATCTTTTTTAAATCATCAAACGAACGGAGCTGATTGAGCTTAATGTGCCCTCCTGTGAATTAATCACCTGAACTCAGCTGTAATAGCCAAAATTAAAACCAGCGGCCTCGATGAGGACAGCAGCTTGTTTACAGACCAACAACAACAAATATTCAGAATTATTAACGAATCATCTGAAGACGCAGCAGCTAAACGAGCCTAATGTGGCAGAACAAAGTCTAATCAGCTGAAACTAAATCAGAATGACGTGAAATTAAAACCTAATTAAAGGTGGATTCAATCGTTTGTCCAACATCACATGATGTCTTCATGAAGCGCAGCTCGTCCCTCAGTTATAACGGAGCACAGTTATAAACACCGCACAGTGTCGGTGAACAGGTTCTTCCTTAGACTTTAGTCTCACGTCTCCGTCTGTCTCATCGTCTCTCTTTAAATCTGAGGACAGTTCGTCTCCGGGGGGAAGAGCAGCAGTGCAGCACTGATCCAGCCTGACAGGAAGTGCACGCGGTAAACAGTGGGACTCGCATTAGGACACGTTGACTCTAGCAGCAGGCGCAGATTTAATAATAAAGATTGTTTAAATATGATCATGAACTCTGAGGTTTAACAACGACAAACTCTCTTTTCCCACCTGGCCTGCTGCTGACATCACCTGTCATCAGGCGTTCACTGACTGCCTGCTGCTCAAAGGAAGAAGAACGACACCAAGAACAAGCCGCCAGGAAGAGACCACCGGGCTCAAGGCGAGGGGACGAAATGTCCCCAAAGATTTTTAGAAGACGCTTCAAAACCGTGAATACGTTTTGATCCGTTCAGTCCGATCAGCTCAGGAAAGTCCAGGAGAGCCGAGCGGTTCTGAAGTCTGTGGTGCCACACAAAGCAGAAGATCTCTGAAGACCAAACAGTGCTGTGAAGTGAACTGCAGTTCCTCTAAGGTCCACCTGAGGCTGGCTCCAGAAGTCCCCATGTCCAAATGTCCAACTTCACAGCAGACATAAAGTTTTGGATCGGCTCGCCTCGCTGTGTGCGAAGCCTCCTCCAACACTGTTCTGCACACACAGCGCTGATTCAAAGAAACAAGCTGATGTCAGAGTGATGATGAATGAAACCAGGTCTGATTCTGAGACACTGAAGCTCCTCCCACAAACAACCAGGGTTGCAAAAGGCTGGAAAACTTCTGAAACTTTCTGGAATCTGAAACTCAATGGGAATTATGGGAATTATGGGAGTTAATGGGAATTAACTGTAAATTGTGGTTAATTTAAACAAAGTGTTTCATATCCAAACGTGCAAAAATAAACAGATTTATTTGTAAGTTTATCAAGTCTGAATCATTTCATTGAATAATATTCTGTCGTCCACAGACTTCAAGTCTTCAACAGTCTCTGTGTGCTCTGGGCTCTAAAGTGTGGTCCAGGTACAGACATCACCTGTGCAGGTAGGGGGCGTGGCCTCAGCAGCCCTGCAGTAAGCAGTGTGCTCTGTGCATGTGACTGAGGAAGAGCAGATATTCAAGTGGACCTGCAGGAAATCTGGTTTAGTCAAGATGATGATAAAATATATTTTCTAACTATATTTAAGTTCCCTGTTAAGGGGCCAACCTGAAATTTTGAAAATTCCCGTTTATTCCCATGGTAAGTTTCCAATTTCCCAGAATTTTGCAGCCCTAGACACAACGCGATCCGCACCGTGCTCACTGCTGGGTTCAGAAACCACCGGTTCTGTTTGTTATAACGGCTGCGCGCTTGTTTCTGTCTCTGCAGACATACGTTAACGTACGATATTCATCATCTCATGTCGTTTGTCAGATTCGGTGAAATCCGGTTACGTGCAGCTGCTGTTTGATTTCATCTCTGTCTGAAGTGGAACCAGAAGCTGCTCTGATTTGTTTCACCGGGAACATTTCTGTGTTTGGTCTCAGGCACGACGATTCATTCAGGGACGTGTGGAGCTAATTAGAGTCTGAGGAGGTTTTCTCCTTTAGGCTCCAAGTTTCCAAGAAAGAGAAGTTTTAAAGACGGAACGTCGTTTCCTCAAGGACGGACGAGACATTCAGAGACAATGCAGCTGACCTCGAGGAGGAGTTTTATTCACCAAATTCATCAGGGTCAAATTTATTTTCATTGTGCTCGATGCATTGAAGCTGCCCAGCTGATTCTAAATGAGACAAACTGTGTTAAAGGTTAAATTAACAGAACATCTGAACCCGCAGGAGGAGGCCCGCAGAACCAAGCATGAACAGACTCCCGCTACGGCGTGGAGAAGCTCCCCAGAGCCGGCTGAGTCTCTCGGGATGGGTCGCTGCCGGTCCCTGAACACGAGCCTGCTGCTCCACTTTCTGCCAAATTAGGAGGCGACGGAGAGACGGAGAAGAAACCGAGGGGGGGAAATCAGTTCTGGGGCTTTAAAGGAAATTTAGTGAGGTGGCGTAATTTGAAAACACCACCCAGAAGGTGCTGAGACATGAGTTTAAAATGAGTCTGCAGGGTTGATCAGGGTGTTTGCAGAGAGGACCTGCACCTTCATCACCATCATCACCTTCATCACCTTCAGTCAGTCCTGATCAGTCCACAGGGACACGGATCACGTGACGGCGTACGACAGCAGTGTTTAAACGCAGAGAGCTCAGACCAGCTGAAAGGTTTCCAGAGAAACATCTGTCTCCATGGTGATCCAAACCACATGGCTGCATCTCTTCTTCTTCTCCATCCTCCTCCCATGAGGCCCATTTTTACCTTTATGTGCAGGACAAAGCTGCAGCAACACACCCGAGCGACGCTGCTGCAGCACCTTGAGGAATGCAACACGCCGCCGCGCGTGAGACACACCGACGCGGGGGGGGGCGAGTCCAGAGGGCGCGAAGGTGTCGGCCCCCGCCAACCGAGCTGAGTGAAGCTGTCTAAAACCTGGACGTAGTCTCTGTGACGTCCCCGCAGACTGTCTAAAACCTGGACGTAGTCTCCGTGACGTCCCTGCAGACTGTCTAAAACCTGGACGTAGTCTCCGTGACGTCCCTGCAGACTGTCTAAAACCTGGACGTAGTCTCCGTGACGTCCCTGCAGACTGTCTAAAACCTGGACGTAGTCTCCGTGACGTCCCTGCAGACTGTCTAAAACCTGGACGTAGTCTCCGTGACGTCCCTGCAGACTGTCTAAAACCTGGACGTAGTCTCCGTGACGTCCCTGCAGACTGTCTAAAACCTGGACGTAGTCTCCGTGACGTCCCCACAGACTGTCTAAAACCTGGACGTGGTCTCTGAGACGTCCCCGCAGACTGTCTAAAACCTGGACGTAGTCTTTCGTCAGAGGAATGCTTCATGTTGACAGATTATTTCTGTTTACTACGTTGGCAGCAGTCGATGTAACTCCTCATCCTTAAAGATGTAACATATTTAATTTGTAGCTAAACGAGCTCGTAATGTGTTTTTCACATCAACACATCCATCACTGAGAAATATAAAAACTAAAGCTCACCAGACGCCGTGTGCTTCTGTATAACGGAACCATGCCCGCCAAAATAAAAGAAGAAAGAAAGAAGACGATTAGTGAAAAACACAAAGAAGAAGAAGAAAAGGTGACGTCGCTCAAACTGACCGACACTAACTAAACAAAACAGGAAGCAGGAAGTAGAAAGGTTCTTCATGATGACACGTTTGTCTGGAAATGAAAGTGATGAATTGGCTTTAGCAGCAAGGACGGCGAGGACGCCTCAGAGAGCGACGAGGAAAACCTTCATCCAGCTCTCATTTACACTGACACGTTATCGCTGATTAAATCAGCTGCTGGCCTCGATAAGGACAAACGGAAGACAGAGCAGAACAAGAGGACGACAGGACGGAGGCTGGAAGAGACACACCAACACTTCAGACTGATTTAATGTGACCGGGCAGATGACTGAAGGCCTCACCTGCCCGACAGGAGAGAGAAAACACATCGGGAAGCACCATCAGCCACCTGCGAGGACAGATGAAGACAGACAGAGGGAGGAGAGGACGCCGTCACGACACCACGAGACCATTTTCTGTTTGTTTGTTTCCTCACTGTGAAGCAGAGACACGTGAACGTCCGATCCTCCGAGACGGTTTCCTGCATCCCACGAGGCAAATTCACAATCAGCCCAGATACTCGCAGCTCATCCCAAACAGAGACACTGACACTGTCCCAGACAGACGGCTGTGCAAACAAACAGAGGACAGTCAGCTGACGTGCTGAACTAAAGAAATAAACATGTTTACAGCCTGGTACAAAAAACAGTTTTGGTCTCTGTAGCTAATTTCCCCGTTCATGACAACTGTACTGAGGGTGAATTTATATACAACTCACCTGTTCACATTATATTAAGGCTTAAAGTTATGCAGGGTTAAGAGCGGGGACGCTTTGATTGACAGGTGGGCGTGGTTACAGGTGGTTTGTTTGAGCAGCCAGGCGTCATTCAGCCGCCTCAAGTCCATCGATGCCATCCATTTTCGATTAGCCAGCGGAGGCAGCACGGCCAAGATGACTTCTGTTCCAGACCATGTCCAGGTTTTAGAGCGTCTGTCTGAGTAGCCTTATTGTGATTTGTTATTTTTTTCCAGACTGGGATACAAAAAGAACCAAATGTTGGTGTCGTTTGGCTGGAGAAGTTTTAATAAAACTTAGTTTTCTGATACCCAGCCTTGTGCGTGAGCGTGGCATCGATCTTCTCATCACACTCTGAGTTTTTACACTTTCAATAACTCCAACAATCGTCATACAGGCTGTAACGATCACAAACAGCCTGCTGGTCATTTCTTTGTTCTTCAGTCTGACTAAATTACAGAAATTCAGAAACACTCATTTCGATGGACAGTTGCCATGGAGCCACCGTGGACAAGCCTCATTAGGGTTTTTAACTCACGCCGTGTTCGATGTTACGAGAGCAAACACTCGAGAAATGGAAGCAGTCCTTGAAACCTCCAGTCCTCGTCGCGCTGTATTTATTTAACCCGCCTCTTCCTTCTGTTTCCCGCCTCTTCATTTCCCTCCTCTTGATGTGTGTGTGTGTTTTTTTAATGAATTACCTCCCGACGCCGCCGTGCTGATTACAATGCGTGTCTGTAAATCAGCTCTGGCCTCGGACCGACGTGAGAGAAATCCAATTTCTGAGCGAGGACAGGCTGCGATTACTTTAATGGATCTCAGGGTGTGAGGAGTCAAAGAATGAAGGTGATGTCCGAGTAACGGTGAGGAAATCAGAGAAATGTTGAATCGCCGTGCTCTAAATGTCCTTATTAACATTTCACTGAACACGTTTCCAGGATTTATACTCAACAATTACCTGAAGGAACATGGACAGGTATGAGCTGCTGCTGCTGGAGAGTTTTACTGTTCTAATATTTGGACATTCAAATGTTTGATTCATGCCGACTGTTCGTTAGATCACTGGTTTCAGTGAACCGAGGGGAACTCATTGAGGATTTGATCCAAGTGCGTCATGTTCGAAGCCTCTGCTGCTGAGGAGCTGTGGTCAGAAAGTCATGGTGGCCCTTCAGGCTTGGTTGGCCCAGGGCAGAAAGTTACCGTGAGGCTAGATAGGCTGGAACTTTGGTAGCTTTGGTGGTCGCGGAAGCAAAATCCCTGGTATGAAAGGAGTTTGAGGTGGTCGTGACTTTTGGTCGGCCTCAGGGAGGTTCTTGCAAACAGTACAGCTGACCTGGACTAGAAATAAAAAGAGCTCCTGGACCCGGAGAGTACACCTTCTGTGGAGGACTTGCCTTACTATTGGCAGAAGTCGCCATATTTCTCGTACATCCCGGATTAAGGTCAGGGACAAAGAGTCCAAGTGGAAGCCTCCATTGCTGAGGCAGCTAGCACGAGCTGTGGTCAGAAGGTCAACCTGTTGAACCCGCTGGTGAACCAGTGGTGAAGGAGGTCAGGCAGAAGAAGGAGGTGTCTCGGGCTTGGTTTGCTCAGTGGTCTCCTGAGGCAGAAGTACCAGGAGGGTAGATGTGCTGCAACCTCAGCAACCCGGAGTTAGTGAAGGTTGTGGAGAAGGACTTTGGGTTGGTCTCAAGGAAGTTCTAGAGCAGGACTCGGCTCGTGTTCAGCCAGGGTGTTGGAAAGAGCATTTTGAGGAGCTCCTGAACCGACCAGTGCACCGTCTGTGGAGAAGGCTGAAGACTCGGTGGAAGCCTCGTCCTTATTATTGGCAGAAGTCCAGAAAATATTTGTATTAGAGGCTATATACTTTGTTTTTATACATGAAAACATGCAATATTTCTGAGCAGACAAGGCAAGACTGACTGTGAAGGTGACGTTATTTTAATAAATCTGCAAAGACTAAATTAAAGGAGTTGTTGTCGGTTGGCAAAGAAACTCTCCCATGATGGGTAATGGTGAGCTCTGCTCTAATTTCATCCATAGAAAATCTATCGACACCTTGTTCAGAGGGCGGAGCTAAAGGAAGGTCCGAAATAGAGAGGGTTCATTCTCTGAGGAGCATGAATATCCTCAACCTGCTCATTATATTAACATCTCTCCTGTGTACAGGTGGAACCTGACAGAGGATCTCCAAAATAACCAGCACTCGTCCTCGTCCATTTTAAAAATATCTATGTTGCTGGTTAGGATAAACAAACAGCCTAACACTCACAGGTCACATGCTATAAATGTCTGCTGCGTCCTGCGAGAGCTGGAATGACATGAGAGAAAGTTTATACTAAACTTAGAAGAGAACGGTTTTGTCTATTTCTGTCCTGAGCTGGAGAGACGAGGCGTCCATAACGCCTCGATAAACATCTGGGTAACCCCCAGATATTAAATACACTGTGGTACAGAAAAAGATTTCACTGTCCTTTTGATTTTACTTAAAGCAACATGACAGCTTCCAACCGTAGCTGCTGTTAGCTCAGTTAGTTCACGAGCTGGCTACTGTTTGTTGTTGCTGTCATTTAATTACACACACTCAGTGTCTGATTAACACTCGACTATAATGAGAAAACTGAGCAGTCTAAATAAGAAATGACCAAACACAGCAAAGTCAATCGAACAAGGCCAGACAATCAATCTCCATCCACAGCGACCATGACACACACACACACACACACACACACACAGGAACATATGTGTGTACATCATCTTCACTTATCCATGTCCACAGCAGACGTTAAACTCTTCACCTCTGCGCTCACAATATTCAAACACCTGCTGTGAAACCAGAAAAGGACGAGCGAGCGAGTGTGTTGCTCACTAATCCGTCTCTGGGAATAATGAGCAGCAATTAGGTGTTGGTGATCACATGGTGGGGGGTCAAGAGGAGGTCACGAGATGATTCAACTGTCGTCATCGACAGAGAGGAGAGAGAGGAGGGATCCGAGCCGAGCCGAGCCGAGCCGAGCCGAGCTGGGCCAAGCCTTCGTCCCTTCAAACCCCGGAGCTGCCTTCTCATTCAGACCGACTCTGAAGGGGAAGCTGCTCGGAAATGGATTCAGCTCTGATGCAAAGCTCAGTGGATTTATGTCAAACTGGGCATCCATCTTAGGAGCACACACACACACACACACACACACACACACACACACACACACACACACACACACACACACACACACACACACTCCAGTTTATCTTATCGATGCTCTAATGAATCAAACGTGGTTCATCCTCCTCTGAAGCGCCGTTTAGTCTGGAAGAGGACGAACATGGACACACTGAAACACACACACACTGAAACACACACACACACACACACTGAAACACACAGACACTGAAACACACACACACACACACACACACACACACACACACACACACACACACACACACACTGAAACACACACACACACACAGAAACACACACACACTGAAACACACACACTGAAACACACACACACACACACTGAAACACACACACACACACACACACAGAAACACACACACTGAAACACACACACACACACACACACAGAAACACACACACTGAAACACACACACACACACACACACAGAAACACACACACTGAAACACATTATGATGGCATGTCCTATCAGCTCAGCTGTGAGGGAAGTGTCTCTCTCTTTTTAAAGACCCTCAGAGGCTGAAACACTCCTTCACTATAAAGAGAGGCAGAGGGATGGAGCAACGTGTTGGATGAAGCGATGTGTTGGATGAAGCGATGTGTTGGATGGAGCATTGTGTTGGATGGAGCCACGTGTTGGATCGAGCCACGTGTTGGATGGAGGGATGTGTTGGATGGAGCGATGTGTTGAATGGAGGGATGTGTTGGATGGAGGGATGTGTTGGATGGAGGGATGTGTTGGATGGAGCATTGTGTTGGATGGAGGGATGTGTTGGATGGAGCGATGTGTTGAATGGAGGGATGTGTTGGATGGAGGGATGTGTTGGATGGAGGGATGTGTTGGATGGAGCATTGTGTTGGATGGAGGGATGTGTTGGATGGCGGGATGTGTTGGATGGAGGAATGTGTTGGATGGAGGGATGTGTTGGATGGAGCATTGTGTTGGATGGAGGGATGTGTTGGATGGAGGGATGTGTTGGATGTTGGATGGAGGGATGTGTTGGATGGAGGGATGTGTTGGATGGAGGGATGTGTTGGATGGAGCATTGTGTTGGATGGAGGGATGTGTTGGATGGAGCATTGTGTTGGATGGAGGGATGTGTTGGATGGAGGGATGTGTTGGATGGAGGGATGTGTTGGATGGAGGGATGTGTTGGATGGAGGGATGTGTTGGATGGAGCATTGTGTTGGATGGAGGGATGTGTTGGATGGAGGGATGTGTTGGATGGAGGGATGTGTTGGATGGAGGGATGTGTTGGATGGAGCATTGTGTTGGATGGAGGGATGTGTTGGATGGAGCATTGTGTTGGATGGAGGGATGTGTTGGATGGAGGGATGTGTTGGATGGAGGGACGTGTTGGATGGAGGGATGTGTTGGATGGAGGGATGTGTTGGATGGCTGCTGTTCCTGTGTGTTTCGGGTTCTTGGAGAACAGCTCAGTGCAGAGTATCATTTAGACAGGTGACTTTTGGTCTTATTGATTTTGCTCGCCCTCTGATAACCTCTGTGTGTCATATTGATAATTAATAAATAACTTTGTTTTCATCAGAATCAACCGGTTCATGTTGCTTCCTTCCTCAGTTCGGATAAAACATGTCGCCACATTTTAAAAATGAGTCGATTTAATCGATGTGTCCTGATACAACCTCAGAAATGTTGCAGCGGCGCAGACGGACTGTGTTCCCGCAGCAGGAAGGTTCATGTTAGTTCCTGATAAGACGACACAGTGATTAAACTGATTAAACTGAGACCTCAGACTCAGCTACCACAACAAATCATGTTTGTGTTGAAGGACTACAGAAATGAAATATGTGTACAATCATAAAAACAAATGAATCTTTAGTTCTTCAGTGTGTCCACAGCTTCAGTTCAGTATGAATCTCTTTTTTCTGATCAGAGACAAAGTAACGTGAGCTCACACGTTGTGGTCAACAGACATGACTCAAATCGTCTGGCGGCTGCTGACAGTTCTCACTTCCTGCAGAGTCGCAAAGTCGAGGCTCATGATCTGATCTCAGGTCATCTGGTCTTTCAGTGTGTCTCACCTGCCTCACATTGGGTCCCATCATCCAATCCCCTGCACAGGATGAACCTCCGTCCATTCTGCACCTCCTCCTCCTTTAATAAACTGTTCTGGTCTCCTACTTTCCCAGCACCTGAACTTTAAAATCTCATAACTGATACACAGATCTGTCGTCTGCATTGTGGGAACAGAGGGGCCCTCCAACAGGTCCTGATCCAGCCGGAGGCCTCACAGGGTCTAAAAACAGAACCCTCTCTGCATGAAGACAGACTCTTTCATCGGCTGACATCAGATCCTGCTGATGATGAAAGGCCAAAACTAGCACTATAGCTGCCTTAGCTGAAAATAGCACCGCTCCAATTAGCCCGCCGTCGCCCCCCCAGAACAACTCTGTCACAGAGAGGAGAGCTCTGATCCCAAGCTGGGACTCTGCCACGTCCTGCTAATGGACCAGTCCAGAGAAAATATGAAGACAAAGGTCAGAGGGCGCTGAGTCGATGAGAAATGGAAAAATGTTTGAGAGGTCTTAAGGCATGACACGGCACTTTAAACACAGCACAGTGTCGTGCAGACGATGTTACAAAGAGGAGATGGGTTTGCTCAGTTTCTAATGCAGCGTCATGCTTCCTAACATCAGATCCGACTCGCACTGAAACTCGTTTATCTGCAGCCGCACAGAGTCGAATGGAGCTTGTGGGTCACAGAGGTTTGTCTGCAAAACAAGAAGAGGAGGCGACCAGACCAGCTGGTCTGAACAGGTCAAACACTGAAATAACTCAGCACATCTCTTCATGTTTACGGCTCGGTCCGGTTCACAGTGAGTCATCACAGTCATTAAATACCAAACGGATGCACACGAGGATGAGAACAAAACAAAACACAGCGTACCAAAAAATACTGAGCAGACTTTCTGTGTGTTTGTCGTTCTGCCTCATCATTAACTCGTCTGCCTCATCATGTCTTCAGATAATTACAGGCTCGTTTTCTTTGAAATCACTGTAAATATTATCAGGTGAACACGATGAGGAGAGACGTCACCACCTCCACCACTGTGCAATGCAGCTAAGGTAAAGGTAAAGTCAGTGTCTACCTTCCTCTGGACCGAACAGAACCTCTGAACCAGCAGTGTCCAGTCTAACAGTGAACACGGCGACAGAACCTCTGAACCGGCAGCGTCCAGTCTAACAGTGAACACAGCGACAGAACCTCTGAACCGGCAGTGTCCAGTCTAACAGTGAACATGGCGACAGAACCTCTGAACCGGCAGCGTCCAGTCTAACAGTGAACACAGCGACAGAACCTCTGAACCGGCAGTGTCCAGTCTAACAGTGAACACAGCAGCCTACTGAAGTAGTTTTCTTGCCGGGTTTGGCTCCTGGCGTCCCGGGCTGAGTCAGTTCAGCTCCAAACCAACTGGATTCCCTGTTGGTCTCAGAGGCTGTGCTCGGACTCGGCCCGGTTGCTAAGCGCGGTATGTAGGTAGGTAGTAAATCTGTCCATCACAGAGCTGAAGCTGAGCAGTCGGAGGACATTAAAGATCCGGTTTGACTTCATGCTGCTGATAATGAGCACACTGACTTCACAGGACGTGAAGTCTGAAAAACAGATTTTTGTTGTGCTGAAGGTGACTGAGAAGCCCGAGGCAGCAGAACAGATACAATAACTGACAGTCTGAGACGCCTGAGCTGGAAAACAAAAAGACCTTCAAAGAAGAGAGAGAGAGACAGAGAGAGAGACAGACAGACAGAGAGAGACAGAGAGAGAGAAAGAGAGACAGACAGAGAGAGAGAGAGAGAGACAGAGAGAGAGACAGAGAGAGACAGAGAGAGAGAGAGAGAGAGAGAGAGAGAGAGACAGAGAGAGAGAGACAGAGACAGAGAGAGAGAGAGAACGAGAGAGAGAGAGAGAGAGAGAGAGAGGCGTCTTGGTTATTAACAGAACTCTGAATCTGTCTCTCAGCTTCTAAACTTTCTTCTCAAACTGTCGTCTCACCATCGTGTGCTCGGCGTGTTAATGCAAAGTGTACATCACTTTATTTATGTGCCGTCTCCTCGATCTGCAGAACAATCAGAGCTTCACAACCACCGCCACATGCAACTGGAGATCAGGGACGACTCCGATTCACAAAATGATACTAAGGACCTGTAAACACACTGTCTAAAACCTGGACGTAGTCTCTGAGACGTCCCTGCAGACTGTCTAAAACCTGGACGTAGTCTCAGTGACGTCCCTGCAGACTGTCTAAAACCTGGACGTAGTCTCTGTGACGTCCCCACAGACTGTCTAAAACCTGGACGTAGTCTCAGTGACGTCCCTGCAGACTGTCTAAAACCTGGACGTAGTCTCAGTGACGTCCCTGCAGACTGTCTAAAACCTGGACGTAGTCTCTGTGACGTCCCCGCAGACTGTATAAAAACCTGGACGTAGTCTCTGTGACGTCCCCGCAGACTGTATAAAAACCTGGACGTAGTCTCAGTGACGTCCCTGCAGACTGTCTAAAACCTGGACGTAGTCTCAGTGACGTCCCCGCAGACTGTCTAAAACCTGGACGTAGTCTCAGTGACGTCCCCACAGACTGTCTAAAACCTGGACGTAGTCTCTGTGACGTCCCCACAGACTGTCTAAAACCTGGACGTAGTCTCTGTGACGTCCCCGCAGACTGTCTAAAACCTGGACGTAGTCTCCGTGACGTCCATGCAGACTGTCTAAAACCTGGACGTAGTCTCTGTGACGTCCCCGCAGACTGTCTAAAACCTGGACGTAGTCTCAGTGACGTCCCCACAGACTGTCTAAAACCTGGACGTAGTCTCTGTGACGTCCCCACAGACTGTCTAAAACCTGGACGTAGTCTCAGTGACGTCCCTGCAGACTGTCTAAAACCTGGACGTAGTCTCAGTGACGTCCCTGCAGACTGTCTAAAACCTGGACGTAGTCTCAGTGACGTCCCTGCAGACTGTCTAAAACCTGGACGTAGTCTCAGTGACGTCCCTGCAGACTGTCTAAAACCTCTGACTAGTTATTTATGTTTAATTAAATTAATTCAAATAAAAATGTGATATGTGAAATTAATTTGAAAGCTACAAACTGTTACAAATAATAAATATTTATAGATACATGACTTCATATCAATGATTTTAATACCGATACTAATAATCTGAATAGTAACTCCTCAGTCAGGGATGTTCCTCAGCCTGAAAAGATGTTTACTGTTCGCTCGCTTCAGCCTGATGTTCTAGCTGAGCCTCGTTCATATTCATCAATATTCAGCGCACTGACATCCAACACTGGAGCTACATTAATTTTTAATCTGACTGATGATCCTGTGTAAGAGTATAATCTGTCGGAAGGCTGAGAGCTGGAAAGATTTCTGAAATCCAAACTGAGCGAGACGTTCCTGGCAGAGACGGTCGCAGTGCGGCGATGAAAGTCTTCAGGCTGAGAGCTGTATCCCCTCCGGACAACGCGAGGATGAACCGCGTCATGCTTTTATGATGTCTGATGGAGCCGCGAGATGAACGGCTGAGATTTACTGTTTCTGCTGGAAGAACTTTCTCTGCTGTGAATTATTAATTCTCAGAGTCCAGAGCTGAAGGTCGAGGAGTTTACGGGAGGACGCAGGGGCAATTACTGCTCCCGGTGCCTCCGTGGTAGATAAGACATGATAAAGTGCCCTTTAGACTTCTATTGGAGAAACGTTATGCAACACCAACCAAGCTGACCTCAGAGTGTCCGTGATTTTAAAATAACGTCCTGATCTCTGTTGTAAATAGTTTAAGTTGTCATCAACAACCAGAACCTGAAATATACATCATCATGTTGAAATCTCTGATTTTATTTTGGCGGGTTTCCACCCAGTTTGGTGATGTTTATTAAGGTGCTCCAAAATCACCAAAAGCTGTTACCAGGACATTTTCTGTGAGTATTAATGTTCCCTGAAGCTAACGGGAGGTAAAATAACAGTTTTCTGTTAATATTCATGATCCCCTGAAGATCAAACCTGTTTTCCTGACCTCCTTTAAACGCCCACGGCTCCAGCAGAAGAACTACAAACTGAGACACCTCCTCTGTCTCTCGATATGTATCTGGGTTAAAGATTTCAAACAGCAGCTCCGACGTCTCTGAACTGAAGACGTCAGGATAAGTAAACAGTCCTGACTCGTCCTGTTCATTTATTTCAAACACAAACAGAGCGCCGCCACCGCCTGAGGTTACCCTGCACGAGCGACACGCAAAAGAAGAAGAAGAAGAAGAAGAAGAAGAAGAAGAAGAAGAAGAAGAAGAAGAAGAAGATGTGTTGCCGTGTTCAGAGACTCCACCAGAACAGGGACAAGTCCAGCTGTCCCACAATGCACTGCAACTAAACTAGACTGTGGGGACGTCACAGAGACTACATCCAGGTTTTAGACAGTCTGCGGAGACTATGTCCAGGTTTTAGACAGTCTGCGGGGACGTCACGGAGACTACGTCCAGGTTTTAGACAGTCTGGGGGGACGTCACGGAGACTACGTCCAGGTTTAAGACAGTCTGTGGGGACGTCACGGAGACTACGTCCAGGTTTTAGACAGTCTGCGGAGACGTTACGGAGGCTACGTCCAGGTTTTAGACGGTCTGCGGGGACGTCACGGAGACTACGTCCAGGTTTTAGACAGTCTGGGGGGACGTCACGGAGACTACGTCCAGGTTTTAGACAGTCTGCGGAGACGTTACGGAGGCTACGTCCAGGTTTTAGACGGTCTGTGGGGACGTCACGGAGACTACGTCCAGGTTTTAGACAGTCTGGGGGGATGTCATGGAGACTACGTCCAGGTTTTAGACAGTCTGCAGGGACGTCACGGAGACTACATCCAGGTTTTAAACAGTCTGCAGAGACGTCACAGAGACTAGCTCCAGGTTTTAGACAGTCTGTGAGGACGTCACAGAGACTACGTCCAGGTTTTAGACAGTCTGCGGGGACGTCTCGGAGACTACGTCCAGGTTTTAGACAGTCTGCGGAGATGTCACAGAGACTACGTCCAGGTTTTAGACAGTCTGCGGGGATGTCATGGAGACTACATCCAGGTTTTAAACAGTCTGCAGAGACGTCACAGAGACTAGCTCCAGGCTCAGGTTGGGTCGGGGGCCTGATGAGACGGATGTATGTTTATGAAACCTCGTCCTCTCCTGCGGCGCTCTGGGAGATGGAGTCGTGGACCTTCAGAGCGACAGACTTTTTTATTTTTAATCATGGCGCAGCGTCTCGGCTCGCCAACCTCAGCACAGAAAAACACCCGGGTCAGCAATGAGCGCTGGCTGCATGCTCTCTGTGGAAAATAAGTCCTGACAGTGTTTTCTGCTGATTATAATGAGAACAAATTGAGCTTTAAGTGTATCGGCTGATGATGGTCGTTAACGGCCCCGGCCCCGCGGGGTCAGTAAACAGCCTCACGCACACAAACCTAATTAATGCAGCAACATAAGCGGTTAAATATGCTGTTTATACGAACACACATACACACACTGATAACACGCAGAATGGATTAAGTCCCCAGACTTTATACATTCATACAATAAGTTTTAATGACTTCCTGTGGACAGGGCTAAAGACAGAGCTAACATTACTGCAAAGCATGTCACATATTCTCTGTTGTGGTTTTAGCTGACCTGAGCTGTTACGCTAACGTCAACACAACAATCTGACAGGAAGTCCAAAGACAGAGCTAATGTTCAGGGTATATGGTCGTTCTAGCTGACTAACATTAACACTGTTTGTTCTCCTGTTTTTCCAAATGAGAATCGATAAAAAATTGAATCGTCAAGCAGAATCGACAAAGAATCGAATCGTTAAGCCGAATCGATAAAGAATCGAATCGTTAAGCGGAATCGATAAAGAATCGAATCGTTAAGCGGAATCGATAAAGAATCGAATCGTTAAGCGGAATCGATAAAGAATCGAATCGTCAAGAGGATTCGATAAAGAATCGAATCGTTAAGCGGAATCGATAAAGAATCGAATCGTTAAGCGGAACCGATAAAGAATCGAATCGTTAAGCGGAACCGATAAAGAATCGAATCGTTAAGAGGAATCGATAAAGGATCGAATCGTTAAGCGGAACCGATAAAGGATCGAATCGTTAAGCGGAATCGATAAAGGATCGAATCGTTAAGTGGAATCGATAAAGAATCGAATCGTTAAGCGGAATCGATAAAGAATCGAATCGTTAAGCGGAATCGATAAAGAATCGAATCGTTAAGCGGAATCGATAAAGAATCGAATCGTTAAGCGGAATCGATAAGAATCGAATCGTTAAGCGGAATCGATAAAGAATCGAATCGTTAAGCGGAATCGATAAAGAATCGAATCGTTAAGCAGAATCGATAAAGAATCGAATCGTTAAGCGGAATCGATAAAGAATCGAATCGTTAAGCAGAATCGATAAAGAATCGAATCGTTAAGCGGAATCGATAAAGAATCGAATCGTTAAGCAGAATCGATAAAGAATCGAATCGTTAAGCAGAATCAATAAAGAATCGAATCGTTAAGCAGAATCGATAAAGAATCGAATCGTTAAGCGGAATCTATAAAGAATCGAATCGTTAAGCAGAATCGATAAAGAATCGAATCGTTAAGCAGAATCAATAAAGAATCGAATCGTTAAGCAGAATCGATAAAGAATCGAATCGTTAAGCGGAATCAATAAAGAATCGAATCGTTAAGCAGAATCGATAAAGAATCGAATCATTAAGCGGAATCAATAAAGAATCGAATCGTTAAGCAGAATCGATAAAGAATCGAATCATTAAGCGGAATCAATAAAGAATCGAATCGTTAAGCAGAATCGATAAAGAATCGAATCATTAAGCGGAATCAATAAAGAATCGAATCGTTAAGCAGAATCGATAATGGAATCAGATCAGTTCCCATCCCTAGTGCTCGCTGGTCTTTTTGTTTGCACGAGGTGTTTCGATACACGCAGCACCACTGGTTAACGTTAGCTTGATGCTTGCTAACGTTATCATTAACAAGACACACATCTGAGTGGATATGTGTGTAGTATGTCACCCAGCTCCGGTTCTGGCACGACACCGGCTCAGTCCTAAACACCTGCAGTACAAACGCAAACGCTCCCGCTCAGCCTGGCTGACAAACTGATCTTACGTTAGCTAACAGCGGCTACAGGTGCTATATCAGTCCTTGGACGTCGTTCAGCAGAAACGTTTAGTTGTGAAGGAAAGTTTTACCCGTCGCTAACGTGGCCGATAATAACAGCTGACTGTAGCTGTTGGAGCCAATCACACGGCACAGATAGGTTCTTTATATAAATGTGTACGCCGATGAGCAGTATTAAGACGTGTGACAGAAAATATGCGTCAGAGCAGCAGCTGTTGTTTGTCTGAGTTTCCTGAGGACGTTCCCACACAGAGTCCAAGAAGTCGGCACATTCAGAGACACGCGCAGGTTGGCGTGGGCGGGAAACCACGGCAACGACCTCTGACCTTCCTCCGGGACAACTGGCGATCCGCGTACAGACTCGGCGCTGTCTGTTACACTGTAAACTGTACATCTGTTTGTGTATGTACTGATCCAGTCTGTGCTACAGCCATCTCTGTCCGGGCCTTACTGAATACTGTAAAATCTCCGGCGACCTTCATCACATAAAACAGACAGAAGAAGAAGAAGTAGGAGAGAGGAAGGAATAAAAGAGTCGAGGTGACGAATGTTCTCCGAATCTCAGCTGACGTTATTAAAACGCTCACGCTGTCGTTCAGGCACGACATGACTGAGAGTCACTTCAGCAGCAATCTGGAAAGTAATCAGGCCAATTTGTTACCTAAATGATTCGCGTCCCATCGGAGGAGCGCCGAAATCAGCCGAGTGATTCGTCATGCTGACAGGAACAGAGCCGAAGCCGCGCGGTGAGCGGCGACGCTCAGCGGCAACTAAACAGGAAACTACAACAACTTCTGACCTAAGGACAGACGAACTGCTCTGAGAGCCACAGGAAGTTTGAAAAGTTTCAAGAGTTGTTGAAGAGACTCTTTCTCTATCACATTTAACTGTCTATAGTCGCCACGTGCTAATAATAAAGAGCTGAACTGGTTCAGGCAGCAGTCCAGTGAGTCCACCTGAGCGATGTCTGGATCTGGATCTGTCAACACAATGTCACCTTCAGTCTGTGTGTGTCTGTGTGTGTCTGTGTGTGTCTGTGTGTGTTTTCTGTGTGTGTCTGTGTGTGTTTTCTGTGTGTGTCTGCGTGTGTCTGCGTGTGTCTGTGTGTGTCTGTGTGTGTTTTCTGTGTGTGTCTGCGTGTGTCTGTGTGTGTTTGTGTGTGTCTGTGTGTTTGTGTGTGTCTGTGTGTGTCTGTGTGTGTTTTCTGTGTGTGTCTGCGTGTGTCTGTGTGTGTTTTCTGTGTGTGTCTGCGTGTGTCTGCGTGTGTTTGTGTGTGTCTGTGTGTTTGTGTGTGTCTGTGTGTGTCTGTGTGTGTTTTCTGTGTGTGTCTGTGTGTGTCTGTGTGTGTCTGTGTGTGTCTGTGTGTGTTTTCTGTGTGTGTCTGCGTGTGTCTGTGTGTGTTTGTGTGTGTCTGTGTGTTTGTGTGTGTCTGCGTGTGTCTGTGTGTGTTTTCTGTGTGTGTCTGCGTGTGTCTGCGTGTGTCTGTGTGTGTTTTCTGTGTGTGTCTGCGTGTGTCTGTGTGTGTTTGTGTGTGTCTGTGTGTTTGTGTGTGTCTGTGTGTGTCTGTGTGTGTTTTCTGTGTGTGTCTGTGTGTGTCTGTGTGTGTCTTCTGTGTGTGTCTGTGTGTGTTTTCTGTGTGTGTCTGTGTGTGTTTTCTGTGTGTGTCTGTGTGTGTTTTCTGTGTGTGTCTGTGTGTGTCTGTGTGTGTCTGTGTGTGTCTTCTGTGTGCTGCTATATTCTGACAGAGGAGCATCATCATTTATCTTTCTTCTGTCAAAACAAGCGAGACGCCCTCGAGGAAGAAACCTGAAGTGAACGTCCTCCAAACATTAACTGTTACCTGTTTGGTCCAGACGTTAAAAAGGTCCAGCATGCAGAATGTTAGCGACATCTAGTGGTGAGGTTTCAGATTGCAACCGACTGAAAACCCCTCGCCTCATTAACGCAACAGAAAAACGACTTCAGCTGAAGTTACTGAAACATTTTACGTCAGCGCTAACTGGAATATAACTACTGACCAAAGTCTGATCATGTGACCAGCTACTCTGAACTAACAATATACACTCTAAATATCTAACTAACATTTTAATGTTTGATATGACATTTATTTACATGTACATCAAACCTGTCTCCAGGACAGGGGTCTTCAACCAGAGGTCCGTGACTCCTAGGGGGTCCGCAGAGACACTGCAGGGGGTCCCCGAATTTATGTCATAATAATTGACAGTTTTCACCAAAATAAAAGTGACACTGAGAAACTACAAACAGGTGTTTGCACTCCAAGAGGATGAATGAGTGGACAGCTCTGTCATTTAATGACCAATGATAATTATGCATGAACTTCCTCATCAGTCATAAATACAGACAGGCCAATAACCCAGCACACAGTTAGGTTAAAGTGTCAAACCGGGCGTAAAGATCTCGAGCTGTCACTCTTCCTCCTCCTCTGCAGTGTTTGTGACTGCTGAGCCGGCAGGAAATCAGCCGTTAAAAAGACGCCGATGCTGCACTTTCCTCTTAATTCTGCATCACTGGATGAATTTTTGAATTTTTCATCTCGCACCACATCGACGGCTCGCCTCTCCTCAGATTATATGAGCTGTTATATTATTAACATAAAAAGCAGCACAAGGGGGATGAAGAAGACTTGGCACGAGAAGAAGATCTGACTCCGGCACGACACATGATCTGACTTCAACGAGTCCACACAAAGTAAGTCACGAAAGACAGTGACAGAAGTTGGTTCCTCGTAGGGACATTTTCAAAATGTCTATTTGTGTTTTCTGTGGGTCGACAGGCTGGTCCAGGAGAACAGGTGTGAGGACAAGGAGATGCATCACTTGTTTCTAAGTCCTACGTATTCAAGTCAATTTTTCTTTCCACAGATCGACTTCGGCAGGCACGGAAACGTCACGACACGTCTCTGATATATTTACAGCCTGTGATGACTTCTAGATTTCAGTTACTGGCAGAGTCAGTCGCCTCATGTGGGATTCGGTTTGTTTCCCCGTAATGAAAGACGTGACGCAGAACCCAGAGGACGCTTTTCTCTCATAAACTAACGTCTGTTAAATCATGTTGATGCTGCACTGACTTGTAAGCAGCTCAGTTTGTTATGCAGGTTTCTCAGAGATACATAAGTCAGTATCATGGGTTGATTGTGGAGTCTTCAAAGTTTCAGAAGTTTTCCTCCTCTGATGCTTGTGGTGACTCCTCTGGTTACTGATATGAACATGGAGTCTTAATGAGGGCGACGACCTTCGCTCCGTCTCCTTCCATCTCTCTTCTCTCGGGGATTCAAGTGACACATTAGGAAGAGGTTCGATGCGCTGGAGCTGTGTGGAGTGTTTGTATCATTATCGCATTAGTTATGATGGCTGTTAGCATCTGCTATGAAAGAAGATATCCTGTTATGATGGAGGCTCCTCTGAACTTACTGCAGCTAAATCAACCGTCTCGACTCCGTCATAACGTCATGTTATTCAGGATGAAAGCCGACGTGTACACCTCGCCTCGTCCTCCTGGACATCCAGCGTCTCAGACGGTTTATTCCTCGTCGTGGATCTGTTACAGCTCGTCGTGTTCGTCCTGAGGAGGCCGGCCTCCCTCTGCGATCCCTCTACGTGTACCTGTTCCATTCAGTTCACATCCTGTCGCTGTCGGATCTCACTAACGAGCTGCTCTCGCCACAATTACAGGTCGTTAACACACGCTCGGCTCTCATTGATGCTGATTGAGACACAAACACACACCGTCATGTTCCCATGATGCCTCACTCCCACTCTGTAATCTGTCCGCCATGGAAACAACTTTGTCACGTAAAAACAGATAATCAGGGTTGTCAGGTTCATCCAGGGCGCCGCCGTCTGAGACTCTGTCCGTACGTGGAGTAAACAAGCAACCAAGAGTTTCCCGTCCTACGAGGACGAGGACGAGGACGAGGACGAGGACGAGGACGAAGACTGATTCATCCAAACTGGACGAAAGACACTCCGACACAAGAGGAAGCCAAAGATTTGAAGTCTCGGAAACATTAAGGGTCAAACAGAAAATACCGTTTTGATATGCGGCAACTTAAAGAAAACACGGCAACTTAAAGAAAACACGGCAACTTAAAGAAAACATGGCAACTTAAAGAAAACATGGCAACTTAAAGAAAACACGGCAACCTGAAGAAAACACGGCAACTTTCAGAAAACACGACAACTTTTCACACAACACAGCAACTTTCAGAAGACATGACAACTTTTCGAGAACACATCAACTTTCAGAAGACAGGACAACTTTTAGAAAACACAGCAACTTTCAGAAGACAAGGTTTTTAAGGTGGTTTCAGCGAAACCTTCAAGTTTTTCTTCGACACCTCATTTTAGCAATCGTTGCTGTTTGGGACATCGACCCTCTTCTACAGTCACACATAAGACAGTGAATCCTGAAACATGTTACAGGTCGTGAGGACTCGAGCTGACAGCAGCTGAGCGTCAGTTGTAACACTGAATGTGAAGTTACACTTCGTGTTACTCACCGACACGTACTGCTTCCAACAAATGTGTCGAGATGGTTTCCTTCCTCATGAATCATTCGACTCTGCTGAGAGCTCACTCCTCTTTTTTATTGGTGTTTCCAGCAGCAGAACCAGCAGCAGCTGATATCACTGACTAGTCCAGCAGCGGCTGATATCAGAGACTAGTCCAGCAGCGGCTGATATCAGAGACTAGTCCAGCAGCTGATATCAGCGACTAGTCCAGCAGCGGCTGATATCAGCGACTAGTCCAGCAGCTGATATCAGCGACTAGTCCAGCAGCGGCTGATATCAGAGACTAGTCCAGCAGCTGATATCAGAGACTAGTCCAGCAGCGGCTGATATCAGCGACTAGTCCAGCAGCTGATATCAGCGACTAGTCCAGCAGCGGCTGATATCAGAGACTAGTCCAGCAGCGGCTGATATCAGCGACTAGTCCAGCAGCGGCTGATATCAGAGACTAGTCCAGCAGCGGCTGATATCAGAGACTAGTCCAGCAGCAGCTGATATCAGAGACTAGTCCAGCAGCAGCTGATATCAGAGACTAGTCCAGCAGCGGCTGATATCAGAGACTAGTCCAGCAGCGGCTGATATCAGAGACTAGTCCAGCAGCGGCTGATATCAGAGACTAGTCCAGCAGCAGCTGATATCAGAGACTAGTCCAGCAGCAGCTGATATCAGAGACTAGTCCAGCAGCAGCTGATATCAGCGACTAGTCCAGCAGCGGCTGATATCAGAGACTAGTCCAGCAGCTGATATCAGTGACTAGTCCAGCAGCGGCTGATATCAGCGACTAGTCCAGCAGCAGTCAGTCCAGCTCGGCGTCTGTCTTTCAGCCTTTTATTTCACCAACCACTAAAAGTCAGTCCCACATTCACTCTTGTCCGGCGGCTTCTTCCAGCTAACTAACTGAGCTAACATTAACCAACAGCAGCTACAGATGACTGGCTGGTTCTCAGCTGACTGAGCTAACCACAGTGGTAACATTATTCCCTGTTGGTCTCAGACCTGGTCCGGTCCGGCTGCTGAGCCCGGTTCTGTTGCTCTGCATGAAATCAAATTCTTAAAGTTATAACTTAATTTGAATCAGCGTATTATTGATTGTTTTATCAGGATCGCGATATGTTTGGTTTCACGCTGCTGCAGCTTAATTTTCTCCTCGTTTAGATCCACACACAGACACACACACACACACACACACACACACACACACACACACACACACACACACACACACACACACACACACACACACACACACACACAAACCTCAGGAGTGTGATGAACTGTACGATTAAAGGTTAATGGATTTTTACAGCTGTGAGAGTTCGCCTTCATCGTGTCCTAATTAGAGTCATTCAGCTGCTCTTGAGACGATCAGCCCGTCTCTCCCTGCAGACGGACTCTTCTCTCCACAGCCACAAAGAAGTAGGCCGGCCGGCTCCGTGATGCGGTCAGGCCCGATGTGGAGCGTATCCCTCCTCCTCCTAGAATTATTAATACAGTGAGTGAAGGGGGGTCATGGGTTGTGTTTCTAAAACCAACAATTATGGAAGAAATGTCTGGTTTATCCTGGAGAGAGAACCACACCAACCACGAAATACCACTGAGCACAGCTACAACACAACCTGTCTCCACAACCCCCGTGAAGTGAAGCCAAAAAAACTGCACTTCCTCTAACGTCCACTTGAGTCTGGCTCCAGAAGTGAGTCAGCCTCCATAAGTCCCCATGTCCAAATGTCCAACAGCAGAGAGAACACACGGCTAAAGTCCGTGTTTGCACAGCAACGGATGGAGACTGACTGGAAAAACAGGAGCGGTGCAACAAACAAAGTTCATTTCATGTTTACAGGGATGTATTTAACATTGTTTTGCTGTATAAGTGACATTAAAAATAACATTTAGCTGAGCTTACAGGGAGCAGTCTGGGGTTCAGCAGCCTGGAGGATGGGGGGGATCGAACCACCGATCATCGTCATCCGCTCGACCTCCTGAGCTGCAGCTGCTCAAATAACATATGATGTCATATAATAAATGTTTTGGAATATTGTGGCGTTTTACAATTAACAGTCTCTAATATAAATCCTCTGTTCTGTATAAATTCCCTCAACATGACGCATAAATAAAAGGTATTGAAATGTTTCACATCACCGTCACACTTCATGGCATTTTACTGTCTTAGTTTTTCACTCTACTCTCAAAAAAATGTTGAGCGATATAATTTTTAAATAACTTAATACAATACAAACAAAACATATTTAATTAAAGCCAACAAGTCATTTTTTTTAGCGTAAGCTCTGCAGACATTTTTCTTCCACTGCCTCCTGTGTGAACGGACTTTAGAGTCTGTCACGACTGACAAAGTTTGAGACTCTGCTGTAAATTACGCTGTTAAAGGTTCACGAGGACGATCGTTGGAGAGAAACTGTTTCACTGAAATGAAATACGAGGAGCTACGATCACCATACGTTAATATAATTATGCTCTTTGGGTTCACATAATTTACAGCTCTCCGTTTCTGTCCAGTTTATACCAGACAGAGACGGATGTCTCTGTGACGTCCCTGCAGACCGTCTCAACCTGGAAGTCAATCAACTCACCAACATCCCATGTCCGGTGTGTTACGGTGAGCCCCACTAAGCCACCCTCACTGCCTGACTTCACGCCTTCATTATCAGGGGGACCTGAAGACCTCGGATGTATGGAGAGTGAAGCATCGCAGAGACGTGACTGAAAGTCGCTGAGGACTCGCTGTGACCTCCGGACGGCTCCTTACTCGTGAGAAACGTCTGTGGACCACAGGCCAGAGTCAGAACTGGGTCGCTGCAGGAAGGACTCGGACATGAGCAGCTCCACCAGCTGAGCTTTATTTATTTTATTTAGGAGAGATCCCCCAACTCTAAAGCAGCAGTCAGTCAGTGAGGGTGTGTGTGTGTGTGTGTGTGTGTGTGTGTGTGTGTGTGTGTGTGTGTGTGTGTGTGTGTGTGTGTGTGTGTGTGTGTGTGTGTGTGCATTACTGATTCAAACCATGTGTCAGACTCTCAAACATTGGGCCCGTCTGCTTATTTAAGTCTTTCTTATCTGCACTCACTCTGAGTCGTAATCAGAGATTTGACTCCGTCTGTTTAATTCAGCGCCGTCTTTAATTACAGAGAACCAATTTGACTTTGACACTATCGCTGCTTTATTTATCTCCTGTCATATTAAACTTTGAATTTCTCGTTAACTTCTTTGAAAACAAATCTATAAATATTCCTAAATCTGTCAGGATGTGACAACGAGGTGAGGACTGTACCAACATGAACTCAGAGGAGACGAGTCACCCTTCTTAGACCTGATGAAGATGCTGAACATGAAGGTTCAGCTGGTGTGCATATATATATATATATATGCCACTAACTTCAGCTACACACATGATGACACATTACTTAAAACCTATTTTTGTCTGCTGTCTAATTTAATCGTTTCTTTGAAATAGTTTGTGTCAGTCACATCATTCATACGTCCAGCTCATTTTTTTAATTACTGATTTTGGATCCGCAGAAACCAGAAAAACCTACAGGGATGAAATGATTGACAGAACTATCAGCTGCTATGCCGGGTGTTGTTTTATTTGACGTTTGTCTTCTGGACATGAGGGAGAAAGCAGAGAGAAGACCCTGTGAGCATAGAGACCCTTCCTCGTGATGTTCTGCCTCTCTCGAGCCAGGAGTAAAGAACTTCTTCCACCTCTTCCATCTAAAAACGTTCTTCCTCCTTGCAGCAGCCCCCTCGGCTCAGCTCTCCTGTGGAGGCTCAGGCCTCTCTCGCTCCATCGCCTCCACTTCCTCTACCAAGTCCTGTACTTCTCTGTCCACTCAAGTTGTTGTCTGAGTTTCTTCATGCAGGTCATCAGAGTCTTCCTCCTTCTCCTTCAGTGACCTGATGCTCTGCATTTATAATGAGGTCTGTTTGTTTTCTGAAGAACTTGGTCCTCTCCCTCGTGTCGGTCTCCTCCCCTGTCCTCCTGCTTGGCAGACTAAGTCTCTGGGTCTCACTCTGACGGCTGATTGTCATGAGGAGCATTTCATTGGTCTGTCTTTGCGTCTTCATGAGTCCCCCCACTGTGGACCCTAGGCTGGGTCAGTGTCAGTGTTTGGACCACCAGGAAGAGACGTCACAACACAGCAGCTAATATTAATAGTCTAATAAACCTCTTGAATTCCATCATATTCATTAAAGTGGAGCTTAAAGCTTAATTTCACGAGCCGGACCACACCTCAACCACGCCACCTCCGACAGTCCTGTAAATACCGTCCTAACCCTGTGGTTCCTTCACTTGTTTTCCGCCCACCCCATTTCTTTCACCTTTGTCCTCTCTTTCCTACGGCCCAGACGGGGGTCCGTCGTGCCCAGGTGCTACGGCGAAGCTTCCCCACGCTGCAGCATCAGACGAAGAACGACACAAGATCATACTTCACTCTCTTTTGTCAATAAATCATTTTAAGATTATTCTCAGGGTCTGAAACAGGTGTAGTAAGAACCCAAATGCAGCACACTGGATGAAGGTAATAAATGAAAGTCTCTTATTACCAGGGATGGGAATTGATCAGATTTTTCTGATTCCGATTCTTTATCGATTCTGCTTAATGATTCGATTCTTTATCGATTCTGCTGAACGATTCGATTCTTTATCGATTCTGCTTAACGATTCGGTTCTTTATCGATTCTGCTTAACGATTCGATTCTTTGTCGATTCTGCTTAACGATTCGGTTCTTTATCGATTCTGCTTAACGATTCGGTTCTTTATCGATTCTGCTTAACGATTCGATTCTTTATCGATTCTGCTTAACGATTCGGTTCTTTATCGATTCTGCTTAACGATTCGATTCTTTATCGATTCTGCTTAACGATTCGGTTCTTTATCGATTCTGCTTAACGATTCGATTCTTTATCGATTCTGCTTAACGATTCGATTCTTTATCGATTCTCATTTGAGGAAAAAAGGAGAACAAACAGTTTGATCAGCATCAACTTTGTTTAGTCAGAAGCATCACGACCTTACAAACCAACAGCGAGGTCAAAAGAGCCAGTCAGACTCTCTCTCGTCATGGTCATCTTCTAAATGTAATGCAGAAGGCATTTGTGTAATGTAACTGTTATAGCATGTTTTACAAAGCAGCACATGGCGCTAACATGGTAGGCAGTGTGTTACGAACCCTACTGACTGCACTGCACGTGAGAAACTTGCAGAAGTTACGTGGCATAGTTGCGCTTTCTGGAATTGAGCATACGTAACTACTTGCGGAAGTTACGCGCTTTTTTGAATCGATAAGAGAATCGTTAGAAAAACTGCCAAACGATTTCATGGAATTGAAACAAACAAACCGGTTCTCGATTCCCATCGCTACTTATTACACTTGGCATGAGAAATACCACCGTTCAAAGCAACAGCTGAGGAAAGAGTCTCCCTGGGTACGGCTGGCTGAGGAAGCCCGTCTGGCAAGCAGGTAATGGAGGTGATGAAGCAGACGAACCAGAAACGAGCCGCCGGTAGCCGGGCCGACACCAGCTGGCAGAATCCAGAGGGGCCAGAAGCTGAACTCGTGGTCAGGGTAACAGGTTAGTCCAAGGCAGGCGCAAGGAGAGATCAGTCCGGAGAAGAGTGCTGGAGAGTCTGAGCATGAGCATGAAGAACAATCTGGCCAAGAGTGAGTGAGCAGGGAAGGGTTAAAGACTGGCTTGACTGGTGATGGGAAGCAGGTGAGTCAGGCAGGTGAGGGGAGTTGGTCTGATGAGAAGGGCGTGGCTGGCAGGTGGGAGAGGAGCAGACTGTGACAGGTCACGATAACTTTGAAATAAGTCTTTTTTTGAGAAGCTCTAACTCAGCCTCAACTTTACCTCGACCTTGGCAGATTGCACGTACACTATATAATTATGTTACGACTTTAAAATCTACAGACCTCCTGCTCAAGAGACTCAGACAGCTGAGAGGGAGTTAGTTAGTTAGTTAGTTAGTCTCTGCACCACCCGCTCTACACCTCCTCCATCAGCCCTCCGGCCTCTGCACGTCTGACTGGTGGTGAACAAAACCAGCAGTGTGTAACGACACCACAAACAAAGTCAATGTTGCAGTAATGTGAGCGGTGCAGCCGAGTGTGTTTGGACCCGAATAAATCAGAGAGGACGCGTGGAGACGAGAGACGTTCCACTCAGAGACTTCATCTGTCGGACACAGTTTACCTCCACCCTGCACCATCAGCGCCTGGAAACAACCTGCACTGTTTAAAAGTGAAAAGGAGGTAGCACTCAGTCACAACACATCTGTACATATCTGTAAATAAATATCTAAATATAATCACCTTTAATTTACTGTGAAAGCTCCGTTAAGATGCTGGTTTGTTATACAAGCCGAGGAAGTCAGTGAAATAAACAGAATATTGAACTCAAACACTGGGGGAGTCATCGGCCTTCAGGTCGGGCGGTAATGAGCTGCGTCATTGGTCAGACTTTCAGCAGCGTTGGCCTTTTCCGAGTTTAAAATGTTGGCGTTTAATTACATCATCAGCCTGCGGCCAATCACTGACATGTTTGGAAAAACACAAGAAAGATGTTGTTAAGACTCGACCTCTGGCAGCGTGTTTGACATCGGTGCACGGTGACGAGGTTGATCTGTAAACGAGGACGAGTTCTGTTTCCTTCCTGTAAATTCGGTCAGAGGGAGATAGAAGAAGAGTTTTTGGCCTTTTTGAGATTTATTTACTAGAGACAGCTGAAGAGAGAGATGGGATGACATGCAGCAAAGGGCCGCAGGTCGGATTCAAACCGAGCCTGTGTACTCGGGAGTGATGTGCCATACTGCACATGTTGGTATCGATCCAATCCCAAGTAAATACAGACCAGTATCACCTTTTTTTTAAATAAATAACATGGATGCGTCATTAAATTGCTAAATCTCAATCATGACTCTAAGTGTGATGGTTTTTTTTATTGTTTTATAGCTCCATGTTTTCTTTTGGATGTTTTATATATGTTTATATAAATTGGTTGTTTCCTCTATACCTGACCAGCTTTTTACAAATCCCACATTTTGCTGTTGTCTCGCGTTCAGCTTGAAAATGCAGCCACACGGCTCCTCTTCCTCTCACTGCGTGTGCTGATGAACCTGAGCCGGCAACTTGTTTGTCTGTTTGCTTTGTGCGTCTAAGTCACGTCACGTGACGGCGCAACATCTAAACACGATAGGGTGGAGGGTGAGCAAAGTGTGGAGGGTGAGCAAAGTGTGGAGGGTGAGCAACGTGTGGAGGGTGAGCAATGTGTGGAGGGTGAGCAAAGTGTGGAGGGTGAGCAAAGTGTGGAGGGCGAGCAAAGTGTGGAGGGTGAACAAAGTGTGGAGGTTGAACAAAGTGTGGAGGGTGAACAAAGTGTGGAGGGTGAGCAAAGTGTGGAGGGTGAGCAAAGTGTGCCTGCTCTGCGCCGAGTCGGACGACCTGGCTGTTTCCTCGTCGCCCAAACCGCAGCATTACAAACAAGAGCAGAACTTAAAGTAAAGAATCGATCTCACCAGGCTGGTTTCGATCTGATACCGACTTGGTATTGATACTATGGATATTTGGATCAGTCCGCCCATCACTAGTACGCGGGGTGGATGCTCTACTGACTGAGCTAAACACGAGAATACACCTGAAAATTAATATTTTGACATATAGAATAAAAAAATTGTATTTACGGTAAAATACTGTCTGTGGTTGAATTTGAACATAACCTTTAGTAATGTATACAAGGATATTAGTACAGTTGATTTCATGTTCATGGTTTTATTCAGTATTTTAAAATGTATTTTTAGATCTACGACAGTAACAGATATTACTGTGTTTTACTGTATAATTCTCTAATAATGAAATACTTCCTTTAAAATGGTGTAAAAGTATGGCTGTGTTTTACTGTTTGTCATACTGACAGACTTTACATCTTTCACTGTCACTGTAAAATCTACACACATTACAAACTGAACATGGGCGTGACTGGGGCGAACTGGCCCTTTAATGTCAGAAAAACGCTCTGCGAGCGGAAATAAAGTTTCTCTGAGTTTCAACATTTTTAGGAGTTGAGGAGGAGGTGATACGTCTGACACCCACTCCTCCATATTTCCACACTCTGAGTCCTCTTCCTCCTTTTTTTGCTCTTCCAGTTCAGATGCAGCTGAATTTTCTGCTTGCCGTGCACTTTTGCTGAAAGTACGTGAACTTCCTAATTTATATCTTCCACAGTAATGACAGCAGCCGTGCACTGTGCACCGGTGTCATGGAAGACTGAAGCTAAATGACAAACAGATGCCACTTAATGAGCTGACAACTGTGACACCGAGGAGACAGACAGGTACTGTACATCAGACAGACAGGTACTGTACATCAGACAGACAGGTACTGTACATCAGACAGACAGACAGGTACTGTACATCACAGACAGACAGGTACTGTACATCACAGACAGACAGGTACTGTACATCAGACAGACAGACAGACAGGTACTGTACATCACAGACAGACAGGTACTGTACATCAGACAGACAGACAGACAGGCACTGTACATCAGACAGACAGACAGACAGACAGACAGACAGGTACTGTACATCAGACAGACAGACAGGTACTGTACATCAGACAGACAGGTACTGTACATCAGACAGACAGACAGACAGGTACTGTACATCACAGACAGACAGGTACTGTACATCAGACAGACAGACAGACAGGTACTGTACATCACAGACAGACAGACAAGTACTGTACATCACAGACAGACAGACAGACAGACAGACAGACAGACAGACAGGTACTGTACATCAGACAAGACAGACAGACAGGTACTGTACATCACAGACAGACAGACAGGTACTGTACATCTCAGACAGACAGACAGACAGACAGGTACTGTACATCTCAGACAGACAGGTACTGTACATCAGGCAGACAGAGGGTCAAGCCACCTATAACCACACCCACCTGTCAATCAAAGCGTCCACGCTCTTAATCCTGCATAACTTTAAGCCTTAATATAATGTGAGCAGGTGAGTTGTATATAAATTCACCCTCAGTACAGTTGTCATGAACGGGGAAATTAGCTACAGAGACCAAAACTGTTTTTTGTACCAGGCTGTAAACATGTTTATTTCTGCTGTGAAACATGGGGACTTATGGAGACTGACTCACTGCTGGAGCCAGCCTCAGGTGGACGTTAGAGGAACTGCAGCTTGTGGCGCTGGCATTAGCTTCACTTCACAGAGGTTACCGCTTGTTTGAAACTGTATTTTGCTACTCGGCATGTCTGGATCATATTTTATGTAGAAAAAGTTTCTGGTTTTCCGTCTGATGTCCTCCGGCTGCTCCGAGTTTCCTGACGGACAGTCAGGTAAACTGCTGCCAACTGTGGCTAACTTTAGCTCAGCTCAGTGCTCAGAGCACCGTGGGAAACACAGAGAGGAAGTCTTCCAGTTTTTCATCATGAGAGTTCAGCTGTCCATGTTCACCACAGAAGGATTACACTCAACTACTGCAGTTTGAAACCAGCAGCATCTGGTTAGACTTTCAAAATAAAGCTAACGCAGAAACATTTCACAAACAGCTTGATCTCACTTTCTCTTTCCCCACATACGACTGAAGATAGAAACGTCTGTACTTGTTTCTCAGAATATTCTTTATTCTGACGCCTTTTCCTTTCAAGCCTCACCTCACTGGTTTCAAAACATCTGGCTAAAGCATTGCAATTTAAAGATTAGCCATGCGGCTACACGTTTACAGAGATGTTCATTAATGTGTGTTGTCCTGAATTAATTGTAATAATTAATTCATGAGAATAATTCATTTAAAAGCACTGATGGTGTGAAGAGACACAGTCAGCTCACAAAATAGAGACTACGTCCAGGTTTTAGACAGTCTGCGGGGACGTCACGGAGACTACGCCCAGGTTTTATACAGTCTGCGGGGACGTCACAGAGACTACGTCCAGGTTTTAGACAGTCTGTAGGACGTCTCAGAGACTACGTCCAGGTTTTAGACAGTCTGCAGGGACGTCTCAGAGACTACGTCCAGGTTTTAGACAGTCTGCGGGGACGTCACAGAGACTACGTCCAGGTTTTAGACAGTCTGTAGGACGTCACAGAGACTACGTCCAGGTTTTAGACAGTCTGTAGGACGTCACAGAGACTACGTCCAGGTTTTATACAGTCTGCGGGGACGTCACGGAGACTACGTCCAGGTTTTAGACAGTCTGCGGGGACGTCACAGAGACTACGTCCAGGTTTTAGACAGTCTGCGGGGACGTCACGGAGACTACGTCCAGGTTTTAAATCAGGTGATGTTGCTTCCATAAAACTTTAAAACTGTGAGTCTGTTACTCACCAGTAAAAAAAATTGCCGGGTGAGTTGACAGACACCAGAAACAATCAACATGACTCTTCCCATCAAAACTGCTGGGAATTAAATAACAACAGGCGATAACACACACACACACACACACACACACACACACACACACACACACACACACACACACTTATGAAGCTCTGATGTGTCGCTTGTTGCAGCTGTCATGTTCGGCAAACACACACACACACGCACACACACGCACACACGCGCACACACGCGCACACACGCACACACACGCACGCACACGCACGCACACACACGCACACACACACACACACACACACACACACACACACACACACACACACACACAGTGTGTCAGAGCCAAGCGGTGTTATTTAATGACGGTGTCATCGGGGTCAGCAGGCGAACACCAGAAGACTTTGACGAAGGCTTCCAGCTGACTGTCTGACCTTTATACACACACACAAACACACACACACACACACGCACACACAGTGAGTCTGAGTTTCACCATGGAGACGGACGTGGATGTTTGAGAATTAGCATTTTGACAAGTGTTGACTTTAATTATACATGATGAAAACACGTAGCCAATTACAGGAAATGTTAGCATGTTATCACAGATGACGGTTTGTGTGTGTGTGTGTGTGTGTGTGTGTGTGTGTGTGTGTGTGTGTGTGTGTGTGTGTGTGTACAGATTCATGAATGTCATCACGTGTGTGCCATGCTTTCATCACCTACATTACAGAACTATAATCGCAGCTGCGCTAACAAACCGTCATAAACAACATAACTCTCATAACTGTCTGAAGAGCTTTAATCAGCAGAGGAATCGATCAGGTGACGCTGAACGTGTCCAGCTGGAGGCAGCTGATGAAAAATCTGTCCTGAGAAAGATCAGAATCAACACTATACACTGCAGCTAGGTCTATAAGCAACAGAACCTCTGAACCGGCAGTGTCCAGTCTAACAGTGAACACAGGGACAGAACCTCTGAACCAGCAGTGTCCAGTCTAACAGTGAACACAGAGACAGAACCTCTGAACCAGCAGTGTCCAGTCTAACAGTGAACACAGAGACAGAACCTCTGAACCGGCAGTGTCCAGTCTAACAGTGAACACAGCGACAGAACCTCTGAACCAGCAGTGTCCAGTCTAACAGTGAATACAGCGACGGAACCTCTGAACCGGCAGTGTCCAGTCTAACAGTGAACACTGCGACGGAACCTCTGAACCAGCAGTGTCCAGTCTAACAGTGAATACAGCGACGGAACCTCTGAACCGGCAGTGTCCAGTCTAACAGTGAACACTGCGACGGAACCTCTGAACCGGCAGTGTCCAGTCTAACAGTGAACACTGCGACGAAACCTCTAAACCAGCAGTGTCCAGTCTAACAGCGAACACAGAGACAGAACCTCTGAACCGGCAGTGTCCAGTCTAACAGTGAACACAGCAGCAGAACCTCTGAACCGGCAGTGTCCAGTCTAACAGTGAACACGGCGACAGAACCTCTGAACCAGCAGTGTCCAGTCTAACAGTGAACACGGCGACAGAACCTCTGAACCGGCAGTGTCCAGTCTAACAGCGAACACGGCGACAGAACCTCTGAACCGGCAGTGTCCAGTCTAACAGTGAACACGGCGACAGAACCTCTGAACCGGCAGCGTCCAGTCTAACAGTGAACACAGCAGCCTATCGAGGTGGTTTTCTTGCTGGGTTTGGCTCCTGGCATCCCGGACTGATTGACAGGTGATTGACTGAGCTTCACAGATTGAGAAACCTGTGGGAGTCACAGAGACGACGTCCAGTCTTCATTTTAAAGATATATGTTTTCAAGCTTTGACAGCTGAAGCGTGACAGGAGAGAGAGAGAGATGGAATGACGTGCAGCAAAGAGCTTTATACTGTTGCCTGCTAACAGCAGATTCAGTTAGCGGCAGTTAATTAGCGGTTACTTCAGTGTCCCTCATAAAGTGTGTGAATCACAGAGCTGGAGCTGAGCCGCTGGAGGACGTCAGAGGGAAACGCAGCACACACATCGTGTCTGATCCAGAACTGAATTTGAGTTTGTGAACAGTGAGGCCCGGACAGAGACGATGCAGCAGCCACTCACTTCAGAGTCAAAGCAAACAAACGTCTTCCTCCATTTGTGTGTCTGGACTTTATGATTAAAAAACTAATACTGTTTGAGATTTTTGGATTTTATGAAGTCACAGGAAAGCGCAGAGAAAACGACATCACAGGGCGGGAAAGTGGATTTCTTCCTCAGCTCTATAAAGGCTGCCACAAACTCCCAGCAAACAGCAGACAGATGAGGCCGTGATGTGGTTACGGCTTCATGTGAATTGAAATGTATCACCTCATCCTGCTTTATTATGGTTAAATATAGATGCTGCAGGTTGTGTTTGTATCCCTGTGTGTGTGTGTGTGTGTGTGTGTGTGTGTGTGTGTGTGTGTGGTCCTCCAGGTTTGCCTTGCATCCATCACCGTGGCAGCACCGGACAAACCAATCTCCTTCCTGTCTCTTCTCATTCCATCACACTCGTCCAGACCAGCAGCTTCATCAGCCGGCCGGCTTTCATGAAGACACACGGAGGACGGATCGTCTCGCACGGAGACGGACCGACTCGGTTTACTTTGTTCCCATGTGGCCCGAGGCCTCCATCCACCATGTGTGTGTGTGTGTGTGTGTGTCCTCAAAGTATTTACCTGAGGTGAGGAAGAGATGATGGAAGTGATGAGGACTGATCATCAGATGACTTTCATACGTTCAGGTTCTACTATCAGTCTGAAAACGTCAAAACAAACACAGACCAGTTTACTGCAGACCTCATCAGTCTCTCAGGACCATGTGGACCAGCAGGAACCAGATCAGAGTTTGGCTCTTCATGGTCAGACACCATCACATCTTTCAGAGCTTATTACCCCAGTCGACACTCTCAGAATGGAGGGTTCCTCATGGTTTATGAAGCTCCTCTCCTGTGGAACCAGCTCCCTGTTTTGGTTCTGGAGGCAGACCCCCTCTCCACGATAGATCTTACAGGTAGAGCTGGCTCAGGTGAGTCCTGAACCATCTGTTAGTTATGCTGCTATACACAGTATAAAGACTGGACGTGGTCTCAGGTGAGTCCTGCCTCTTTCACCTCCAGCTAATCTAAAGATCAGCAAAGACCTGGATCATCAGGACCTGAGGCGGCTGAATGAAGTCACCTGTGACCACGCCCACCTGTCAATCAAAGCGTTGAACAGGTGAGCTGTATATAAATTCACCCTCAGTACAGTTGTACCAGGCTGTAAACATACAAATACTATTATTACTACTACTCTTATTTCTAATATAATTATAATTATTACTGCTGTTCATCTTTAAACATTTCTTCTCATTCAAACATCATGTGCACTCGCTTAAATAAAAGAGGAGGGCGTGTGGAAGCTGCACGTCCATTAAACAAGCTGACAACAATCAAATGTCTGTTTCAACATTTAAAATGTTTTCTCCGTGGTATTTTGAATGAAATATGGAGTTTTAATATTTTCACATCACGCCTTGTTTTTGTTTTACACGACTTGGATGATTCACAAGTTTAAAACAAGAAATAACCTTGAATGTTTTCTTAATTCTGCGTCCCTTAAGCTGATGGATTTGTTGTTTGAGCTCATAAAGTTATAGTTAAGTTGAAGGATTGTATTTCAAATTCAGCTCACATTAATCTGAAGTCTGTTGTTATCGTGTTTGTTCCTACGTTCATGTATTCTTCTGTCTAACTGCCGTCACGTATTGATTCAGAGATTCAGAAGCAGCTTTCAGACGGAGAAGAGCCTGAGGAAGGTTCTGCTGCATTATCCATGTGCTGACTGATACAAACGGATCAGTCGAGGCCCGTTCGGCTCGCCAAGGACGGCGACGGAGCGGCTGCAGCCGAATGTCATTCTTTGAAGTCTTCCGTGTGATTTTCATCACGCATTCAGAGCACGCCGACCTCGCGGCCGTGTAATTTACAGCCCAGGAATCCAGCCGGAGTCGAGCCACCGTGGCACAGTTCAAATTAAAGACGACCCCTCCTGACATGCTGCAATTATGTGGCTTTATTAAAACGTCCCTGTGGGGGGTCCCGGAGGTGGACGTGGGCTGGAATCTGATGTCAGCATTAAATCTTCACTTCCTGTCTCTGGAAAACGGCGGCATGTGCACTCAAAACGTGGCGCCTCGATGGTTTGATGTCGCCGGACACCGCTGCCCGGTTTTAGACTTGAAAACATATAAAATGACGACTGGACGTCGTCTCTGTGACGTCCCCACAGGTTTCTCAAGTTGTGAAGCTCAGTCAATCACCTGTCAATCAGTCCGGGATGTCAGGAGCCAAACCCAGCAAGAAAACCACCTCAGTAGGCTGCTGTGTTCACTGTTAGACTGGACACTGCCGGTTCAGAGGTTCTGTCGCTGTGTTCACTGTTAGACTGGATGCTGCCGGTTCAGAGGTTCTGTCGCTGTGTTCACTGTTAGACTGGATGCTGCCGGTTCAGAGGTTCTGTCGCTGTGTTCACTGTTAGACTGGATGCTGCCGGTTCAGAGGTTCTGTCGCTGTGTTCACTGTTAGACTGGACACTGCCGGTTCAGAGGTTCTGCTACTGTGTTCACTGTTAGACTGGACACTGCCGGTTCAGAGGTTCTGTTACTGTGTTCACTGTTAGACTGGACACTGCCGGTTCAGAGGTTCTGTCGCCGTGTTCACTGTTGGACTGGACACTGCCGGTTCAGAGGTTCTGTCGCCGTGTTCACTGTTGGACTGGACACTGCCGGTTCAGAGGTTCTGTTACTGTGTTCACTGTTAGACTGGACACTGCCGGTTCAGAGGTTCTGCTACTGTGTTCACTGTTAGACTGGACACTGCCGGTTCAGAGGTTCTGTTACTGTGTTCACTGTTAGACTGGACACTGCCGGTTCAGAGGTTCTGTCGCCGTGTTCACTGTTGGACTGGACACTGCCGGTTCAGAGGTTCTGTCGCCGTGTTCACTGTTGGACTGGACACTGCCGGTTCAGAGGTTCTGTCGCCGTGTTCACTGTTAGACTGGACACTGCCGGTTCAGAGGTTGTGTCGCTGTGTTCACTGTTAGACTGGACACTGCCGGTTCAGAGGTTCTGTCGCTGTGTTCACTGTTGGACTGGACACTGCTGGTTCAGAGGTTCTGTCGCTGTGTTCACTGTTAGACTGGACGCTGCCGGTTCAGAGGTTCTGTCGCTGTGTTCACTGTTGGACTGGACACTGCCGGTTCAGAGCTGATGCTAGCTCATAGAGCTGACATGGTGAGTTGTTTACTGTTACTGTTTTTATGCAGCAAATGTCTGTTGTGTTCATTTATTTCCAAACCTGTGGAGAGAGGCCACATGTCGGCCTGCTGCTGCATTATTAACCCTGCTTCACCCAGCATGCCTCTTCATTGGGTACGAGGCCATGCGGGCTTGTGTCATCTCCGAGAGGACATGTGTGACATTGGTGGCAGAGTACATCGCCAAGCCCAGATGGCTCATTAGTCTGGAGCAGGGAGCCACTGGAAACACACAAAAACCACAGAGAAATCCTTTTACCTGAATCCAGCTCTGACAGTTCAGAGATGACAAACCTGTCAGGAGGCCAGCGCCATGAAACAACGTCAAAACACATCAGAAATCTCCTCACCTCCACAGCAAGGATTTACTGCTTATCTGTCCCTCCTGAAGGCTCAGCGAGGAAACTAAATCTTTACAGAGGCTTCTCACTCTTTGCTCACAAAACCTCCAACAAACTGAGAAAACCCTGCAGGAGTGAGGAGGAGATAAAAAACCTCGAGTGTCGAGTGCTCATAAAATAATTAGCTGCTCCTGTTTCCCTCCATGTCATAGCAGGTCCTGACGCGGTTACTCAAACCGACTCGAGGTGTCGCTTCAGAGAAACCGCAGAGATAATTAACCTGCCGCCCAGGCATGCCGCGGGTGAACGACTGCACACCTCCGTTTGAACTTTTCATGTTTAGTCGAAGATGAGACGTCGGGACGAATCACAAAGAACCAGAACCAGCTTCAGGTTCTCGGGTTTACAATCAAAGTGTCCACGCTCTAATTCATGGATCGAAACTCAGCTCTCTGGAAACACAAGCTTCACGCTGCTGAGAGGTTAAACAAGCGTATTAAAATTCATCCCTTATGGCTCTCACAGGACGACGCTCCCCGAGGCTGTTCTGGGAGCTTCATCAGATCTTTAACAGGCTTCTGTAGCACAGCAGCGAATTCATGTATATGTGAGACCGAGAAGTCAGAAAGTTGTTGTTTTTTTACCACTAGGGGGCAGAGCACTCACAGCCATGACATATTAAAGGTGTATTGTCACGTCTAATTTGTGTAAACCACATTAAGCTGCTTTAAGTCTATTCATCAGATTGATCTCAGTTTTGTTTGGTTGCCGCTGACGCTTCGATGTCTAAGTTTGCTTCCTGCAGAGCCGGAGGATCCTGATTGGAGCGAGCACCCACTGAACTACGTTAAGCTTGAACGTACCTCTCACTTCTCTACCGTTAATAGTATTAACTTGTGTTCACTACCTGGGCATGACTGATCCGAGTCTGTTTAAATAACATAAACTGTGATTTTCAGGCAGTACATCTGTTGTTGTGGGTGGTACAGGGACTCATCACATCATTATGTTGTTTACTTCCAGCCGGGCAGCAAATGTCACCTGTTGTCTGGAAAACAAAATGAAGGTGAAGGCACCTGAAATGTCCAAACAGCTCAGGATGTACTGTCAGAGAATAAAACAGGCGAGGACTGCCTCGTGTTTGTTTCCCTAAAAGAAACACACTTAAAGTTTTATTTCACCCGGGTGGACGGCGACAATTCAGTCAGTGAAGCCAACAGTGAGTGTCAGCGTCTAACAGTGAACACAGCCACGCGGCTGACCGAGCTAACCACAGCTAGGGCTTCACTACTGATCAATGTTTCCATCATAACGTCTGTGAATCACCTCGATACTGTGACAGTCTTCCCTCGAACAGCTGGAGACTGGACTGGATCAAACAGAAGACGGGTCCATCTCTGTCCGGTGGTTCCGTCATAAATAAACTCCCTTTAATGCTGCAGACCAGTAAAAAGAAAGTTTTTGTTCAGCGACGTGCAGAGTGAGAATCCTTTTAGGATAATAGATGCGGAGCAGAAATTTTAATCTCAAAGTACTCTGCAGTGCTCTTCCATTAGGGCGATGTGCTGCGGAGTATTCATAATGAAGCAGGCCTGTGATCTCTCAACATAATCACTGAATTAGAGAGCTGCTGCTAAAGCACATTCAAAAAGCTTTCCCCCGAGGTGGAGGACACACACGTGGCTTTCAGTGACAATTAGCGTCGTTAATTTGATTATTTACTTTGTTAGGAAAACGCTTGTGTTCGCTCAGAGGTGAAGAACGGTGGAGACACTTTGAGATGCTCTCAGTCTTTGTTAGCAGGCGTTTGAGGACTTCACTTCCCAGAAAGCACCTGTCAATCAGTCAGTCTGAGCGGGAGTGTGCCATTCGCTCAGTTTCTTTCACCTGCAGCGCCGCAGGACGCCTTTTTATAATCGGTGTAGCTCAGCGGGCGTCGACGGGCTGTCGCTGTCTGAGATGTGGAACAGAGCTGGAGTCTGACCCCTGCACAGTTTGTGTTGTTGTTGTTGTTGTTGTGTAAGTGACCTGCCTCAAAATGGATGTTTCAGTTACTGAAAATAAAAACATTACATTTTCCTTCATAAAAAATTGTAGAAAATCTTTTTTTAAATGAGCTGTACCTGTCAGCTGATGGAAAGCCACGAAAACAAAACAAACCGTCGTGTTCTGCATCGAGAATCAGTTCCTCTGCATGAAAAATATTTATATTTGTAAAGAAAAATGTCAACCCAAAAATAAGTCTGTGTGCCTCCAGAAGTCAAAGCCAAACATTAGTATACTGCAGATGAAGCTGGAGCTCCGGCTTTCAAGATGAAAATGAGAGATTTCTACAATTATAATGAGAATCATGCAGATAAAACTGAAAATATGAATTTTTGATTTGGAGTCCTGCAGTGTTTAATTAAGCATCAGCACCCGGCTGTGGTAAATATGGACCGCTGAACACGTGGACTTGTTCTGGTTACTGTACTTATGATCAGAAAGTAGCTACAGAACCCAGTGGAACGAGACCTGATGTGACCGCTCGTGTTTTTGCATCGGCATCCAGGTAGCACCCATCTTGTTGCGAAATGTCTAAACATCAGAAAATGACTCACACACACCAGAACAGTCCATGTCAGGACGGTGAACGTGTCAGATATCTGCCCCATGATTTATCGGCTCATTATAAGGCGACGTAATTATTCAAAGTGCTGTCAAACACCTTCAGCACGGGAAGCACAACCTTTACAGCTGCTGCCGTGGTGACGGAGAGAGCAGGACCTGGAGGAGCCGACGGCTCAACGCTGTTCATCTGTCAGAGCTCACCGACCCCGACGCTGAACATTCATGTTGAAGCTGCCAACTGTAGCTGCTGTTAGCTAATGTTTGTGACACAGTGCTGTTTTTTTAAATACCGTATTTTCCGGACTATAAGCTGCTACTTTTTCCCCTGCGCTTTGAACCATGCGGCTTTCACAAACATGCAGCTTTTCTATAGATTTTTATTCAGCCACCAGGGAGTGCAAAAACAAGACGGACAAGGGAAGTCGGTGCAAAGAAGAACACGCTAGTTTTTATTTAGCACATACAACACAGCACGCACAACAAATTACTTTCACCCCCTTGTCATGGAAAGCACACGAAGAAGTTCGTCTGATGCAGCTTTTAAGTTGAAGTCCGTCGATCTGGATATCCAAGAGGAAACTGAGCTGCTGCACGTACGCTCGGCGTTAATGAATACATGGTGAGACCTTTGACCGCCGTGTTACAGGCACTGTTCGGAAACAATCAGTCCAGGTATATAAATAAACATTTACGTTACAAAATGTTTCTGTGTATCCGGTAAATATCTCATTTCTCAACCTGGATATTGGCGGCTTATATATGTCATTTTTTTAATTTATTTATTTTTTAACTAAGTGGGTGCGTCTTATATTCAGGTGCGCTCTATAGTCTGGAGAATACGGTAATTACATTTATTTTAAAATAATAAATATCTCTAAAAGTCATGCATCTTCTTACCGATACCACACATTGATCAGAAACTCGTCAACGCTGTGAAGCTTGAACTCGGCCGTCACATCCACTCAGCGTAGTTTTCTCTACGCCGTCTATTTCTGTCCTGCAGCAGGTGTTGGCGAGCGACACTTTGATTATGCTTGAAACGGTTTATTCACACACTCACTCATGCATCCATCCATGAATACGACCAAACACTGTTAACCTGAGGTGATTCACACGTTGTCAGCTGACTGTGTCTCTTCACACCATCAGTGCTTTTAAATGAATTATTCTCATGAATTGATTATTACAATTCATCCAGGACAACACACATTAATGAACATCTCTGTAAACGTGTGGCCGCATGGCTAATCTTTAAATTGCAATGCTTTAGCCAGATGTTTTGAAACCAGTGAGGTGAGGCTTGAAAGGAAAAGGCGTCAGAATAAAGAATATTCTGAGAAAGAAGTACAGACGTTTGTATCTTCAGTCGTATGTCGGGGGAAAGAGAAAGTGAGATCAAGCAAGGCGACTGTGACTGTTGGTGAAATGTTTCTGCGTTAGCTTTATTTTGAAAGTCTAACCAGATGCTGCTACTAACAGTTGCTACCGATGCTGAAGGGGTTTCAAACTGTGATCGAACTGGAGTAATTCTGAATATTCTGAACACAAAACGTGTTGAAGTCTGGGATCCAACATAGAAGCGCCGCAAACTGCAGTTCCTCTAACGTCCACTTGAGGCTGGCTCCAGCAGTGAGTCAGTCTCCATAAGTCCCCATGTTTACAGCAGAAATAAACATGTTTACAGCCTGGTACAAAAAACAGTTTTGGTCTCTGTAGCTAATTTCCCCGTTCATGACAACTGTACTGAGGGTGAATTTATATACAACTCACCTGTTCACATTATATTAAGGCTTAAAGTTATGCAGGATTTTAGCGAGGGCGCTAACTGGTTGAAAAGTTGTCCACTTCCTCTCTGCTTCTTCAGCATTAACAAAACGAGCAGGAACAGGAACAGCTAATTAATCACACCCGTGGAGCGCTACAGCTCAAAGATTTAAGGGGAATAATAAGGAAGCTGGCTTCTGAGAACAAAGGTTGGATTCAACGCCCTGCTGAAGGACACTTAGTTTCAAACCTCGATCCTCTGGGAGGCTGCAGGACAATCTTCCTGCTGCTGCTTTATTCTGCTGCCGTATGCTTCATCATATCTTTGAACGAGTCTCTCTCCTCAGTCACCACATGCATTAATGTCTTCGGTCCTCACCGATCCTCCCCTCCTCCAAAGGCTTCTCTGCAGTCCGCAAGCAGATTCCCGGCGACGCCCGAGTCCCATGGGGCTCCGCTGATTGGCAGGATTCTTAATTGCAACCACCTCTTTGTGAATAATAGATGCTCGTCTAGCTAAGTGGAGTGTTTAAATATTAAGAGGCCGAGAACATGCCACGCAAGTCTATTTCTGAGCAGCACACGATCAGGAAACAAACTGGATGAGGAAATCAAAGAATCTCCTCGGTGGTGTTGAAGCTCAGGTAGTCTCTGTGACGTCCCCGCAGACTGTCTAAAACCTGGACGTAGTCTCCGTGACGTCCCCGAAGACTGTCTAAAACCTGGACGTAGTCTCCGTGACGTCCCCGCAGACTGTCTAAAACTGGACGTGGTCTCCGTGACGTCCCCGCAGACTGTCTAAAACTGGACGTGGTCTCCGTGACGTCCCCGCAGACTGTCTAAAACCTGGCAGTAGTCTCTGTGACGTCCCCACAGACTGCCTAAAACCTGGACATAGTCCCTGTGACGTCCCCACAGACTGTCTAAAACCTGGACGTAGTCTCCGTGACGTCCCCGCAGACTGTCTAAGACCTGGACGTAGTCCCTGTGACGTCCCCACAGACTGTCTAAAACCTGGACGTAGTCTCCGTGACATCCCCGCAGACTGTCTAAAACCTGGACGTAGTTTCTGTGACGTCCTGGAAGACTGTCTAAAACCTGGACGTAGTCTCTGTGACGTCCTCGCAGACTGTCTAAAACCTGGACGTAGTCTCTGTGACATCCCCACAGACTGTCTAAAACCTGGACGTAGTCTCTGTGACGTCCCCGCAGACTGTCTAAAACCTGGACGTAGTCTCTCTGACGTCCCCACAGACTGTCTAAAATCCTGGTGGATCGACTTTAAACCCCAAGATAACAGCACAAATACTACACGCCCAGAATGAGTCACAGAGAATGTCTTTACCCATGGAGGTGTTACTGTCAGCATGTTCTAGTCTGGAGACACACATGTCTGTTTACAACAACAAGCTATCTATGATGTGTATGAAGGCAGCAACAGGTCTCTGTGACCCTGGACACCACAGTGTGGAGATAGACTGGCACCTACTGTTCCCAACCAGAGACAAACAACTGATACTGCTGAGGACCTCAAGGCCACACGGGACCTCAAGGCCACACGGGACCTCAAGGCCACACGGGACCTCAAGGCCACACGGGACCTCAAGACCACACGGGACCTCAAGACCACACGGGACCTCAAGACCACACGGGACCTCAAGGCCACACGGGACCTCAAGACCACACGGGACCTCAAGGCCACACGGGACCTCGTTAACCTCAGGAGAGAAGATGACAGACTGCTGCTATCCACCTAGTGTGACAAACAAAATCATATTAAGCTGATATTTTAAATACCACTTATTGGCTGAGATAATTAAAGCTGTTATTTGTTTTCTTGGTGAGGAGGTGAATAATTCAGGATACTAAAGTATGAATAAAATTAGCTCCTGCATCATCATTTTGTGGTTTTGGTGGTTGCTATGGTCACACAATAAGCCTCATGGGAAATAATGGAGGTGGCAGCAGCAGCAGCGTTTCATGGACTAAAAGTACTTTTAAATGGTCCGATTGGCTCGCCAGTGAGTTTCACAGCAGAAAAATACAAAATGTGGGCGACAAATCTGGCTGGAAGAAAGTAAATTTGAAAAAAGTCCAGTATGTCAGACTTACAGAATCTTCATAACTCTGATTTCTTCAGTGTTTAATCAGATGAAAATAACAACTGTGATGTTTGTGTCACCTTAGAATGAAACTTTTGTATCTATTTAAGAAGGTTTGGACATGAAACTACAACAGTTTATTACACAGCTCGGACACTGTGTCAAAGTAGCCTTAAAGACTGGAGCTCTTTCTGCCGGGCTACTACAGACAGAGTCCGGCGTGTTGATCCAGCGCGTTGGTCTCTACATTGGGCCCATCACCTGTTCAATGCTTTCATGGCCACTGTAGTTACTATGGGGAAGAGAGGGTGAGACGGGCGGTTTCAACTAAATGCCACTAATGCCTACACACTGCTCCTTTTTCCTGGTAACAGCCTGAGCGTCACAGATTGATGTACAACAGTAAAAAAAAAAATAAAATAAAAAAAAGCTATTTGCAGCATTTTAGATTTTCAGTCTCCTCCAGAGGGAGAAAGATGGAGATGAGAAAATCTGCCCAGTCAGAGAGGAGGTGATACGAGACTAAACAGGGAGAAAAGGAAGAGGCAGAAAAACAGGACCAGAAGACCAGAAGACCAGAGACCTGAAGACCAGAGACCTGAAGACCTGAAGACCTGAAGACCAGAGACCTGAAGACCTGAAGACTAGAGGACCAGAAGACTGAGGAGCGGTACTGGAGGAGCGGTACTGGAGGAGCGGTACTGGAGGAGAGGTACTGGAGGAGCGGTACTGGAGGAGCGGTACTGGAGGAGAGGTACTGGAGGAGAGGTACTGGAGGAGAGGTACTGGAGGAGCGGTACTGGAGGAGAGGTACTGGAGGAGAGGTACTGAAGGAGAGGTACTGGAGGAGAGGTACTGGAGGAGCGGTACTGGAGGAGCGGTACTGGAGGAGAGGTACTGAAGGAGAGGTACTGAAGGAGTGGTTCGACATATGATCTATTACCATATCACATATAAATATATATCGATACATGTTTTATATCGATATATCGCCCAGACCAACAACAACTACACCAAGTTCAGAGTTCTCCAGTTTGGAGCCTCACCATCGTGGAATAAAACACGAGCAGCATTTCAAACCCGCTCACTCAGAGTTTCCGGTTCACCTGCACGTTTCTGGACTGTGTGAAGAACTCACCTGACCCGGGTCAGGTTAGAACAGGGCTGACCTCGTGAAACCGAGAGTCATCAGTTTGATCTGAACTAATGTTTTAGTTTAACACAAGTTGAATAAATATTTATTCATATGATTTACTTACAGACACATACATCATCACAAATATAAAACTCTACAGTGAAGAACATCAGGAGCACGACAGCTTACTGTCTCTTATGAAGGAACTCACCTCTGGTTCTGCTGTGACGGTCCATCCCACAGAGGAGCACTGACCGCAGGCTGAAAGAGCCCAGAGAGCCGCCAAAGGTCCAAACTGTGAAAACACAAAGAAGAGTGAGACCTTCAAAATAAAACCAATGAATATCTTAGGCTACACTTTAAAAATCAAAATAAATCTTGTTTTAATATTTAATATTCAATATAAGATGATGTAATATTAGGCTGAAACCAACTCTAATCTAATAATACTGTATTACTTAATGCACACAGTACTTTCACTCTGGTAGCTCAGAGCCGAGTCCTGTGGGGGGGATACTGACTTACTGTCTTGTGTTGGTGACCTTGTTGATGTTTGGCTGACTCACTAGTTTTTGATCAGTCGTAATGTAATCAGAACAAATACTCGAGTACAGCTGAACATAGTTACCACAGTGGGATTACACACAAATCACAACAAACTGTGATTCATGCTGAGACAGTGATTTAAATATTTTTTAAAATAACTGAAGAATTATGAATGAGTTGCTTCGTTTGGGGCATAATGACTGACCTGCTGATGACCTCTAAATCCACTGAAGGAAAAGATTACGAGTGAACAGTTGACATGTGGATTACAGTTAAATCCTCTTATGACAATAAAAACATTCAGTCTGATGACAGGTTTTCCTCCCCGGTGGTCGTCGACTGTACAGACCTGTCCGACTAAATGAAGGACGGCACCATCGCCCCCGTCTGGATGTTCAGGAAGGCCTTGAGGATCCACTATAGGGGGGTCCAGTCTCTCTGGGTGTGGACTGTACCGAGGACAGAGTGCCCTGTCGTTTAGATCTCGTGCCTTCATTGCTCTGCACTCCTTCTCCTGTAATTGACCAAATGTGCCAGCCGCTGTCCTCTGCCGCTGAGAGATAGGCCTTTATTGTTTTCTTCTGAGGGATAAATCTGTCTCCTTCTCCTCGCCTAAACCACTTTAGAAACTCTGTCTTCTTTATCTTCAGTAATAAAGTCAGAGGCCTGCGTGAGTGAGCGGTGAGAGCCCGAAGAAGCTTCTTCTTTGAAAAACACAGTTTATATGTGTGTGAGACATTACGGCGTCTTTATAGCAGCTTTTAGACTTCACACTGCCGCGTTAAGTGTTGTATACAACGACATATTGTACATTTGTTCAACTGGTTTACATTCAGAAACGCTCAGAGTGTCTGAAAAACCATCTGCTAACATATTTACAACCATTGGTTTGAAATATGCGGAGCTGTCCTCCCGTCTAATCTAAATATCAGCAAAGACGTGGACCATCCAGGGACCTGAGGCGGCTCGAACATCAGTCAACTGGAACAAAATGGCGGCTTCTTGCCAAACAAAGGCCACTTTCCCGCTCAAATAAAAACAAAAAACATTCGATCATTTAATCTAGATAATAATTTAAAGGTCTGCTAACTGTATGCAAGTATAAATATAAGTAGTTTGAAAAGATAACCTTGTTTATTTTTGAATTATTCATAACTTACTGTGGATTTAGTCTTTTTGTCCAAACCTCCACCTCTGTCCTCCTTTGTCTCTTTTCCCGCCCAAACGCTCCTGATGCTGCGTTCAGTAACACTGGGAAATGAGAACGTTTCTTCCAATCACAGCGCCTTTAGCGTTATATGTGCAAGTGTTGAACTTGTTCTGAAGGTGGGTCATGTACAAACAGAAATCCAAAAAGCTGTGTAAAAGCCTAAAAGATGACGTTAAAACATTCACAGTCCCCAAAGTGAAAAATACACAAATCAATCATCACTCATTAATATTAATTTACTGAATGATTTACAGCTTTTACACTTCATGCACTGGGGGAAGAAGTATTCAGATCCTTTACTTGAGTAAAAGTACTGATACCACACTGAAAATACTCCAAGTTTCAGGTTGTCACACAGGGTAACAATACAATGAAGGTGTCAGCATTCAGAGCACTGACAGGGTGACAGCACTACACATGAGAATAAAAATACAAGTAAAATACAGTACTATAATTAGATAGATAGATAGATAGATAGATAGATAGATAGATAGATAGATAGATAGATAGATAGATAGATAGATAGATAGATAGATAGATAGATATACAAAATATAACATCTAACATATAGAATATGAAAAGTATGTGTAAGTGTATATGTCTAATACGTATATACAGGTATTGAAGTGAAATGTATAAATAGCCATGACATATTATATATACACAGATATTGCACAGGTTGTTGATATACAAACTAACTGACAAAAAAACAAACTGAGCTAACATCAGCTAACAGACTGAGCTAACATGAGCTAACAGCAGCTAACAAACTGAGCTAACATGAGCTAACAGCAGCTAACAGACTGAGCTAACAGCAGCTAACAGACTGGGCTAACAGACTGAGCTAACATGAGCTAACAGCAGCTACCTGTACTCACTAATATGAGCTAACAGCAGCTAACAGACTGAGCTAACATGAGCCAACAGCAGCTAACAGACTGAGCTAACATGAGCTAACAGCAGCTACAGCTGTCAGCAGTTTACTTCACTGTCCATCATAAACTCTGTAAATCACAGAGAGTTGAGGCGGAGCAGCCGGAGGACATCAGAGGGAAAACCAGAAAACATTTCCTCCATAAAATATGATCCAGTTTCACCAGAATCAGTGAAATAGTTGCTGCTGTGTGACTTAGTGCCGTAAAGCGTTACGTACTTCTCCCGACCCGGAGCCCAAAGTTACATAGTGTGAGAACAGACGTACGAATGACAGAGACACCGTTCACCTGATCACAGGTCAGAGTGGGTCACCTGATCACAGGTCAGAGTGGGTCACCTGATCACAGGTCAGTGTGGGTCACCTGATCACAGGTCAGAGTGGGTCACCTGATCACAGGTCAGAGTGGGTCACCTGATCACAGGTCAGAGTGGGTCACCTGATCACAGGTCAGAGTGGGTCACCTGATCACAGGTCAGTGTGGGTCACCTGATCACAGGTCAGAGTGGATCACCTGATAGTTAGTTAGTTTATGAGAGAAAAGTTACATGTTGTTTCAACACAGGCTGGAGTTGTTCGTCTGTGAGACAACACAACATCTTTGTGTTTTTAAAGTGAGCTGATGATGTTGTCAGCCCCCCGCTGACTCTCTGTTCTGATCCCGCTTCACTGAGTCTGATTTCTGGATGCCATGCCGCTCTGCTGTGCCCCCCTCAGGCAACTCAAGACGCACTTTTGTAGTTTTGCAGATAAACAGAGCAGCAGCTGTCTTCCCCTTTGTATCCCTCCCAACACAAACCGAGCCCCCACGCAGAGAGACGATGCTGAACACCATAAAGATAGAGAGTTTTTATGATCCTGTAGCACAAACTGACTGTAATATTTCTTTGGAAGTGTTGCAGCTTCGCATCGATGACCTTGCTGAGATTTCACTTTCTGTCCTGGACTTTGTTTTTGGAACAAACCCTCCCCGCCCTGCAGCGTTCAAATGCTAAACAAAAAGAAAACAACATCTCAGCTTTAAATCATAAAACGTATAATTTTTCAGCCAGTAGAGGAAATGCCAAAAACATCATGACAGGTTTGTTTCAGGCAGACGTGAACACTGGTTCAGATTATTTATATGCTTTAAAATGTCCATTAAAGTGCAGCCAGTGTACAGTCACAGAGAGTAGAACATCATTAATCATTAGTTACTGAAGGGATAACAATGATTTTATTACTCCTGCAACAAACGTGAGATTAAAACTTTTTACAAACACAAGATGGATTCTTTAAATGCCACCAAAAAGTCAATATGACCTGACGAAGAGCTCGACACGGGAATAATCATTATTATTATGATCGAGTATGACCTCAGGAGACAAACTACCGTCATCATCATCACCATATATCTATCGTCTGTGATCCTGGTCTCTGCGTTGTCCGGGTCAGAGTCTCCCAAGAACAAACTGGTCCCAGCGAAGGCTCAGGTGAAATGTAGAACCAGAGGAGCTGCAGGACCTCAGCTGGACTAGAGGAACCCGGGTCTGCTTCTTTGAGGGGAGCGCCACTTCTTTTGCTGAACTTTTAAAATGTATTTTATTTGATGTTCAGGATACGTGTTGGTATCAGCGTTTGGAAAACAGACCAGTGTTTGTGATTTAACCCCCACAGTGACACAACTAGAAGCTTCAAGTTGTTCCCAAACAGCGAGATTATCAGGTTAACTGTAAGAGGTTTATTTGGGTAATCTCTGTGGGAGGCTGAACCAGCAAAACGCGAACGTACGAAGCTCATTTTAATTCAGAACATGTAAGGCAGTCCAAACAATGAAGAGCAGACGATATGCAAATGTCCAAACAGCAGGCAGGGTTCAAGAAACTGAAATAATGAACAAACAATAAACAAAAGACAAAAAACTTCTGATTGGATGAAGAAAAACGACAAATTAAACTGTTAAAGACAGAAGAGAAAGCGGGATAACAGGACACAGGTGAAACTAATCAAGGACAGGTGTCGGGAAACACAACAAAGGCAGGAAGTGAAGTTAGTAGAATTACAAAATAAAAGAGGAAACAAAACCCAGTGAGCTGCATTTCCTGCATGAAAAGCTGCTACAAAAATAAAGTTATTATATTTTATTATACATTAGAAAAAGCTGAGGACTGAATGGCGGGATATCAACACAGCATTCATCTCTATTCATCCACCCTGACCTCCACCTCCTCACCTTCAACACAAAGAACCACGACTTCCTGTTTTAATCAGCACGCTGCCAACAACAGGAACAGACTTCCTTCCTTCGGGCTGAAACCTGGCTGAGTTTATGTTTGTTAATCTCTGCTCTGGGATCTGCTGTCTCATACAAACTTTAAGTATTCAGAGTGACTGTGCACCTATTTTCCTTTTTATAAAAAGGAATAATGGTGGCAGATCACAGAGCTCGTCACGGACTGTCTCACGTGTTTGCAGCTGCTTTAATGAGTCGGTTTGGTTTGTTGTGTTTCAGCCTCACATCAGGAGACACAAATAGAAACTTTGTTGTCAGCGCCTTGGCGTGTTTTTGGTTCGTTTGATTTTGGAGTGATTCCAGCGGTTTGCATCAGAGGTTTGAAAGTTTCTTTAATCTTTACGTTTGTCTCTGTGTCCGTCTCTGCACTCAACACAACAACCTGACAGTCGAATCACACGTGCGGTTCCTGTTTTTAGCAGGAAGTTTATTAAAACGGTTCATCAGCCTGTGAGGATCTCATGTGCAGCCATGAAAAGAGCTGATCCAGTTCTCCATGGATGAGTTCTCTTCATTGTACATCCTCAATTCCTTTCCTGGCTTCTTAGTCCTTCCAACTAAGAAGCGGAGGAGGAGGCAAGGAAGAAACACGAGGAGAGAGGAGTCGAGGAGTCGAGGAGCTGAGGCCTGTAAACCTTCCCTTACTGAAGGAAAGCAGCTATTTAGAAGATGATTCTGATTATAGTCTAAAATGATATATTTGAATTCTCCTTCAGATCTCTCCTTACATTCCTTTAGAGCAAAGAGGAAGAAATGTGCTGCATTATGTCTGAAGCTCGAGGAAACCTGCAATCAGCCGTCACCACACACACATCATTCATAAGTCACAGTGTAATTCAGCCTCCTGGCTGACTGCTGCGGATGAATGTTTCTACCCTGAGAGGAAACAAGGTTCTGAATCCATGTTAATATCACCCAGCTGGGTGAAACTGAAACCAATTCGTTTTTTTTCTTTTTCTCTTCGCACTGATTCAGAAACGCTGCTGCTGCTGCTAAACACGTCGTTCACGAGGAATGGAAGAAAATGTATGTATTTACAGTCACGACAGCGACTCTGTGAGGTGACATGAGTAATCCTCAACTCCAGAAAACTATGTTAGACATGTACAACCTGTACCACACACCCAACACCACGTCTCAGCACAGAGCTGAATACAACAGTAAGCTGCCTCTACTGGTGTATCTGCTGATTGCTACCCCTTCACTTCACCCTCTATTTCCTAGTGTGATGAAGAAACGTGTCTGTGAAGTGAAGCCAACACAGGAAGTGCCGAAAACTGCAGTTCCTCTAACGTCCACTTGAGGCTGGCTCCAGAAGTGAGTCAGTCTCCATAAGTCCCCATGTTTCACAGCAGAAATAAACATGTTTACAGCCTGGTACAAAAAACAGTTTTGGTCTCTGTAGCTAATTTCCCCGTTCATGACAACTGTACTGAGGGTGAATTTATATACAACTCACCTGTTCACATTATATTAAGGCTTAAAGTTATGCAGGATTAAGAGCGTGGACGCTTTGATTGACAGGTGAGTGTCGTCACAGAGACTACGTCCAGGTTTTATACTCTCAGTGGACAAAACACAACAGTACAGAGTCGTGGGTTTGAGTCCAGACTCCACTTTGAATAGCACCTTGGTTAAGGTCAGAGAATTAGAGTGAATGGGGTTTTGCAAGATTGTTTATTTTGGTGTCCTGGAGCTGAGAATTCATGTTTACCCGTCTTTGACACCTAATTTCATAAACATGTCGATATTTTTAATCATTCAAATGTGGCTGGGTGGTTAATAACACTTTCTTCTTGGGTCTGACAAACAAATCCCCCCACACGTAATCAGACACTGTCTTTCTAACCTGCTGTTAGAGCTGAGCAGTCAAACCAAACCAATTATTCCCTTTGTGGTTAAAGTATTCACTACGTCTTTGCTCATTCAATGTGAAGTGATGAGCGAAAATGCTGATGGCGCAGAAACTCGGCCCTGCAGGACTCTCAATCAATGGCTCTGATCAACCATTTAGTAAAAAATGTTTAACTGTGACCACGCGGGCCGTCGCCAGCGTCGATCCATATCGATTTTACTAATGTGCTTTCTGTAAGGTCGCTCCTGACCGATCCAGTTCTGAGGCCTCAGCGCTCATTATTGGGAGGAATTCATCGACTGTGGTAAACAACAGACTAAAGGTAGATAATTGAGCAATGAGCCAGGTGAGGTTTTACTTTTCTGTGGGTAAATGAGACGTAAAAACACCTCGAGCTGTTGGAAATAGACTGAGCAGAATTTATAATAAAACTAATGAAGTTTCAATTGAAGAAATGATTAATTGGCCAATCAGTGAGTTGATGAAATAAAAACAATCAGTCAAAATAGAAGCAGATCATTGATTTGTAACTGTTAAATAAGTCAGATACTGTTTGTTATTCTTGTTCAGACTGAAACCAACACCAAGAAATGAACGTCCCATTGTTTTTTTATCCTGAGGGACAGACAGCTTTCACCTAACCACTTTCTAAAGCTAACTGTTGTTAGCGGTTCATTACTTGCCAGGAGACTCTGTCTAAAACCTGGATGTAGTCTCTGTGATGTCCCACACCTGTCAATCAAAGCGTCCACGCTCTTAATCCTGCATAACTTTAAGCCTTAATATAATGTGAACAGGTGAGTTGTATATAAATTCACCCTCAGTACAGTTGTCATGAACGGGGAAATTAGCTACAGAGACCAAAACTGTTTTTTGTACCAGGCTGTAAACATGTTTATTTCTGCTGTGAAACATGGGGACTTATGGAGACTGACTCACTGCTGGAGCCAGCCTCAGGTGGACGTTAGAGGAACTGCAGTTTGTGTCACAGTCTGTTTCTTTAAGAGCAGATTTGAAGCTCACATCCAGCTCAGTTTAAATAAGAGATGTTACTTTATCTCTATTTTTTACAGTGTGTTTTTGTACTTTGACTGATGGGTGGAAAAGGTGTACTGTCGCTTTAAGAGTCAGATGAACGGTTGACTTTGAGCATGCGCAGTGCGCAGAGAGAAAAGTAAATGCGTCAAAACATTGAGAAGGTTTTTTGGAGTTTTGGAGTTTTTGCGGGTTATCGTCGTGTTTGGTGTTTGTTCTCGGGACATGGTGAGTTATACACTTCATGTGTGACAGTGTGTTACTGTACAGACTGTTAGAGTCAAAGAAAGTTTGAGGAAACTTCATGAAAAAAGAGATTTAAGACAGAAATGTGGTTTAATGTGACAGCAGTGACAGGTCAGCTCCTAAATCATCGTTTCTATGGACGCAGTGTCTGTTTGACTGGCAACACAATAAATCTACTTATTTATTTACCTGTAGTTCATATTTTATGTGACTGTTACAGTCCGAGTCTTTATAATAAAACAGTTATTTTCTGAGCTCTGCACTGTTTCACATCGTGTCCTCTCAATGTTCCATCGTTTCCGTTTCACTGGACCATAATTACCCCCTGTGTACAGGACTGTTTCAAACAAGTATTCAGATACTTTACTGAAGTAAAAATACTCCATTGCAAGTTAAAGTACTAAAACACGCTGTGAAAATACTCCATTACAAGTTAAAGTACTGGAACACACTGTTAAAATACTCCATTACAAGTTAAAGTACTAAAACACGCTGTGAAAATACTCCATTACAAGTAAAAGTACTGAAACACGCTGAGAAAATACTCCATTACAAGTTAAAGTACTAAACCACGCTGAGAAAATACTCCATTACAGGTTAAAGTACTGGAACACGCTGAGAAAATACTCCATTACAAGTTAAAGTACTAAACCACGCTGTGAAAATACTCCATTACAGGTTAAAGTACTAAAACACACTGTGAAAATACTCCATTACAAGTTAAAGTACTAAACCACGCTGTGAAAATACTCCATTACAAGTTAAAGTACTAAAACACGCTGTGAAAATACTCCATTACAAGTAAAAGTACTGGAACACGCTGTGAAAATACTGCATTACAAGTTAAAGTACTGGAACACGCTGTGAAAATACTGCATTACAAGTTAAAGTACTGGAACACACTGTTAAAATACTCCATTACAAGTTAAAGTACTGGAACACGCTGTGAAAATACTTCATTACAAGTAAAAGTACTGGAACACACTGTTAAAATACTCCATTACAGGTTAAAGTACTGGAACACACTGTTAAAATACTGCATTACAAGTTAAAGTACTGGAACACGCTGTGAAAATACTGCATTACAAGTTAAAGTACCGGAACACACTGTGGAAGTACTCCATTACAAGTTAAAGTACTAAAACACGCTGTGAAAATACTTCATTACAAGTTAAAGTACTGGAACACGCTGTCAAAATACTTCATTACAAGTTAAAGTACTGGAACACACTGTGGAAGTACTCCATTACAAGTTAAAGTACTAAAACACGCTGTGAAAATACTTCATTACAAGTTAAAGTACTGGAACACGCTGTGAAAATACTCCATTACAAGTTAAAGTACTAAAACACGCTGTGAAAATACTTCATTACAAGTTAAAGTACTGGAACACACTGTTAAAATACTCCATTACAAGTTAAAGTACTGTATAAATCTAAATATGAATCCTCCTCTTGAGGATGAATTGTAATACTATTGGTGGATACTTTAACACTTCTTTAGCGCCACCATCAGGTCAAAGTATTTATTTACAGGTTTGTCAGATTTATTAAATATGGAGTTAATTACTCTGATTACTTTGTTCATCAGTGTTTGAGCTCCTGAAAATAACCTGTAATAAGAATGAGTTGTAATATTGGAGCCAGACAGATGAAGTAGTATGCAGTACTACGCAGTAGTACACAGTAGTATGCAGTAGTACGTAGTAATACGCAGTAGTACGCAGTAGTACGCAGTAAAACAAACAAACTGTGTGGCTGTCTCAGAGTGAAGATGAATGAGGATGCGTTCGAGGTCCCGGAGAGGAACGAGTACCGGTACCTGGTCCAGGAGGAGGAGGAGGACGAGGTCCAGTACGTCCGTCACAGACACTACATCAACCCGCTGCTGGTTCTGTCCCGGCGCTGCATCTTCCTCATCTGCCTCGGCGTGCTCGCTCTGCTCTCTCTCGCCGCCTACCTCGGCTACATCGCCCAGACGCTGCCGCCGGGCCTCGCCGTGGTGACGACGCGCTGTGGGGAGTTCAGAGGACGACACGTGAGTTTGAAACCCGACGTTGAATCACAGTGTGCTCACATCTCTCCTGTTCTGGTTCCCTCCAGACTTTGTTGCGTTGCTCAGATTTGGTCTCCGTGCTTCTACCATCGTATCGACGCAGTATTTAGACCTGTTGGTTTGCGTCGGTGTCGAGAGGAAACTCCACGATTATCAGCCCAGGATAAAGGTTTGAAGAGGTGGCGGGCGCCGTCACGTCAGAAGTTCTGAAGCACGTTGATCAAAATAAGTCGCATAAACCAATAAAAAGAATTTCAGACTTTCTATAATCTTCTGCTTCCTGGTTTTGACCCTGCTGGACTTCCCGAACACTGAAGTGCTGATCGTGCAGAAACTGGAACACATGATGGAAGTCACGTCTTTCGATGTTTGTGTTAAAGTTCACAAGGTTGTTGGTCAGTAACAGTTTACACACTGTGTTCACCAATGATACACAAACACAGTTTATCCTCCTCGCTTCAGATCCATCTGTGAAGACGGAGACGATGTTTTTCAGTTTCATGACCTTTTATAGACGAATGGATTCGCTTCCTTCGTTCAGTTTAAAAATAGACCTTCAGGTTCATCGTGGTTTACTGGGACTCGTGTTCGTGTGGTCGTCTCGTGTGCTTCTAGTTTGAGTTTGCCATCTTGTGGCTGTTCTCAGTAAAGTTTATCAACACAAAGACAAAATGTTTGTGGATTAAAAAAGGTTTTTAACTCACTGAATCTCCTTACTCCATTTAAATCAACACAAATGCATCATTCAGAATCCAGTAATATCATTTTTTAAATTTATATCTGTGTTTAATGAACAGTTGAACTTTTGATGTTGATACTTTTGTCCTTTCATCCGCGCTGTGCTGGATCGTTGGTGTGTGTTTGTGCTGTAACCTCTGTGAAACATTCAGGAAATAACTTTTCGTTTCTTTTACTTTAGATAGTCTCAGTTTTAGAGACAGATCAGACTGTGGAGGTTGGACCGGTCTGAGCATCTGATTGGCCGACGCAGTGCGACATCGTGTCTTTTTGGCCTGCAGAGCTACAGCTTCTTCGCTGCATCCTTACACCTCTTTAAAAAGCACAAACTAAGAATCACTGAACAAAAATGATGAAGGATAAAAATAAAAGTAATGAAACAGATTAATCTGTTTAAACCTGAACGCATTAAGTGAGAGGACGTCGTCTTCCTCCTCTGCTGTGAACTGTCCTGAACTCTGTGACATCAGGACGTTTACAGCAGAGAGCTGAGGAGTTTGTTTCAGGACGTGAACTGACTTCACAGAAACCAGAGAGAATCTGCACCATGACGAGGCTCGACAAGATCATCAGATGTTCATTTATTTTTCATTTCTCAATCTTTATTTTGCAGAAAAATGGTGCGTACTCCTTTAAAGGCATGCGCTACGCCGCTCCGCCCATCGGAAACCTGCGCTGGGCTCCTCCGGCTGAGCCGCTGTGCAGGAATGTGGCGACCGACGCCGGGCGCTTCCGCAGCGCGTGTCCTCAGGTTCGACCGCCGCTGAGCTCGGGGAAGATGATTGACCAGGAGGACTGCCTCTTCATCAACGTGTGGACGCCCACGCTGCAGCCCAACGCCAAGCTGCCCGTCATGGTGTGGATCCACGGAGGCTTCCTGGACACGCTCAGTGGAGGAGAGCCAGGCTACTCGCCCACGGAGAAGCTCGCTGCTGATACAGGAGTGGTTTACGTCAGCTTCAACTACAGACTGAACGTCTTCGGCTTCCTGGCGTTGGAGATGCTGAGAGAAGGTTCTCCAAAGAACACCTCAGGTGAGTCTGTGAAGAGCTCAGGTGCTTCGAGACAGGTAAAGATTAGGAGCAACCGTCACATGTTTGTTCTGATGTTCGTTTGCATATTGTTGGATATTTTACATAATTTTATAATAAAATATTTCGTACCACCCCAGAAAAGATCAGGCCTTCAAAGTACCACCATCATGACTGACGTTGTGAATAAAACCGGTTCAAGAACCAGAGGCCATTTGTTGGAAAGCGGTACTCTGTTTTTAAACCACTTATTTCACCTGTGTCTCACCTGACCAAGGTCAGGATGGTGGAGGTAACATCAGGTGTGTTGCGTGTTACAGGCAAGAACGTGACGACGTAGCAGGCGGATATCAAACCACATATTTCAGGGAATACATCTGGAACTAGGAGATAGGAGCCTATGACATTGGGCGAGAGGTGAACCAGTCGCCAGTTCATCGCAGGGCAGACTAGTGTCAACAACCAACCGCTCTCACTCAGATTCACACCGACGAGTCACCAGTTATCGTGTTTTTGGACTGTGGGGGGAAGCCGCAGTATCCACGCAGACACGTCGGTGTTCGAACCAAGAACCTTCTGATTTGATAGTTTAATATGTTTAATATTCTCTGTTAGTGTACGACTACAGGGAGTTTGAGAAACAGTGCTCAGGCCAACATTTAGTTCAGCCATCATTTCCTGTCCCTACAAAGTAAAAGTCCATTAATGTTCTGGCTGTGTAAACAGTTCTAATAGGACTCGTACTGCTGATGTGCTGTATTGAGTTTGGCCACAGCTCCAGACTCATTTTCAGGGTCAGCAGAGATCGAATTAAATGAAAGGCTCCACAGTTTGAATGAACAGCTCGTTAAAAACAAAGTGGGATCACGAAGTCGTTACCGTTGTTTTTAATGTCTCCCATCGACCACGCTGCGTTCACTCAGCAGACACTGGAAGATTTCTGTTTACATCGTCGGCTCCACCTTCACATTAACGAGTGAATGCTTAATGAGTGTTAATGTGTCAGATCATTTCTCTTCCGTGTTGATGTTTGTATTTCCACACACATTAGCATCAAGCTGCGTCATTCCCGTTACATAACCTGAACTCGCCTGCCGTGACCTGGATGTGAAACGACCCGTCAAATGAGAGAGCCTCCCGTGACGGCGTGATGGCACGAGTCCTTTTCATCGTCCCGCGCTCACATTTCTAATTCTGAATCCTCTGATCCTGTGGCCCATTTCCTCGCCGCCTCAGCCTGGAAAGAGTTAAATATAGTTCAGGCTGCCAGAAAGCTACAGCGAGCCGGTCTCAGGTTCTGACAGAGAAAATGGGACGCGGGAAACAAGGCCACATCAGAGCAGGTCCTCGTGACTAATCAATCATCCTCCTCCTTCTCCACAGGAAACTATGGCTTCATGGACCAGATCCAAGCCCTGAAGTGGGTCCAGATGAACATCCACGTGTTCGGAGGAGATCCTGGGAAAGTCACAATATTTGGAGGTACAAAGACACGAAAAAGAAAAGTACATGAAGTGTTGCCATAACTTATTCTGACTGACTCGACTCACAGTGTCCAACACAGTAGACCCAGCTGACAGGAAGTCAAACAGAAATGGCATAGAGAATCTGGCAAATTTTCAAAATAAAACACCCTCCAGATTGACGAAAGAAGAAAAGACTGAGAACCTCCAGAGTTCAATCTACACCTGTAAAGTTATGCGTGTTTTATTTATTCTGCCCAAACTTGAAAAACTGCTTGATCCTCAGAAGGACGCACGGGACAACTCGAAACTGTTTTCTATTTTTCGAAGGTGGTTGAATTAGAAACAGGATAGGTTGAAAACCTTTGGATATATAAACAAAGAATATGAATTATTTTCAAATAAATCTCTATAAAATCTTCAGTAATCGGCAGTTTCTTAAAGTTCTCAGTAATAGTAATCAAATGTTTAAATTAAATCATTCAAATGAATCTAGCATTTTAGTTAGTTAAAGTTTTTTAATAATTAAAGTTAAACAATTGCACAATTATATTTATTAAATTGTATGTATGATTAAAGCACCAATGCAGAGTTTCCTGTTCAAAGTAAAACTCTTCAGTGTGCATGTTCACCATCACTTAAATTTAACTCGAATGCACAGACAGAATCATCATCAACAGTCCTACCAGCTGCAGCTTATGGTGGATCAGGAGCTGTGGTCTTCCTTTGTGTGCCAGTGAGAGTCACCTGTGCTCACAAACATTTCGAGGCATGCTCTACACTTCCTGTGCTCACGTGAACGAGGTCCCACATGAGTTTCCTGTGGGTATATCCTGGGAACCTCTCTCCCCTGGTTGCCACCTGCTGGCTGGGAGGCTCTGAGCTGGATGAACTGAGCTTAAGTTGATGCAACGAAATCTTTGTTTTAGTATTTGCCCAAAGAGTTTTTCATCCCGACTGAATACTCATCCCCAGTATCGTCACTAATTCTGTGTAGATCTTACACCAGAAAGCATTTAACGACTGGACCGGTCCAGAACAGGTGATGATGGTTCACTTCCTGAGAGCTACATGTTCTCCATCAGCTGGAGGAATTACGTGTTAATAAAATCTTTTATCATGATCTATCTCTTATCCTCTAATTTGTTTGGAATAAAGTCGGGTCATGCGAGAACCATCTCAGAACCTTTGTTTCATCGAGCCAGTATTTCTTATTAAAAACAAGATGGTCCTGTGACCGTCTGTGCAGCCTTGGCGACCCGTAGTTGGGGTCAGGATCTCCAGGTTGGAAACCAGCGATACAGAAGAAATGAATTACCATCAGGTCCATCGATAATGACGGCTCTACTTCAACCAAGAGAAAACTGCTGTGCAGCTACAGGAGCTGGTGCAGAGTCGGCCAGCTCTGAAATGTTTGACCTGCTTTCTTTCTGTCCAAGGTGGGACCTCCGTGTGGACGCTGATGACGTCTCCGCTGGCGAAGGGTTTGTTCTGGGCGGCGGTGGACATGAGCGGCTCGTACGTCTACAACAGGACGCTGGAACAGGCCGAGTCCGACAACCGAAACCTGGAGTTCCTGAAGAAGACGGGCTGCAGAGACCCGGCCTGCCTCAGACGCCTGTCTGTCAGGCAGATCTTGCAAGTAGGACACGACGACACCTCCCTGTCGTGATTCTCCTAAATGTTCTCTTTAATATTTGAGATTCATGAAACAATAAAAGATTTTGATAATTTGATGGATTATAACGTCCTGTCCAGGTATATGAGCACCTGAGTTTTACTGCGATCGTTAATGAAGAAGATTAAATTTAATGAAAAACTTTAATTCAGAGGCTGAAATCTGCGTTCATTAAGATTTATGAAATAAAAGATCCTCTGCAGAGAAGAAGACTCACCGTCACCTCAGGGTGAATTATGAATAATAGATTTTATGAAATTAAAAAAAACATACGAGTCAGTAAAAAAAGTCATCACACCGTTATCTTTTTAAAATGTCACGTTACATGTCACGCTCAGTTTGACTCACGGGACACTAAAACTGTCTAAAACCTGGACGTAGTCTCTGTGACGTCCCCGCAGACTGTCTAAAACCTGGACGTAGTCTCTGTGACGTCCCCGCAGACTGTCTAAAACCTGGACGTAGTCTCTGTGACGTCCCCGCAGACTGTCTAAAACCTGGACGTAGTCTCCGTGACGTCCCCGCAGACTGTCTAAAACCTGGACGTAGTCTCCGTGACGTCCCCGCAGACTGTCTAAAACCTGGACGTAGTCTCCGTGACGTCCCCGCAGACTGTCTAAAACCTGGGCGTAGTCTCCGTGACGTCCCCGCAGACTGTCTAAAACCTGGACGTAGTCTCCGTGACGTCCCCGCAGACTGTCTAAAACCTGGACGTAGTCTCCGTGACGTCCCCGCAGACTGTCTAAAACCTGGACGTAGTCTCCGTGATGTCCCCGCAGACTGTCTAAAACCTGGACGTAGTCTCCGTGACGTCCCCGCAGACTGTCTAAAACCTGGACGTAGTCTCCGTGACGTCCCCGCAGACTGTCTAAAACCTGGACGTAGTCTCCGTGACGTCCCCACAGACTGTCTAAAACCTAGACGTAGTCTCCGTGACGTCCCCACAGACTGTCTAAAACCTGGACGTAGTCTCTGTGACGTCCCCGCAGACTGTCTAAAACCTGGACGTAGTCTCTGTGATGCAATAACTCCTTCTCTCCTCTGCAGGCCATCCCGTGGCAGCAGTACCCGTCCTGGGCAGCAGCTGAGGTGTCGGACCTCCCTGTTAAAGGTCACTTCATTGGCCCGATGGCGGTGGTGGACGGATACGTCCTGGAAGCTCCACCTTTGGAGGTGTGGGAGAAGAAAGGAGGCCACAGTGACGTCCCTTTTGTCATCGGGACGATGGAGCAGGAAGTGGACTTCAGGTGAGAGCTCACCTGGTTCAGGTTCATCAGTGTGAGCTCAAGTTTGTGTACTCAAGTCTGCTGTTTCCTCTGCAGCCCGCCGGCTGAAAACATCTCCACGTGGATCTGGGAGGACTACAGGTGGTTTGTAAACGGTAACTATGGAAACTTAATGACAGTACTGATGATTACACAGGTTAAAACATTTTATCATTTGGACTGTACGGTGATGAGAACGTGTCGTCTCTGCTCCAAACAGAAAGACTGAAGTCCTTCAGTGGGAATCTGTCCTCAGCGGCGTTGGACTTGTACCCGAGCTCTGCCCACTGCCCCACCAAAGACCGCTGTCCGGAGAGGGCCTACACCACCATGGTGTCCGACATCAGGGTCACCTGTCCCAACAACGAGCTCGCCCTGAGGGCTGCAGGTAAACTCAGAACACTGAACTCACCTTCAGCGTCCGGGTTTATTACTGAACTTAAACGTTACCGTCGTTTTATTCAGATGAACTAATCTGCGTCCTCTTCCCTCCGCTCGGCTCCTCGATGAGTTTGCAGTATAATTGAGCTTCGTGGAGGTTTTGTGCCTGCAGGGCTCGTTAAGCTCGCTCTGCACAAACTGACATTTAGCTGTTTTGAGAGGAAACTGCAGTGCATCCTGGGAGATTTTTCTGCACAGTTCATTGGGTTTTTCGTTCTTTGAGGCTCACAGAAAATATATTTTCAGAAACAGGACTGGAAGAGGCAGAAACATATGAAGGCTGCTGACGTTCATGGAAAGATCCAAACCAGCAGTGAATGAATCACGACCTGATGTACCTTCTTCCTCTGTGGTGCCAAAAACACAACATGGACACACTCCGGAGTTTATTTATACTCCGTCCTGCTGCCACAAATACTCAGTAAACCCTGAAAACCCTGAAAATAGTCTCTAAAACAATCTCAGGTTTTAGTCGCAGAGACTACGTCCAGGTTTTAGACAGTCTGGGGGGACGTCGCAGAGACTACATCCAGGTTTTAGACAGTCTCCAGGGACGTCACAGAGACTACGTCCAGGTTTTAGACAGTCTCCAGGGACGTCACAGAGACTATGTCCAGGTTTTAGACAGTGTGGGGGGACGTCACAGAGACTACGTCCAGGTTTTAGACAGTCTGCGGGGACGTCACAGAGACTACGTCCAGGTTTTAGACAGTCTGTGGGGACGTCACGGAGACTACGTCCAGGTTAGAGACTACGTCCAGGTTTTAGACAGTCTGGGGGGACGTCGCAGAGACTACATCCAGGTTTTAGACAGTCTCCAGGGACGTCACAGAGACTACGTCCAGGTTTTAGACAGTCTCCAGGGACGTCACAGAGACTATGTCCAGGTTTTAGACAGTGTGGGGGGACGTCACAGAGACTACGTCCAGGTTTTAGACAGTCTGCGGGGACGTCACAGAGACTACGTCCAGGTTTTAGACAGTCTGCGGGGACGTCACAGAGACTACGTCCAGGTTTTAGACAGTGTGGGGGGACGTCACAGAGACTACGTCCAGGTTTTAGACAGTCTGGGGGGACGTCACAGAGACTACGTCCAGGTTTTAGACAGTCTGCGGGGACGTCACAGAGACTACGTCCAGGTTTTAGACAGTCTGTGGGGACGTCACAGAGACTACGTCCAGGTTTTAGACAGTCTGCGGGGACGTCACGGAGACTACGTCCAGGTTTTAGACAGTCTGTGGGGACGTCACAGAGACTACGTCCAGGTTTTAGACAGTCTGCAGGGACGTCACAGAGACTACTTCCAGGTTTTAGACAGTCTGGGGGGACGTTACGGAGACTACTTCCAGGTTTTAGACAGTCTGGGGGGACGTTACGGAGACTACTTCCAGGTTTTAGACAGTCTGGGGGGACGTCACAGAGACTGCAGAGACCCCCACTGCCAGTGTTGGCTATAGTTATTTTGGAGTAAAGTAGTTCGTTAGGTTACAACGTTACCATCAATTAAAGTAATCTGTTACGTTACAGCATTACCTATGAATCAAAGTAACGCGTTAGAGTACTCATGCTGCACTAACTGACACACACACACACAGTCTGCTTTAAATGCACCAAGACGTCCTGACAATGAAGGACGTCAGCGTGAATACGGCCCGGCTCGCTCCGCTGCTGTTACGCGGCTGACACGTGCCCGGTGTGAGTTGGCGCCGGGCAGAGGACGCAGCTAAAGCCTAAAACACACTGCATGATGAACGGCTCCACCACGGCGACGGAGCCGATACGTTTCAATGTCAGTCAGTGCGTCAGCTCTCACAGTCTCCGTCCTCGCTGCGTCACGGCTCCAGATCGACTGCGGCGTCCGGCAGCTCCGCAACACACACAGAGCTTCTATTGTTCACGGACGCCAGAGCACGGAGCAGGAAATCAGCTACAAAATAAAACCCTGGTTTATTTTCAAAATAAAATACTCTGTGTTCACCGCGGATCGAGTTTCATTACAAGAACGCGTCATAGTGGGCGGGGTCGACCTGAAGTCAACAGGTGAGGGGTTTTCAGGTGTAATCATTGATGACACCAGAAAAAAGATGCGGCGTGGAATGTCACCGCAGGAGTCAGAGAGACTACAGCCGGAAATATCACGTGATTATGCGTGAAGTCACGAGATCTCGTGCGTTCTCACGACGCTCGGTGTCCGGCGGAGACGCACCTGAGCGCATCACAAACGGATTATGTGTGAGTTGGCGGACGGCTCCGCAGCCGCTCTGCAGCCGCTCTGCAGCCGCTCTGCAGCCGCTCCGCATGCAGCGTGTTTTAGGGGTAACGCACGGCGCTTACGTCTCCTGTGTGAGTCCCGTGTAACTCTGCAGGACGACAACAACAGGACAGACCGTCAGCAACACGCCACACAGCGTTTTATTAGTTCATTGTTTTTGGATCAGTCAGAACAGAGGTGACTTAAACAGTCTGAGGTCAACAGGCAGCAGATTCAGATCATTTAGAAATTAACGAGCAGTCAACGATCTGACAGAAATGAGAACAGGCCGAATGACAAACAGCCAAACTATGAAAATACTATTCAAGTGTCACAGGCCTGAACTCACTTCACATCGTGCATTTACTCTTCAAAGAGATTCAAACAGAAGAAGATTTTCCAAACGTCTGTCCGACTGTCGATTTTTCTGAGGAGGAAGAACCAGACGCATCATCACAGCGTCTTATCCAGAGACATTCTTAAAGTAACAGATTACTTTTTTTTAAAAATAGCAAGTTACTGATTACTTAACACACAAAACTAACGCGTTATGTTACACGAAAAAAGTAATTAGAGTACTCTAGTTACCCACAACACTGCCCACCACTGTGCATTGCACTCAGCCATGCATTACACCGACCTCTGAAAGCAGCGGTGTCCTACACAGTTCATTTCCTCCTCCTCTCCTGTCTGCAGCCGCCCTGAACAGTCCCGTGTATCGATACGTGGTCACGTACACGCCGTCACGACCCGTCAACACGTCCAGCAGTCTGCTGCCGTTCGCCAGCCGCTTCGCCTTTCACCGCCTCGACGCCATGTCGTTCTTCGGAGCGCTGGAGTCCGTCCTCGGGAAGCCACCCTCCGATACCGACAGGAAGTTCCAGGATCTGATCAGGCGGCACCTCGTCGGCTTCGCCACAACAGGTGACGATGACGCTTCCTGACACTGTTTGGTTCTCTGCACAGGTGCATGACACTCCTCCTCTGTCTTACAGGTAAGATGGCGGATGAATGGCCAAAGTACCCAGCAGCCACTGCTCTCCTGTCCAACAACCTGTCGATAGCGGAGAGCTACTCGGCTGAGAAGTGTCGGCTGTGGAAGGAGAACGGGCTTTTCGCCTACGCCTGGATGAACTGACCACGAGCACAGAGGTGATGTCACGTCCTGCAGCAGCCGGTTACCTGGCGACTGAAGTCAGATCTGTGTTTAACCCTCCAAACAAGACAATCAGCAGCTTTATCTTAAAACTGACAATCACGAGTTGTTTTCATTTGAAAAACACAACTTCCTCTTCAAACTGACGCCAAATGCTGCACTATCCGAGAATAAAACACATTCTCTTCACACTCTCCTCAGCTTCAGACGACTGGAGGGAGGTGACCCTTTAACTGAGTCTGCAATCAAAGATATTCAGCGTCAGGTCAGTGTGAAGCGTGAGGAAAGTTACCGTCTTTGACCCGACTGTCAGAGAGTCTGAGCATGTTTTTAAAAATCAGAAAGGAGCCGTCAGAGCTCTGCAAACCCGCCGATGAAGAAGTAAACTTAGAAAGTAACTTTTTACTTCAGGGATTCACAAACTTTTTAAAGTCAGGAACCTCGGCAGTTTAGGAAAATATTACCACAGACAGACGAACCTGTTTGACCCCCTGAAGTTTGTATTAAATCAACTCTGCAGTCTCAGAGACTGTGGCTAAGAGCCTGGTTACATCGCCCAGCTCCTGTTCTGACACGACGCTGGCTCCGCAAACATTCCTCCGCAGCAAACTGTCACTTTCTTCACAGCAAACACGAATAAACATTAATCTTCAAGTCACTCGTCATTTATCCGCCTTCACGTCTAACCGCCACGCTTCAGGATCCTCGACGCGCTGCCGTCACTTCCTGCGGGAGCTCTCTGAAGTTCAGGGGACGCTTGTTTTATGAACCTGTGGAGTCCTGCTGTTTGCACTGATTCCTAAAACCACAAAGCTCGGCCACAAAGTCTGTGCACATTTCCTGTCAACGTGCGACACGCGTGTTTCATTCCAGATGTTGATGAATCTGTTTGTTTTTTCACATTTACACTTTGACTTTGTCTTTGTAAACAGTAATGAAGCTTCATTTGTATTAATTAATCTGTGGCATCGTGAAATGTGATCACTCTCCATACGCTCAATAAATGACACCACATGAATGATTTGCTTTGTACGTTTCCGTCACGTCAGTTAAACCTCGTTTCACAGACGTTATGTCATGACGCTTTCCACGCAGAGCAGGTCTACACCGTTATACGTGTGTAACATTGCATAACACTGGTGTGGTACGCGGAGGAATCCTCGACTTGAATAAATGAATTTAGAAACATTTAATACTCTCAAAGTAATTTATCTGGAATAGAAATAAACTCTGACATCTCTGGAATGTAACGTTAAGATGAGTTAGGAGCTGAAATGTGACGGTAACGAAGTTCGTGGCTCCGAATAAGAAATATTAGAAAGAAAAGTAAATCAGGAGAACCTCTGTTCTTGAACATTATTATGAATAAACCTGTCTGTAGCTGAGAAACACTGATCTATATTAGAGAGGTGGTTAGCACTAGTTAGAATACCATGGGAATTAACGGGAACTTTGGGGAATAAACTGGGAATTAACAGGAACTTTGGGGAATAAACTGGGAATTAACAGGAACTTTGGGGAATAAACTGGGAATTTACAGGGAACGTTCTGTTTGGAGTTCGTTGGTTCTCCAGCTTCCTCCCACAGTCCAAACACATGCAGGTTACCTGCCTGAGCCCTGTGATGACCTCTGACCTCTGTATGGATAAATAATGTTACTCACACAGACACTGGTGGATCTTTGCACTCTAGCGCCATCATCAGGTCAAACCTAACCCAGGACCTGCGGGCTGTCTGCAGTCCCGCGTGTGTGCACCAGATGGCGGCAGTACGGAGCCGTGCTCCGTGTCTCTCCCGGAGGTTCTGTGTCTTTAAGGCCGGGACTCACTGCTCGCTCTCGGCCGTCTGGTGCCACGCTGCGGCGCCTGCTCAGTGCGCCTCCGCCGCTGAGGACTCGGATCCTGGACCAGGAACGTCTGCTGCACCCTGTCTGTGTGTGCGTGTCTGTGCGTGTGTCTGTGCGTGTGCGCTGGTGTAACCTATGGATTGACGGAGCAGCCTTTTGTTGTCAGCCCGGTGGTTTGTCCTGCTGGAGCTGCACTTTCCCCGGAGAATGCCCAGAGGAGCCGGAGCTGTGTTCCTGCACGGATAGAAACACGGTAATTCCTCCGTTATTTACTCCCGTTTCCCCGCTTTTGTTGTTTATTCTCATTAGAATAAAATGATCTCGCGTGAGGCTGCAGCGCCGCCGCACATCACGCCTCACCCCCCCCGCAGGATGTGCGTTTGTTTACCATCAGAAAAAAAAGACTCTTGGAGCTGTCAATCAGATCCAGATGTGACTGAAATGTGTGTCAGGCTGGATCAGCATCCTTCAGCCCGGCTCAGCCCGGCTCAGCCCGGCCCTGTGAGGGCAGCAGTGAAGGCAGCAGCGGTGTTCAGGCCTGCTGGGAGTCCACAGCTGCTGCTGCAGAGACACTGAAGTTGTTTAACAGTGTTTCTAATGAAGAATTAAACGAACAGCAGCTGTGGTGAAACAAGGAGAGACTGTGATTGTGCAGGCGAGGTCAGATTTTTAACATAAATCAGTAGAAAGCTCAAATTTAAATGTTTTCTGAGGGTGAAAGAGTTAAACTGCACCCTGGCGTGGACAAACTGAAGGCCGCGGCAGCAGCTGCAGTGATTAATCGATTAATCACACACTGATTTGATAATTGAGTAATCATCGAGATGTCCAGATTCTGATTTCAGCTCCTCAGATGTGAATATTTCCATCTTTCTTCAGACAATAAGCCAGAACATTATGACCACCTGCCTTACATGGTGTTGGTCCTGCTCTGACCCACGGTGGCCTGGACTCCTCAGACCTCTGAAGGTGTGCTGTGCTACCAAGATGTCAGCAGCAGGTCTATCAAGTCCTGAAGGTTGCGAGGTGGAGCCTCCATGCATCGAAGAAGATATACTTTAATAATCCCACAGTGGGGAAATTGTCTTTTCACTCTATTCTTTATTTTACATGCATTTTTAATCCGGACACATACACATGCAGTACACGGCATAGACATGCAAACGTGGAGAGAGATGGTGGAGTGATGGGCAGCCGGCCAGACCAGCGCCCAGTGGTGAGCAGTTGGGGGGGGTGGTCGGTGCCTTGCTCAAGGGCACCTCGGCAGTGCCCAGGAGGTGAACTGGCACCTCTCCAGCTACCAGCCCACCTTCCATATTTTGGTCCATGTGGGACTTGAACCGGCCACCCTCCGGTTCCCAAGCCAAGTCCCTATGGACTGAGCTACTGCCGCCCAAATCGAAGGCCAAGTCAACACCTTGGACTGTCAAACTATCCATGTGCATCGACGGCCGTGTTGCAGGTCCAACACATTCGATCGGTACTGACCACTGCAGACGGGAAACACTCCACAAGAGCTGCAGCTCTGGAGATGTTCGGACCCAGCTGTCGAGCCATCACAGTTTGGTTCCTGACGTTCATTTCTCTGGTTCAACTTTGAGGACAAAATGTTCACTTGCTTTCGATCTATCCCACCCACTGACAGGAGCCAAGGTAACACTTTACCATGGCTCGGCGGTGTGTCTTTGGGTTTGGAAACAAATGGAGATCATCTTCCACAGAGCCCGAGGTGACGTATTCAAATCTCCAACTAACAGTTCAAAAGTCAGATTGTTAAAGGAGACCATGAGAGCATAATTAAATTTAAATACCCGGAACAGTCGAGGAGTGATCCTGTGTTTCCGGAGAGCTTTTGGTTGGACACACGAGTCGTCCAGTCAAATCAGTCAACAACAACGAGTCCAAGTCAAGTGGTAACATGTGACACTTTGTTTATAGCTCTGTGTAATATTATTTACAGACTCAGCAGTTCACACCATGAGAAAGAAAAACCTCCTTTAAGAGGCAGAAACCTCGAGCAGCAGATCCTGGATCATGGAGGACGGACATGTGCAGAGACCGGCTGGGTTTCGACAGACAAAGATGGAGAGAAATAATAATAATAACAACTTGTATCGATGTGTAGAGAGTGAAACAAGACGGTAAGCTTTCGTGTAGCACGGCCTGATTCGCATGGTTAGTGTTTGAAGCTCGGCTTTGTGTTCTCCCAACATTTCTATCTTGAAATCAGAAAGGTTGAAAACAAAGAAGCGTTTCCCACTTTCCACCACAACAAACGTCTGAGCCGAGTCCAAACCCCAAATCCCAAGTCTGTTTCATGAAGTTCTGACTCTGCTCCAGTTTTAGGGACATTTAGTTCACGTATAATGGACCCAGTGTGTTCAGGACTCGGTCCAGCAGTCAGGTAGAGTTAAGAGCTGCCGTCCAGTCTCTCTGCTCTCCCCCCGGTTTGGGCCTCCACCCTTCTTACTGGGACTCCTGCCAGAGCTTCTCTGTGATTTAGAGTGCTGACCACATGCAGCCGCTGCCATATGCTTCAGATGACAGCTCATATTTAAAGCTTCTGTAAGCTCTAACCTTTCTACATGAACCTCAGCCGGACCGCAGCTGATCTCAAACTACATTCGATTCGTTTTCCTCCGATTTACGATGCATCAAATCTTTAGCTGATAGAACCGAAATCTGGTGAGTCGAGTCTCGGGTGTATCTGTGTGAAAAATGTCAAGATCCAAATGTCTGAGGTCTGCAGTGACCTGACACATGTTTATAGAGGCGAGTGTGCTTCCAACTTCAAGTGGAAAAAGTCTCTGAAATACGGGAGCGCTCAGACCACGATGGGACAGTAAAACTCCAAAAGACGAAATTCTTTCAAGGTTACCAGCTCCATTAGAGCTGGACGACGAGCGCCGGGTATCATTTAAAACAAACGAGGAGAGCCAGAACCCTTAAAGTCAGAGATCTTGATCCAGCTTTGTAAACACGATGCAGCTGTACAGACCAAAGTTTTCTCCACGTTGTTTTCTCTGAAATATGCTGATGCGTTTTATGTATTTATTTACAGTACAGACGTGTCGCGTCATCATCCTTCCACCCCGTGTTTGACTTCACCGCCACAGACACAGCTGCGAGCTGTAGCTGCGGTAAATGGGCTACGAGCAAAAAAACATACAGTCATTTTGTTCTACTCTGTAAAACAAGAAACAAAAAACGTAAAAGTGACCGAACACAGTGTCCAGTCTAACAGGGAATACAGTGAACTACTGAGCCGGGTTTGGCTCCTGGCATCCTGGGACAACGTTAATGTGCTCAGACCTGGTCCGGTCCGCCTGCTGATCCCGGTTCTGTTGCCTGCTAACGGCAGATTGGGTTAGCAGAAGTTAATTAAAGGTTAGCTACTTTAGAGAGTGGTTAGACTAAAGCTATCTGTCCATAAACTCTGTAGCTCACAGAGAGCTGAAGCTGGGGAAAGCAGCATTGTAAATAAAATCTGATCCAGTTTGAATAAAGTTCTGATGTTTATAGGCCCGGACTTAGATGAACCACTGGCTCTCATTGCGTAATCCAGCTTTAAAGATATTCCTAATCCAGGCGGTTTGCGTGTCCGGGTCCGTCTCCTGGTGCAGATCCTGACAGTGAATGTAGATGAAGAAGGATTAATAACCTTGCTGCTTTGTTTGGGGATGATGTAGCAGCCCTGACTGTATGACGTGTTTTTAAACTGTCAGCCTTCGACTTGTGGAAAGTTTTGGGTTGTTTCTCTATGAATGAATTGAGAAGTACGACCCGACGATCATTAGAGGTCTAACTAACAACACAAACTCTGGTTTCCTGTCTCAGCACCTTAGTGTTGGTGCGGGGCAGATATCACGTAGGAGGCTCGTGGGTGGTGTTGTAATCCTGCAGTTCATATGAGCGCTGTCAGATTGATTCTTCCCAGGGGGCTTATATTACTGCAGCCTTCAACACACACACTGTCTACAGTTCAACTCTCTCGTATTACCCATATAAACCTGCAGCACGCTGCCCACTCATGGGCTGGTTCTGGATCCACGACTCGAATGTTACTGGGCGAAATTTCAAAGATGAAGACCAAACCAGTCAGAGCTTCTGTGGGTGGAAATAATGTTTTGGTTTCACCAATTTTCTTTCAAAGTCAAAGTTTTGGACATCCTAAGTATATCATTAGTTACAGTCAATTAAGTAATTATGTTGGTGGACCCAAATAACTCCCAAATTATGCCGCATCATGACTAACAGGGGCCTGCAACATGCTAGAACACCGAAGCTTTACGTTCTTACCATCAACTTACCGTCATGTATTTAGTTACAGTTTATTTCCTTTGGAGGTCTTTCAGTGTTAGCATCAAGCTCGTGTGGAGTATGGGGAGTATCTCAAGTATCTTGTGGTCTTATTTACAAGTGATGGCAACCAGCCGGTTGGTGCGACATCGGCAGTATTGCAGACGTTGTACTGGACTGTTGTGGTTCAGATGTAGCTGGACGGCAAATCTCTCGATCTTCCAGTCCGTCTACGTTACTCCTCTCTGTGATTCACTGCTGCCAACTGTAGCTGCTGTCAGCTCATGTTAGCTCAGTTTGTTAGCTGGGCCGCCCGGACTGTGAGCTCAGAGCAACGGGGGAGTGTTAATCACAGGAGAGGTCCAGCAGTCAGCAGCCTCTACGGACATGATGGCAGAGGAGAAGAGAGTGAAGAGGACGCTGACGGAGGAAGCTAACTGCAGCCGATAGATGTGAAAACTTTTTGATCGGCTTCATCCTCCAAACAACAACGCTCAGTAGAAACAACTTTCTTATTGTTCAGATCAAAAACATTTTTAATTCTCTTGACGTCCTGACAGCAACCAAACATCTGGATAATGTAGCTGCTGTTAGCTCATGTTAGCTCAGTCTGTTAGCTGCTGTTAGCTCATGTTAGCTCAGTCTGTTAGCTGCTGTTAGCTGCTCTTAGCTTAGTTTGTTAGCTCATGTTAGCTAATGTTAGCTCAGTCTGTTAGCTCATGTTAGCCCAGTCTGTTAGCTGCTGTTAGCTCATGTTAGCTCAGTCTGTCAGCTGCTGTTAGCTCATGTTAGCTCAGTCTGTTAGCTGCTGTTAGCTCATGTTAGTTCAGTTTGTTAGCTGCTGTTAGCTCATGCTGTTAGCTCAACAGTCTCTGATATCAGCAGCTGCTGGACTAGTCTCTGATATCAGCCGCTGCTGGACTAGTCTCTGATATCAGCCGCTGCTGGACTAGTCGCTGATATCAGCCGCTGCTGGACTAGTCGCTGATATCAGCAGCTGCTGGACTAGTCTCTGATATCAGCCGCTGCTGGACTAGTCTCTGATATCAGCCGCTGCTGGACTAGTCTCTGATATCAGCCGCTGCTGGACTAGTCTCTGATATCAGCCGCTGCTGGACTAGTCTCTGATATCAGCCGCTGCTGGACTAGTCTCTGATATCAGCCGCTGCTGGACTAGTCTCTGATATCAGCCGCTGCTGGACTAGTCTCTGATATCAGCCGCTGCTGGACTAGTCTCTGATATCAGCCGCTGCTGGACTAGTCTCTGATATCAGCCGCTGCTGGACTAGTCTCTGATATCAGCCGCTGCTGGACTAGTCTCTGATATCAGCCGCTGCTGGACTAGTCTCTGATATCAGCCGCTGCTGGACTAGTCTCTGATATCAGCCGCTGCTGGACTAGTCTCTGATATCAGCTGCTGCTGTTTCTGGTTCTGGTTCTGGGCTGACTGCTGCTGGACTAGTCCCTGATATCAGCTGCTGCTGGTTTTTGTTCAGAGGTAATGTAATCAGAACAAATACTCGAGTACGATTCTTCCAGTCCGTCTACGTTACAGCCCTCACCTACGGTCGTGATCTTTGGGTAGTGATTGATATCTATTTTATTCAGAATGAGAAATGTATAATGCAGCTGTATATATGATGAAGTCATTACAAACAAAATGTGTTTGAGTCTCGCGGCACTGCCAGCTCACCCCGTTGGTTTGGAGGCCAGCAGTCGCCCACACCGATCAGCTGTGCTCTTGTTTTTGTTGTTGTTCTTCGGCTCATGCCGTTCTCGTTTTCTCCCTGCAGGTGTTGAGATGAAGAAAGACATTGAGACTCTAATAGCAGAGGAACGTGCTGACATCATCTTGAAATATGCTACGGTGAGTTTGAGTCCTTTATTTGGTCCAGACGGATCAGTGCCCGACTGTGTTCACTGTAGAAATGTGTGTAGCTACATTATCTCTGTGTTGTGTGTGATTATTCTGTAGGATGGAGAGTTCACACGTGGTTGATTTTGCGGTTAAAGAAACCGACGGGCACACTGAGAGGGACGAGAGAGTGAATTCAGATGTGTGTTTGTGTGGTTTGTGTGCAGCGCACATTTCTGCATGTGAGCAGCACAATGCTCTGTGTGGGTGGATGTGAGTACGCTGCTGCCAAAGAGCATTAATAACACGTTGTGTAATAACATGTTTGTGCCTGTGGTTTGATGTGACTGCAGAACGATGAGCCGATTCAATCCGACTGAAACTGAAACTAACATTAAAACCTGGCATGAACAAACTCAGCTAATAACTCAAACTAAATGGAGACGATGAAGTCGGACTCTTTTCCGTTCAGCTTTTTTTTTTGAGTCACTGAGTTTTTTGAATGGACCGTGGTCAAAGATCAATGAGTTGTTGATACTCTGAGCCAATGAGAACCAAAAGCACCACCCGTTTTTTTCAGATTACATTCATGTAGTGCTTCGTCTCGATAACCAAAGTGACTCGTCTCAACCACCATCACTCATCACACATCAGCTTGAGGTGGAGAGGAAGGGAAACATAGACCCCAATGATGGAGGTGGCCAGATGGAGAGAGCGAGGTTGCAAAGGAACCCAAGGAACCCCTGGTTCTTATCAATAAGTGCCATGGGATCTTTATGGACCACACTGACCACGGAAGGATCCAAAGGATGGTGTCTTCCACAGAACAGCGTCCCCAATGGGGCATTGTGATTTATTAGGACCAGAGGGAAGACTGCCCCACATTGGTCCACCAACCTTTGGGAGCAATCCCCATCCAGGTACTAGCCAAGGACACACCTGCTTGTCATCAGTCATTCAGCAGCATGGTTTGTGCATCCAGTACTGTGATATCTGTATACCACTGCAACCCCGGTACATGTTCAGATCAGATCGGCTGTGTGTTGAGGTCTTTACCAGTCCGTGTCATTAATGCATGACGGAAAACAAAAGCCATGATGAGTGTGGAAGCTTCTTCAAGCTGATTTTTACTCGAACAACAAGAGACTTTTCCAGAAGCTTGAGTGGTGGAAGTGCTGATGCAGAGTCCAACGGTGGGAATAGAGATGGTGGCAGCCAGAGGTTAAATTTAGCTCAGCAGCTCGGAGCAGAGGGGTGGGGTGATGGTTGTAGATGAGGGTGGGGGTTGCTTTGTCTAGCCATAGCAACAGCTGTGACACACTGTGCAATGATTGACTTGACACCGACCGCTGGGGGCTGGCTGTAGTCCCGGTCATCGTGATTTCTGTGTCGGGATGCAGAGAGGAGGAGCAGTTCATCCCAGGAGGACTCTGGGTAAAAGCCTGGCACAGATGCAGGTCGGCGTCCTGTAAGAAGAAAACAAGACCTAACCTGGCTTCACCTCTGTTGAAACCAGGCCAGCAGATCTAATGTTGATCATCTCATGTGGAAAATGGATAAATTACTTTAGCTATTGATGTTGGACTGGACCTTTGCCATCTCAGCTGAAATCGTTTAATTGAGAAAAAAATGTTCTACAAATGATTTTATGAAATTTATTTTTCCATTTCAAATGGTGAGAGGTTCAGTTTGACACGTTTTGCACTACGTCTGATTGGTGCCGTGTTTTTCTACAAGTTCCTTCACAAACTTCAATGTTGTCAGGACACATGCAACCTCACAGCAACTTGCAAGAGCTTTGGATACACTAAGTGTCCTGATTCGATCAGTTACTTTAAATTAAATCAGAAACAGTCTGATCAAAAGATGAACATTCAATGCCCATAGTACACGCCGGATGCATCATACAGACAGAAGAAGTAATCCAGGTCCTCTGGCTGCTCCGCATCAACTCTCTGTGATTCACTGCTGCCAACTGAAGCTGCTGTCAGCTAATGTTAGCTCAGTTTGTTAGCTGGGCCGCCCGGACTGTGAGCTCAGAGCAACGGGGGAGTGTTAATCACAGGAGAGGTTCACAGGCCCAGCAGTCAACAACCTCTACGGACATGATGGCAGAGGAGAAGAGAGTGAAGAGGACGCTGACGGAGGAAGCTAACTGCAGCCGATAAATGTGAAAACTGTTTGATCGGCTTCATCCTCCGAACAACAACGCTCAGTAGAAACAACTTTCTTATTGTTCAGTTCAAAAACATTTTTAATTCTCTTGACGTCCTGACAGCAACCAAACATCTGGATAATGTAGCTGCTGTTAGCTCATGTTAGCTCAGTCTGTTAGCTGCTGTTAGCTCATGTTAGCTCAGTCTGTTAGCTGCTGTTAGCTCAGTCTGTTAGCTCAGTCTGTTAGCTGCTGTTAGCTCAGTCTGTTAGCTGCTGTTAGCTCAGCCTGTTAGCTGCTGTTAGCTCAGCCTGTTAGCTGCTGTTAGCTCAGTCTGTTAGCTGCTGTTAGCTGCTGTTAGCTCATGTTAGCTCTGTCTGTTAGCTGCTGTTTGCTTATGTTAGCTCATGTTAGCTCAGTCTGTTAGCTGCTGTTAGCTCAGTCTGTTAGCTGCTGTTAGCTCATGTTAGCTCAGCCTGTTAGCTGCTGTTAGCTCAGCCTGTTAGCTGCTGTTAGCTCATGTTAGCTCAGCCTGTTAGCTGCTGTTAGCTCAGCCTGTTAGCTGCTGTTAGCTCATGTTAGCTGCTGTTAGCTCATGTTAGCTCTGTCTGTTAGCTGCTGTTAGCTCATGTTAGCTCATGTTAGCTCAGTCTGTTAGCTGCTGTTAGCTCATGTTAGCTCAGCCTGTTAGCTGCTGTTAGTTCAGAAGTAATGTAATCAGAAAAAATCTCGAGTACAGCTGAACATAGTTACACAGTGGGATCACACTCTGAGCAAACACGGGTTTATGATGCTGATCTCCTTCTGTAACGCTCTGCGTGTCTCTAACACCGTCCGTGATGAAGTATTTTTAGCCCTCTCACATTCATGACGCTGACATCACTCGCGGTGTCTCGGGGGGCTCGGAGTGCCGACTCAACCGCGAAGAGGAAGAAGAAGAAGAAGAAGCGGCGCAGCTTCTGTGAGCACACGCTGACCCTCGCTGAGAGCAGGAGGCTGATTGGCCGCCGTCCAGCCAACCACGCAGCAGTGTTGTTGTTCAGAGCGAGAGTGAGAAGCCTCTCCGGTTGGCTGTCGGAGGATTAGTCTCCCCTCTGTTATGTCAACACTGGGACCAGATTGAAGCCTAAATGGATTTTCCATGATGCAAACATTACTCCTGAACTTTGTGCTGCTTCATGCAGATTCTGGATGCTCGTTTGGGTTGGAGAGTTTCACCGCAGGGTGTTACTACTGCCTCAGTCTGACTTATTAAATCTGTCTGTTTCAACCTTTTAGTGCAGACTGTATTTAAAGGCTTGCGTACACAGGATAAAGGTGATCCAACAGTGTTGTTTTCTGTTTCCCTCATTACCCAAGGCTGCAAAACTGCATGTTCTCAGGTAAACTACAGCAGCTATGATTGATATTTTTGTGTTTGAGGTGGGTGTCATTGATTGTTTCATCTATTTTTCAGTCCTTTGAACACATACTGTATATTTAATAAGGTAAGTCTGTGTGTGTTTGTGTGTTCAGGGCAGGCAGGGCGGGGTGGAGATCGACCCCTGGGAAGATGCCGACTACAATATCTACAAAGTCATCGACCGCTTCGGCTTCATGCAGTGAGTCCATACTTTTATTTGTTGGTGGACTTGTGCAGAGATTTCTGTCTGTTTTTGACCCGACATGTTTTTATTTCTGTCTCCCTCCAGCGAGGAAGAGCTGCCGGCCCCGACGGCTCACGAGGAAAAGGTAAAGACGGAAATGTCTCGAGCAAAACGAGTTTCTGTCCTGTGGACGGAGACGTGAGTGGACTTCAGGTGTTATCAATGGCGTTTTGCTCACCAGCTTCTGTTTCCCTCCCAGCGAAAGCAGCTGGAGATCGAGCGAGCAGAGAAGTGGCTGAAGATGGTGAAGAAGTGGGATAAATACAAGAACAGTGACAGAGTGAGTCACGGCCCACACATACCAGATCTGGGTCTGATAGAAACGTTTTCATGTTTTCGTTTAAAATGACTTCACTGCTGAAGAGTTCAGACGATCGCTGACGAGTATGTGAAAGTGGTTTCTCTGTGGTCAGGCACTGTGAGGTCACAGGATGAATCACTGTCAGTGTCGGGCCCAACAATAGTTTATTGAAGCAACACGCTGAATTCCTTCAGTACATGCACAGTCACTCCGAATAACGATCAGAGCTTCACGTAACCCACAAAATATGAGTCGATAATTGGAGGGGGAAAACCTCCGCCCACACTCCCACACATCCACCGCTGACATTTTATCATGATTATCTGACACTATAGTTTTTATATCACTTTGTGTAACATGTTTTATGCCCTGGTTTGATTCAGTTCAGCTACCTGCACAATGAGCTGAAACACGTGAAGCTTCAATGTTGTTTCTATGCAACAGTAATCCTCGACTTCAAACTGAAACAGCAGCACTGTTATTATCCCGAGCAGTACCTGACACACACACACACACACACACACACACACACACACACACAACCTGCTGATTATGTTTCATGTGAAAACTTTGTCTTTGTTCCTGTGAATATTGTCGTAGGCGAACTGTAGGCGGTCAAACTTTTCCGGTGACTCATGCTTACAATAAAAAAACCCTCCTGGCTCTTTATTCACCCACTGTTTGTCTCTTTTCTGCTGCGCCCTGCTGTCAGATGGTGAAACGGGTCTACAAGGGCATTCCCCTGCAGCTCAGAGGCCGGGCCTGGGCTCTGATGCTGGACGTGGAGAAGACCAAGAAGGAGAACGAGGGCAAATATGAGGTGTGCACTCGTAATGTCATCCAGCCTGCAGAAGGCTCCATGCATAACAAAGTGAACAACATGACGACGCTAAATAACATCAAATATTAATACAGTTATAGTATTTCCTCAAGTAGTGGCCAGGGCCTTGATTTAACTTATTTCTGATTTCCTCACTGTGTCGAAACTAGGGATGTAACGATACATCGTGACACGATTAAAATCGGTACAAATGCGCGACGACTCGCATCGGTTGACAGAAAAAATAAATCGCGATTCTTGGCGAATGCGAGAGTAAGTTTTTTTTTATTAGAAATAGGTCACGTTGTGGCTGCAGCTTCCACTGCTGCGTCTGCCTTTCTGTGTCACACACACACACACACACACACACACACACACACACACACACACACACACACGCGCGCAGTAGTGGTAATCGGCGTCAGGCCTGACTGTACAGTAAATGACGCCATAACACAGACCCTCCAGGAATTCACCATGTTGCCATTTGCAACTTCAACGCAACTTCAGTGAATCCCCGTGAATTCAGGGCGGTGTTGCAATTTTACCAATCACCGCAACTTCTCCGCAACTTCCGCGCAGTCTGCACGGGGGATTAAACTCGGGTCAGGGACGGCCGCACGGTGCGGGAGGATCCCCTTGCGGGACCTCTCCCCGGCGCTGGCTGGCCCCTGCCGGGCGCATTTCCTCCGAGGCGGTGCGCCGCGACCGGCTCTGCGTTTACAGCGCCCGGACCTCGACGTTTCCCGGGGCCGTGGACTCTCATCAAAGGGTTAATGAGCTATCATCTTAATTGTTTTTATTTTCAGTTAGCTCATACTTCAAGCTGGAAGGTAATGGTCAGATCAGCTGCTTGCTGGCAGCCCTAATAAGAACACAAACTGTTTGAGAGTTTCTGTAAAGAGAGATTTGTTTTTCCTACAAATAAAAAGATAATTTTATTTGGTCAGAGTTTGTCTGTAGCTCATTTTGATTAAAAAAAAATCGTGAAAAAATCGTATCGTGAACAAATAATCGTGACTCGAATCGAGTCGTGAGTTGAGTGTATCGTTACATCCCTAGTCGAAACCGATGCTCCCAGACACATTTCCTGTTCAATGAAATGTTTAAATGTGACAGGATGTAAGTCACACCTCTGTGTGAATGAGCGTCTTTGCATGGACTGATCCACCATGGAGGACCTCCTTCAGGTCTTCAGACATGATCAGAAAGTACCACTGTGGTTTCCATCTTGCACTTGAACTGGTCCGGGTCCAGTTTGCTGTTATCTAGGGTCCAGAAGTATCACAGTATCTAATGATCGATGTGTTTGGCTTTGACACGTGTTCATTGTGTCAGGATGAGGAAAACAAAGATGTGATGAAGTTATTTCTCTCGTCTGTTATTGGACCGGTCCTCCTGGACTCTTTGTTTCAGAGGATGAAGGAGCAGGCCCGGCGGTACTCCTCTGAGATCAAGCAGATCGACCTGGACATCAACAGAACCTTTCGAGACCACATCATGTTTATGGATCGCTTCGGAGTGAAGTAAGTCTGGCCGTGTTTTCAGTCCGATTCAGCATCTGTGATTGATTTTCATCCCACTGAAAAGTTCTGACTCACTTCACTGAACACATTTTTCCTCTTCGACTGCTCGGCTTCAGCTCGGGTCAGAGAGAGACGACGTTTGGACCGACACCGCCGGCGTTCATGTGCTGTTTTATATCATCGTTTGTTTCATCAGATTTCACGTTTAAAACTCAAACTGTGGTTCTGTGACCTCACCGTGAACTCTGCCAAGTGTCAGAGAGGCGGGGTCCGCCATGGACCGGGTGGCGTTTGGTTCTGTGGAACCCAATCCCGTCACAGAGTGATGTCACCGACAGTTCGAGAGAGAGAGGAGAGAGGGAGAAGGGGAAAGGAAAGTATGAGAGAGAGACTGAGAAAGAAGGGAAGGAAACAAAGTTGTCCGTGTTCTGTGTTCAGAGGTTTGTGAGTGAGTCCGGTCCAGTTGAAACAGAACAGAGTGAGACCTCCTGTGAACGTCAGAACAGCCTCCTCATGACTCACATCATGTTAACACTATCGCCTTGTTTACCTCCTCTCTCTCTCTCCTTCCTTCCTTCCTCTCCTTCTCCTTCTCCTTTCCTTTCTTCCTCTCCTCTCTCCTCACCTTTCCTTTCTTCCTCCCCTCTCTCCTCACCTTTCCTTCCTCTCCTCTCTCCTCACCTTTCCTTCCTTTCTCTCCTCACCTTTCCTTCCTTCCTCTCCTCTCTCCTCACCTTTCCTTCCTCTCCTCTCTCCTCACCTTTCCTTCCTCTCCTCTCTCCTCACCTTTCCTTCCTCTCCTCTCTCCTCACCTTTCCTTTCTTCCTCTCCTCTCTCCTCACCTTTCCTTCCTTCCTCTCCTCTCTCCTCACCTTTTCTTCCTTCCTCTCCTCTCTCCTCACGTTTCCTTCTTTCCTCCCCTCTCTCCTCACCTTTCCTTCCTTCCTCTCCTCACCTTTCCTTCCTTCCTCTCCTCTCTCCTCACCTTTCCTTTCTTCCTCCCCTCTCTCCTCACCTTTCCTTCCTTCCTCTCCTCTCTCCTCACCTTTCCTTTCTTCCTCTCCTCTCTCTCTCACCTTTCCTTCCTTCCTCTCCTCTCTCCTCACCTTCCTTTCTTTCCTCTCTCCTCACCTTTCCTTTCTTCCTCTCCTCTCTCCTCACCTTTCCTTCCTTCCTCCCTCTCTCCTCACCTTTCCTTCCTTCCTCTCCTCTCTCCTCACCTTTTCGTTTCTTCCTCCCTCTCTCCTCTCTCCCTCACCTTTCCTTCCTTCCTCTCCTCTCTCTCCTCACCTTTCCTTCCTTCCTCTCCTCCCTTTCCTTCCTTCCTCCCCTCTCTCTCCTCACCTTTCCTTTCTTCTCCTCTCTACTCTCTCCTCACCTTTTCTTCCTTCCTCTTCTCTCTCATCTCCTTTCCTTCCTCTCCTCTCCTCTCCTCTCTCCTCACCTTTCCTTCCTCTCCTCTCTCCTCACCTTTCCTTTCTTCCTCTCCGCACCATTCCAATCTACCTCACCTCTCTCCTCACCTTTCCTTCCTTCCTCCCCTCTCTCCTCACCTTTCCTTCCTTCCTCTCCTCTCTCCTCACCTTTCTTCCTCCCTCTCCTCTCTCCTCACCTTTCCTTCCTTCCTCTCCTCTCTCCTCACCTTTCCTTCCTTCCTCTCCTCACCTTTCCTTCCTTCCTCCCCTCTCTCCTCACCTTTCCTTTCTTCCTCTCCTCTCTCCTCACCTTTTCTTCCTTCCTCTTCTCTCTCATCTCCTTTCCTTCCTCTCCTCTCCTCTCCTCTCTCCTCACCTTTCCTTCCTCTCCTCTCTCCTCTCTCCTCACCTTTTCCTTTCTTCCTCTCCTCTCTCCTCACCTTTCCTCCCTCTCCTCTCTCCTCACCTTTCCTTCCTTCCTCTCCTCTCTCCTCACCTTTCCTTTCTTCCTCTCCTCACCTTTCCTTTCTTCCTCTCCTCTCTCCTCACCTTTCCTTCCTTCCTCTCCTCACCTTTCCTTCCTTCCTCCCCTCTCTCCTCACCTTTCCTTCCTTCCTCTCCTCTCTCCTCACCTTTTCTTCCTTCCTCTCCTCTCCTCTCCTCTCCTCACCTTTCCTTCCTCTCCTCTCTCCTCACCTTTCCTTCCTCTCCTCTCTCCTCACCTTCCTTCCTCTCCTCTCTCCTCACCTTTCCTTTCTTCCTCTCCTCTCTCCTCACCTTTCCTTCCTTCCTCTCCTCTCTCCTCACCTTTCCTTCCTTCCTCTCCTTTCTCCTCACCTTTCCTTCCTTCCTCTTCTCTCTCCTCACCTTTCCTTCCTTCCTCTCCTCTCTCCTCACCTTTCCTTCCTCTCCTCTCTCCTCACCTTTCCTTCCTCTCCTCTCCTCTCTCATCACCTTTCCTTCCTTCCTCTCCTCTCTCCTCACCTTTCCTTCCTCTCCTCTCTCTCTCCTCACCTTTCCTTTCTTCCTCTCCTCTCTCCTCACCTTTCCTTCCTTCCTCCTCTCCTCTCGTCCTCACCTTTCCTTCCTTCCTCCCTCCCTCTCATCCCCTTCTCCTCCCTCCTCCTCTCCTCACCTTTCCTTCCTTTCTCTCCTCTCTCATCACCTTTCCTTCCTTCCTCTCCTCTCTCCTCACCTTTTCTTCCTTCCTCTTCTCTCTCATCTCCTTTCCTTCCTCTCCTCTCCTCTCCTCTCCTCTCTCCTCACCTTTCCTTCCTCTTCTCTCTCCTCACCTTTCCTTTCTTCCTCTCCTCTCTCCTCACCTTTCCTTCCTTCCTCTCTCCTCACCTTTCCTTCCTTCCTTTCATCTCTCCTCACCTTTCCTTCCTTCCTCTCCTCTCTCATCACCTTTCCTTCCTTCCTCTCCTCTCTCCTCACCTTTCCTTCCTTCCTCTCCTCTCTCCTCACCTTTCCTTTCTTCCTCTCCTCACCTTTCCTTCCTTCCTCTCCTCTCTCCTCACCCTTTCCTTCCTTCCTCTCCTCTCTCCTCACCTTTCCTTCCTTCCTTCCTCTCCTCACCTTTCCTTCCTTCCTCTCCTCTCTCCTCACCCTTCCTTCCCTCCTCTCCTCTCTCCTCACCTTTCCTTCCTCTCCTCTCCTCTCTCCTCACCTTTCCTTCCTTCCTCTCCTCTCCTCACCTTTCCTTTCTTCCCTCCCTCTCCCTCACCGTTCCTTCCTCTCCTCTCTCCTCACCTTTCCTCCTTCCTCTCCTCTCCTCACCTTTCCTTTCTTCCTCTCCTCTCTCCTCACCTTTCCTTCCTCTCCTCTCTCCTCACCTTTCCTTCCTCTCCTCTCCTCTCTCCTCACCTTTCCTTCCTTCCTTCCTCTCCTCACCTTTCCTTCCTTCCTCTCCTCTCTCCTCACCTTTCCCTTCCTTCCTCTCCTCACCTTTCCTTCCTTCCTCTCCTCTCTCCCCTCCCTTTCCTTCCTTCCTCTCTTCTCTCCTCACCTTTTCCTTCCTTCCTTCCTCTCCTCTCTCCTCACCTTTCCTTCCTTCCTCTCCTCTCTCTTACCTTTCCTTCCTTCTCTCCTCTCTCCCCCTTTCCTTCCTTCCTCTCCTCTCTCCTCACCTTTCCTTCCTTCCTCGTCCTCTCTCCTCCCTTTCCTTCTCCTCCCCTCTCTCCTCTCCTTTCCTTCTCTCTCCTCTCTCCTCACCTTTCCTTCTTCCTCTCCTCTCTCCTCACCTTTCCTTCATTCCTCTCCTCTCTCATCACCTTTCCTTCATTCCTCTCTTCTCTCCTCACCTTTCCTTCCTTCCTCTCCTCTCTCCTCACCTTTCCTTCCTTCCTCCTCTCTCTCTCTCCTCACCCCTTCCTTCCTTCCTCTCCTCTCTCCTCACCTTTCCTTCCTTCCTCTCCTCTCTCCTGACCATTCCTTCCTTCCTCTCCTCTCTCCTCACCTTTCCTTCCTTCCTCTCCTCTCTCCTGACCTTTCCTTCCTTCCTCTCCTCTCTCCTCACCTTTCCTTCCTTCCTCTCCTCTCTCCTCACCCTTCCTCCCTTCCTCTCCTCTCTCCTCACCTTTCCTTCCTTCCTCTCCTCTCTCCGACCTTTCCTTCCTTCCTCTCCTCTCTCCTCACCTTTCCTTCCTTCCTCTCCTCTCTCCTGACCTTTCCTTCCTTCCTCTCCTTCTCCTCACCTTTCCTTCCTTCCTCTCCTCTCTCCTCACCTTTCCTCCCTTCCTCTCCTCTCTCCTCACCTTTCCTTCCTTCCTCTCCTCTCTCCTCACCTTTCCTCCCTTCCTCTCCTCTCTCCTCACCTTTCCTTCCTTCCTCTTATTTCCTTCCTTCCTTTCTCTCTCCTCACCTTTCCTTCCTTCCTCTCCTCTCTCCTCACCTTTCCTTCCTTCCTCTCCTCTCTGCAGGCAGCAGTCTCTCTTCCACGTCCTCTCAGCGTATTCAGTCTACAACACAGTGAGTGTCTGTTTCCACTTTATTCTCATTATTTTACTATTATTTAACCAGCTGAGCTCTGATCAGCGGCCTGAGCTTCACCCAAACATCTCGTCCTGTAGTCAGCTGATGTCAGATTAACCACTCTCAAAGATCGTCTTTGTTTCAGTCCACAAAACAAACCATAGCTAACGTTACTGTAATTCAGCATTCTGTGGTGTTTCCTGCAGGAAGTGAGCTACTGTCAGGGGATGAGTCAGATCGCCGCCCTGCTGCTGATGTACATGAACGAGGAAGACGCCTTCTGGGCGCTGTCGCAGCTACTGACCAATCAGAAACACGGCATGCACGGTGAGAACAAACGGAGCTGAAGTCGTTTTCTTCTCAGGGTGGTGTCGCCTTCATCCTGTCATCTTCTTCTTCTTCTTTCAGGGTTTTTCGTTCCTGGGTTTCCCAAACTTCAGCGTTTCCAGACGCATCACGATCAGATTATTTCCAAACTCATCCCGAAGCTGAAGAAACACCTGGTGAGACGACGTCAGACGACGAGTGTTTGAACAGAAACAAAGAAAGAGCTGAAGTTCACTGACTGTGTTTGTGTCTCCAGGACAGAGAGCAGATGTCTGCAGGGATCTACAGCACCAAATGGTTCCTCCAGTGTTTCATCGACAGGGTGAGGAACCTCTCTTCATCCTCTTCATCACACTCTGTATCTCACATCATCACATTTAACGGTTGGACAGAAGCCCAGAGCAGCTCATCGTGCTTCATTATCTCATCATGAACTCGTTGTCTGAAGATAACTGATAAATGATTAGTGCCACGCTTCGTCTTTCAAATTTATGTTTCCCACCTGCAACGATCTTAGAGCCTGAGCTGTCACCCACCTTCTTTTAGCCAGGTGAGGACAGTTCCAATCCAGCAGGTAAGCCCGTTCATGACGGACAAAACTGCCTGCGTCCCGCCTCATCTCCGTCAGTTGCCCCTGCAGTCTCTGAGTGGTTAAATGATGAGCGAGAGGGGCTTCTACTCTGCAGAGATGCCCAGCGCCTTCATGATCGCCTGCTCCAACGTGAAGTTTATATTTCAGGTTGAATGGACAGCTGGATGCAAGGCGGAGGATTATGTGAGTTTCTTCGCCTGGCTGGAAGCGTTGCAGAAGCCATCACGTCAGCCTGGCAATGGGCAAAGCTGCTTTAAAATTTGGGCGAGACCAGAACCAGAACATGTCTGAGAGAGGCCAGGAAGAGATCTGAAGCATCACCTGATTGGTCAGACTGTTTGATTGACAGGTGATCTCTTCAGTTACTTCCAGGAATCTCACAGGAAGTGTCGCGTTGCCTCTTTTAAAGATGATTTCAGCAGAAAAACTCTGACCTGCAGATATTCGAGCTCTGCATTAAGAGCCGTTAAGCTCAACTGCTATTAGTCTCCTCCATGCGTGCCCACAATCCTGCGGTGCCGGTCTGGCAGGATCGGGCCGCTGTCAGCACTTCTTTGTCCCGCCGAGTCGCTCGGCTCCGAGAGAGGCCCGTGGGCCTCTGAGGTCTGGGACAGAACCAAACAATCCTCCTGACTCTGGCCAAAGTGTGGAGGAGGTGGAGGGGGACAGATCTGCATGATGACACTGGTGCCATGGTGACTTTGTTGTGTTCGTGTTCCTGCAGACGCCGTTCACGCTGACCCTCCGCCTGTGGGACATCTTCATCCTGGAGGGCGAGAGGCTGCTCACTGCCATGTCCTACACCATCCTGAAGATACACAAGAGTAAGAACGGCAAGATTAATCGTGAACCGCTCGAGATGAAGTCTTTCAGGACCACAGACATGTTCAGACTTTTAATAACTTAATTACAAAGAGCTTTGACAGACGAGCACGAACAGGAAAAATTCAGTTTCATAGTTTTTGGCTGTATCAGTATTTCATGCAGATTTTTACGTCAAGATTTCTAATCATACTGATGAAATAAGGTTTTATTCCATCAAACTTTGGATAAGTAAAGTTTTGATTGGCTCTGTGTTGACATGTGTGTGCAGAGCGTCTGTTGAAGATGTCTCTGGAGGAGCTCCGAGAGTTCCTGCAGGAGAGGATCGCTCAGACTTTCTTCTTCAGCGACGACGTGATCGTCGAGCAGCTTCAGGGCGCCATGACTGAACTGAGGAAGATGAAGCTGGACCTTCCTCCTCCAGGTAAGAGCCAAACACACGGCGCGCGGTCTGAAGCCGGTCTTCATGTACTTGTCTTCACATGATCTTTGTTCTCAGGGAAGCCCGACGAGTTGCCTCGTAAGCCTCTGGGTCAAGAACTGCCGGTGCTGTTGAGTCCAGTCCAGCCCTCCCAAGGGAAGCCGTCCTCAGCCAGCGGGTTCCCCAGAGCGGGCTTGAGCCTCCACATCATCTCCCACCAGCCTGACTCCATATCCCCAGACCAGAGCCCCTCCAAGGACCCGAGAGATCTGGACGCCGTGGACGTAGAGGAGGCCCCGCTTCCATCCCCGGATCCCGTCATCATCCACAGCCAGGCCCCACTCACCCCCGACGGCTCCCCACTGATGGGGCCTCCGCCTTACCAGCCCCCGGGAAGTCCAGCACCGGTCCCAGTGGGTCCCCCCTCACCGCCGGATCAGGGGAGCGAGATCACAGATGTAGTCTCTACGGATGAATCTTCTACGGCCACTCGCTCGGCCGTCACCGCTGACCAATCCTCCTGCCAGGCCCCACGGACTCCTCCAGCACCGCCCACCCAGGCGGACTCACCGGCTTCGGTTGTGGCTCTGTGTGAGGATCTGTCTGCAGAAGAGAGGGCTGAGGACAGTTACCTGGTCCAGCTCCTGGAGCAGGCCTCGGCTTTGACCACCAACAAGAATCAGAACCAGAACCAGGACTCGAGTGAAGCATCAGAGGAAACGCTGGCGCCGGACATTTCATGAAACGAGCACCAACGTATCGACTGTCGTGGTCCTGCTCTGGTTATTACTGGATCATGTGTCCGTGGATCTGAGCTGGTTCTGTAAAGGTCCGGTTCAGTATCAGGCAATAATTGCTTTAAAATATGTCATCAGTTTAAGTAAAGTGTCCTCTTTAAGGCGAGGTGTGACGTCTTCCGGGTCAGGATGTTTAGTCCTGAACCGGGTTTGGATCTATTTAGTGTCTCAGAATCAGTTAAACTAAAGTCCAGTTCTTCCCCTGAGGAGGACTTTCCTTCAGTCGTCTCAAATTAAGGTCTACAAACCGTTAAAGGTTCAGTGTGTCGGAGGCATCTAGTGGTGTAGGTTCTGATTACAGCCCCCTCGCCTCACCCTCAAGAATCTCTGGCCCGTTCTGGGCTCAACACATTAAGAAAATCTGGAGTTGCATTCTGGGACGTGTAGGATTTAATGTTTTTAGCTTAATTAGGGAGAAAATTGGGCCAAATTTAAAGAACTATTTAATATTTAATACTTTTAACCTCAGTCTGCAGAGTTCATCTCACATCGTTACCGACGCCTCCAGACTTGCTCATCTTACATCAGATATTGTGCTCGTGGTTCCTGGAGTTTGGCGGACCTGGTTCTCGCAGGGGACGTGGACCGGACCGGACCGGACCTCCCAGGACTCTGCAGCGTTGGACAGACGTCTCTGAGGCGTCCCCTCTTTACAATAACAGACACACTTTTATAGTTTTGTAACGTTTGCTCGGAGAACGGCGTGTCGCTCAGTCAGCCTTTGTAAAACGTTTGCTAGCAGAGTCACAGGTTTATTTTTTGTACTAACGTCTCGATGCCTTATCCGGGTCGGCTTCAGTTCTTCTGTGCACGTCATGGAGGAACACAACACGAGGACTTTCAGGCGTCGGACTGAACTCTGACCTCCTGACATGGTGAGCTGGCTCACTGTTATGATTGTACACATTGAAACGTATTGAGCTCAGTTTAAATAAGTAGTTTTCAGGCTCAGTAATTTATTGTTTTATCCTCTTGAGAAGAATCCAGGTCATTTTAAGAAGCGCTCATCCTCAAGAACTGGAATGTTTCCTTTGTTTTTTAATCCTTCAGAGGACGACGTGGATTTTAGATGTTGTGCTTAGAAATGTACAGTACTGTAGGACCCAGTAGAACACGAGTCGGACCCAGTTTCTCCAGCTCTGTGCGTAGTGAAAGGCTGACATCTTGTGGTTAATTCAAGCATGTCTCCATCTGTAGAGTAGGAATGTTGTAGAAAGAGTTTAAACATTTAGAAACGACCCAAACGACGACAAACGAGTTTTGCAGTTTATGTCGTTATTTTGAATGATGTGACATGTGACTGTATTTCAGTGCAGATTGGATTCAGTTTGATCGGCTTTCAGATGAATGAGATCGTGAAGCACTTCGGGTCAGAGCGGGAACGTTAAAACAAAGTGTTGGATCCTTGTTGTGAATCTGCGTCATCTTCTGATGAAACAATACAACTTTTATCTTCCTTTGTTTTCTGAGTGTTTTCTTATTTTATAATTAACGTTTAATCACATTAGACTGTGAAGAAAGCGTGGATGCAGAGTCAGTGAAGCTAAAACTGACAGAAAATAGATATTTATGGGATTTATTTTGAAATAGAGGCCTAAATTTGGGGAAATGTGGTTTATGAAATGTGGTTTAACAAGCAACACCTGAACAATGCCCAGGGGGAACGATCTGTGGGCGAGAAGGAAGAGGAGGAGAAGGGTTTCCTAACAGAAGTAGAAGAAGAAGAAGAAGAGAGGACACGAAGCCCGTCCACGACCGTCACAGCTCCTGTGTGTCGATGCCTTGTTTCTAATCAGCTCAGTGTGAGCGACGTATCAGCAGGCCGATATTAAAGTGATATCTGAGACACTGTCTCTGTAACCACACCTGTACCTGTGAAGGCTTCAACTCTCTAACTACAATATCTGCTGACACTGAGCTAATCTAATATATCACTGTGCAGACACACAGGAAACATTCTGCATACAAAGTGTTTGTTGAATTATTCAAGTTTAATTTAAGTTAAAGTCGGCTTTATTGTCAATAAGACATACAGAGAATTGAAATTACGTTTCTCTCTGTCCAGACAGCACAACATTAAATATAAAATACAAAATAAAAGTGAAGCTGTAAAAATATATATAAAATAAAAATATGAAATAAAATAAAATATTATATATACAAGCTAAAGAACATCGGAGAATAGAATTATCAATATAAACATAAGTATGGCAGTATGATATAAATATAAATAAAGCAGTATGGTGGAATTTTAAATTGACAGTTTTCAGTTTGTCTATAAAATGAAATATGTAAACAGGTGTACACAGTGCAAACTTGCTTTTTAAGTATTTTTGAGTCTTATAGATTCAATATTAAAATCCATAAATGAAATATTAATAAAGAAAATAAACTAATGTTCTAATATTTTTTCAGGGCCCTGAGAATCGTCCTAACTTTTCGTTAGTTTCGTTGTCTGCGAGTTTTAGAGTCAGAATAAATTCTCTGTGTCCGGCTTCCTGTCAGCTCGAGCTGCTCGCTGTTAAATCGACGCGTTGATTTAATTTTTTTTCACTTTTGAATACTTCAGAACAAGGAATGTGTTGAATAATTTCAGTGACATAAGTTTACACAGTCAGAGCAGCGCTAAATAATAATAACAAGAAGTATAACTGGTGAAATAAAGATCCGGCTCTTCTTGGAGTCATATGATCCGGATCACTAAAAAGATCCGAACTTCCCATCACTAACAATGACGTCATCCGCCGTCAAACGTCACACGGGAGGAAGAAGAAGAAGATTTGGCGCGGAGAAAATGTCGACAGTGACCGTGCCGTCGGTTCTGGACCCGGTGGACCCGGCGGACCCGGTGGACCCGGCGCACGGTGACCCGTCCAAAGCGGACATCCTGAGAGGAATCGTGGCCGAGAAGCTGAAAACAGCCGCGCGGGAAATCTTAGCGGCGGTCGAGAGAACCGTGGCCGGATATGAGGAGGAGGCTTCGGCTCTGAGGCAGCAGATCAGCCGGCAGAGGAGGCAGCTGGAGCGGCTGCTGCAGCCGCAGGGCGCCCCCTGCCGGATGGGTGTGTACCTGACTGAGTACTATTACTGAAGTGTCATGCAGTACAAGTACACGTTCTACACATTAGCAACCAGCTGGAAGGAGGGTGGAAACTTTCCAGTTGGAAACTTTCCATGGGAATAAATGGGAATTTACAAAAGTTTGTCCTTTTAACTTGAAAATATGTTTTTGTTGAATATTTTTGTGAAACTTACCAGAAACTTTCCACCGTCTTTGAAAACTGGAGTGAACAAAGTGTCTCAGGCTACGCTCCTTGGGTCCTTGAATTTGTGGGACCTGGGCCTGGAAAGTCCTTGAAAAGTATTTTTTTTTATTACCTGTTAGTAACTGTTCACCGCCGCCGGCCTGGTGTGACAACAGTTCTGTTTGTGTTACTTGGGTTTGGGTCGGGCTCGGTGTAACACCTCCCGTGTGTCCGGGACATGAAGCCTCAAACGTCCCCTCGTCCACAGACTGACTGAAGTGACCGTTCTGCACATGCTCACTGTCTTCAAGTTCTTTCTCCTTGTCTTCCCTGATCGTGTCCAGATGGGGACGTCTCGCCGAGCACGGACGTCTCAGGCCATGCTGAGGAAGACGAAGCTGAGGATGAAGAGTCCGCTGAGGTTCTGGTACAGAGCGCCGGTCCTGATCAGGATCAGAGTGACCCGGTTCACCACATCCAACATGCCAGGTTCATGTATGACATGACATCAGCGCACAGTACGTTCCAGTGCACGTCGTACTTTCATTGTTTGAGCTGATGATTTTCTTGCAGCGGTCCGTCTGAGGTGAAGGACAGGAGACGTCCTCTGGACCTCAGAGTGTGTCTGTTAGAGGACACTGACACACTCAAACCAGACGGTAAGAGTCCACCAAAGAGGAGACGTGTCCTGTCAGGACGTTGTCTCACTTTTTAAACATGTTCAGCTCGTCTTTTTTTTTTTTTTTTCATGTCAGTGTTCAAGTTCCCGATCCAGGTCCTGAGCTGTCCTCGAGGCCTGCAGGAGCCGGGCTTCCTGGACCTGCTGAGGTCCACCTTCCCTCAGCTAACCGAGCACTTCGAGGTCTTCACCGCTGATGAAACCAGAACCCTGACACCACTGAAGCTCCAGACGCTGACGCCAGAGGAGATCAGGAAGTCCATCGGGTCCACGAGGAGAAGATCGACCCTGTACGTCCGAGCAAAGGTAGATCATCTTCCTGCCAACGACGTGTACCACATGACAGGACGGCTGCGGTCAGTCACATCCACTGTTGGTTCCTTTCACAGAGAGCAGAGAAGTTGCCGGCAACCAGCACGGAGCAACTTCATCCCCCCCCACAGAGAAACAACAAAGACGCAGACGGACTCCGTACACGGTGAGTTCAAGACAGACGAGATGTTCTCAACGTCTTCAGGAGACACTGCGCACAACGTGAAGGTTAAACCAGCAACTGTTTGTCTCCACCTTCAGTTCTGACAGCAACAAAGACGACCATCTGTCCAGCAACTCAACATGGCAACAACAAACAGAAACAGACGAAGAACAACAAGGAACATCAGATGAAGACGATGACTGGAAACCAGACCGAGATGGCGAGGTGCCGAGGGAGAGCGAAGCTGAACGTGACCCATCCGAGGTGAAGTGGCGGCGGCAGTCGTCTCCGAAGGCGGCGGCTTGTAACCGTGACGCTCGTCCATCCTGTAAAGTGTGTCACGCTCTGCGCGGGTCAACCAGCATGTTGGTAAAACACGCCTGGAGTCACGTGGATGATCCGGAGAGACTCTGCGGAGTGTGTGGAGAACGCTCAGAGTCCTCAGAGGAGCTGCGGGGTCATCTTCAGGGGCATCAGAAAACTCACATCTGTAACGTCTGTGGAAAGTCTTTCCTCTCTGCGATTGGTCTACGGAGACATGACGTCACGCACACGGGACGCAGACCGTACACGTGTGACGTCTGTCAGAAAGCCTTCACGTGCAGGTCTAACCTGAAGGCTCACCAGTGGGAACACGCCGAGGACCGGCCGCACAAATGTGACGTCTGCGCTCGGTCGTTCGGCTTCAAGCAGCAGCTGAGGAATCACAGCAGGATCCACACGGGTGAGAAGCCGTACCGCTGCGACGTGTGCGCCAAAACCGTCGGCGACCTCCGAAGTCTGTCCCAACACAAGCTGAGACACGCTGGGGAAAAACGTTACGCCTGTGCGGTTTGTGGGAAACGATTCGTAACTCCGGGAAAAGTGAAAGAACACGAGAAGATCCACGCGGACAGAGACAGGACGTTCCTCTGCGACGTCTGCTGTAAAACCTTCCACACTCGAGGACAGCTGAAGACTCACCTGAGGACGCACAGCGGGGACAAGATCACCTGCGGACAGTGTGGCAAAGCACTGTCCTCTGAGGGAGCTCTGAGGAGACACGCCATGATCCACACTGGAGAGAGGCCGTACGAATGTTCAGAGTGTGGGCGGAGCTTCAACAGGTGCAGCATCCTGCAGAATCACCTGAAGACTCACTCCGACCTCCGGCCGTTCGTCTGCAGCGTCTGCGGGAACGCGTACGCTCGCAAAGAATACCTGAGCGTCCACATGAGAGTCCACAGCGGACAGAGACCGTACCACTGTCCCCTCTGTGACAAAGACTTTACCCAGAGCCACTGTCTGAAGACACACATGAAGACTCACCAAAGACCGAAGACTGTCTGAAGACACACATGAAGACTCACCAAAGACCGAAGACTGACTGAAGACACACATGAAGACTCACCAAAGACCGAAGACTGACTAAAGACACACATGAACACTCACCAAAGACTGAAGACACACATTAAGACTCACCAAAGACCGAAGACTGACTGAAGACACACATGAAGACTCACCAAAGACCGAAGACTGACTGAAGACACACATGAAGACTCACCAAAGACCGAAGACTGACTGAAGACACACATGAAGACTCACCAAAGACCGAAGACTGTCTGAAGACACACATGAAGACTCACCAAAGACTGAAGACTGACTGAAGACACACATAAAGACTCACCAAAGACCGAAGACTGACTGAAGACACACATGAACACTCACCAAAGACCGAAGACTGACTGAAGACACACATGAAGACTCACCAAAGACCGAAGACTGACTGAAGACACACATGACTCACCAAAGACCGAAGACTGACTGAAGACACACATGAAGACTCACCAAAGACTGGAGACTTACTGAAGACACACATGAAGACTCACCAAAGACCGAAGACTGACTGAAGACACACATGAAGACTCACCAAAGACTGAAGACTGACTGAAGACACACATGAAGACTCACCAAAGACTGAAGACTGACTGAAGACACACATGAAGACTCACCAAAGACCGAAGACTGTCTGAAGACACACATGAAGACTCACCAAAGACTGAAGACTGACTGAAGACACACATGAAAACTCACCAAAGACTGAAGACTGACTGAAGACACACCAAAGACTGGAGACTGACTGAAGACACACCAAAGACTGGATACTGACTGAAGACACACATGAAAACTCACCAAAGACTGAAGACTGACTGAAGACACACATGAAAACTCACCAAAGACTGAAGACTGACTGAAGACACACATGAAAACTCACCAAAGACTGAAGACTGACTGAAGACACACATGAAGACTCACCAAAGACTGAAGACTGTCTGAAGACACACATGAAGACTCACCAAAGACCGAAGACTGACTGAAGACACACATGAAGACTCACCAAAGACCGAAGACTGACTGAAGACACACATGAAGACTCACCAAAGACCGAAGACTGTCTGAAGACACACATGAAGACTCACCAAAGACCGAAGACTGTCTGAAGACACACATGAAGACTCACCAAAGACCGAAGACTGACTGAAGACACACATGAAAACTCACCAAAGACTGAAGACTGACTGAAGACACACATGAAGACTGGAGACTGACTGAAGACACACATGAAAACTCACCAAAGACTGAAGACTGACTGAAGACTCACCAAAGACTGGAAGACTGACTGAAGACACACCAAAGACTGGAAGACTGTCTGAAGACACACATGAAGACTCACCAAAGACTGAAGACTGACTGAAGACACACATGAAGACTCACCAAAGACTGAAGACTGACTGAAGACACACCAAAGACTGAAGACTGAAAACACACATGAAGACTCACCAAAGACTGAAGACTGACTGAAAGTAGTATATATATTATATATATTATATTATACAACAAGTAGTTCCGACCGAGCCCTCTGATTACTCCACCTTCTCCACATTGTCACATCCTGAACACGTAAACAAATATAAAGTCCACTGGAAGTACTTCAATAAAGTAATACATCAGAATTTACTGTTTCTGCTTTCTTTAATGAATATTCTGTGTCATGGAGCTGTTAGACCGCCTCGTTAATACAGGTGTGTACCTCGTTAATACAGGTGTGTATCTCGTTAACACAGGTGTGTACCTCGTTAATACAGGTGTGTACCTCGTTAACACAGGTGTGTACCTGGCTTGTGTTCAAAAAGTTCAGTGAGCTCACAGAAAATGTTTCTGCAGACTAAAGGTGGACTGATGTGGAATATTCCGTTAAATAAAAACATGTTGTTCATTTTGATTCCATCCATCTTTGTTCTACACTTTTGGACTTTACAAGTTACTGAAATGTTCTTTAATTTAATGTTGGCCCCCTCTCGGTTAATGTTGCTTAAATAAAGAACAAATAATGAATCGATAATGAGAATCTCTCAGTAATTACAAAATATCCACATGAGACAGGTGATGTGAAGCTAAAGATCACCTGCACCTCACCTTTTGTGTTCTGTGGCTCAAACAAGCCTGGTATGCTTTTATTTTGTTCTGGACACAGCTGTTGGTCCGTGTTGTGTCCACATGGGGGCGCTGTCCGGCGGTTCTGAACTCACCTGTGTTGTCACTGCAGGCCGGTTCTGATTGGTCCGCGTGCAGGCTTCATATTCTGGTTGGTTCCGGCTCAGCAGGTCAGTGTGGACTTGGACAGTGGGGCTGAAACTTTGCTTGATGGGAAACTTGTGGTCCGCTCTCTGAGCATCATGTCCGGCAGAGTTCTGGTGAAACCCCTGGAGGACCTGAGCCTGGACTCAGGCTACGAGGCCGGGGACCCCTGCCCGTCCCTCAGCCTGTCCTCCTCCGGCAGGTCCGGGCAGTCTCAGCCGCACACGAGCACTCCTCAGCGGGGTACCTGGTGGCAGCACCCCGGCTCTCTTTACAGCAGGAACGGCAGCTGGGACACGGTGAGCACGCTGCCGGAGGACGCGGCGGACACCCTGGCCAAGTGCCCCTGCCTGCCCGAGCTGGAGGAGTACCCCTGGACCGAGCGGGAGCTGCGGGAAATCGTGCGTAGAGTCGCGGGTTCGGATGCGTCGTTCACCGGGGAGGCGGTCCACCGGCTGTCCGTTCTGCTCCGGAGAGCTTTGGTGCGGATCTCCCGGGAGGCGCAGCGGCTGAGCGAGCTCCACAGGCGGTGTACGCGCCTGGAGGTCCAGAGCGCGGCGAGGCTGGTGCTGAGCTGGGGCTTAGCCGAGAAGTGCATCTCCTCGGCGGTGAGGGCGGTGTCCCTGCACTGCATGAGCTCCGGGGACGCCGCGCACCAGCGGAGCAAGTCTGCGCGCTGCGGGCTGACTCTGTCCGTGGGCCGCGTCTTCAGGTGGATGGTGGAGACACGCGTGTCGGTGCGTGTGCACGAGTACGCCGCGGTCTGCCTGGCAGCATGCGTGGAGAGTTTGGTGGAGGAGGTGGCCGGACGGGCGCTGCAGGCGGCGGCGGAGGAGGAAGCGGACAGCGGGGTCAGCTGCTGCCCGGTGACCGCAGAGCTGCTGGAGGGAGCCGTGAACAACGACGCGGAGCTGTGGGGGCTGCTGCAGGTGTACGAGCACCTGATCTGTGGCAAGAACGTGAACGGTGAGTTCAGATATTATGATGATTATAATTACAGAAATATGAAAGATCATAAGTCACGCATCAAACAAAGTTTCTATGTGTGGAGTTTTTAAATTAGTGAGTTTGTGTCACACAGAAGTTTAGTCCATGTTCATGTAATTATTTAATTTTGCAACTTGAACAAAAATAATTTTAAAGTTTAATTTCAGTTGTCATAACAAAATGTTTCACATTCTCTTAAACGAGCGGGAGGTGTGTGTGTGTGTGTGTGTGTGTGTGTGTGTGTGTGTGTGTGTGTGTGTGTGTGTGTGTGTGTGTGTGTGTGTGTGTGTGTGTTTTCTGATAACTGATGACAGAAACAGACTTCCGAGTCTGAAACATGAAACTAGTTCTTCTCCTCCAGACGATGTTAAAACAATTAAAGAGCCTGTCACGGTGCAGCAGAGGATCATGGGATATGGTGTTCTGATGGGGAAACCCCCCTCAGACAGGAAACAGGCACTTTGGGTAATAACGCGGATCTTCGATGATGTCAGCTGAGGAAGACTGATGTGACTGAAAGCTCCGGCTAAATGGACCTCAAAGGAACATTGTGTAACTTTTAACTAACAGCTGACTGACGTGTAATCAGGTGAACGGACAGTGAAGAGCCCACTGTAGCTGCTGTTAGCTCATGTTAGCTCAGTCCGTCAGTCAGTCCGTTCGACAGCCAAGCTGTCGAACTGAGTGTTTGTACCAACAGGTGTTATGGACGACCAGGAAGAAGAAGAGGAGGTAACCAGGCTCAGCTGCTTCTATGGACATGATGGCAGAGGAGCAGAGAGTGAAGAGGACGCTGACGGAGGAAGCTAAGAAGAGAAAAGGAGAGAGTGAGCGAGCAAGAAGCTGCCAGACAAGAGTAAATGTGGGACTGACTTTTAGTGGTTGGTGAGAGCTTGGTGAAATAAAAGGCTGAAAGACAGACGCCGAGCTGGACTGACTGCTGCTGGACTAGTCTCTGATATCAGCTGCTGCTGGACTAGTCTCTGATATCAGCTGCTGCTGGACTAGTCTCTGATATCAGCTGCTGCTGGACTAGTCTCTGATATCAGCCGCTGCTGGACTAGTCTCTGATATCAGCCGCTGCTGGACTAGTCTCTGATATCAGCTGCTGGACTAGTCTCTGATATCAGCCGCTGCTGGACTAGTCTCTGATATCAGCTGCTGCTGGACTAGTCTCTGATATCAGCCGCTGCTGGACTAGTCTCTGATATCAGCCGCTGCTGGACTAGTCTCTGATATCAGCCGCTGCTGGACTAGTCTCTGATATCAGCCGCTGCTGGACTAGTCTCTGATATCAGCCGCTGCTGGACTAGTCTCTGATATCAGCCGCTGCTGGACTAGTCTCTGATATCAGCCGCTGCTGGACTAGTCTCTGATATCAGCCGCTGCTGGACTAGTCTCTGATATCAGCCGCTGCTGGACTAGTCGCTGACATCAGCCGCTGCTGGACTAGTCGCTGACATCAGCCGCTGCTGGACTAGTCGCTGACATCAGCCGCTGCTGGACTAGTCTCTGATATCAGCTGCTGGACTAGTCTCTGATATCAGCTGCTGCTGGACTAGTCTCTGATATCAGCCGCTGCTGGACTAGTCTCTGATATCAGCCGCTGCTGGACTAGTCTCTGATATCAGCCGCTGCTGGACTAGTCTCTGATATCAGCTGCTGGACTAGTCTCTGATATCAGCTGCTGGACTAGTCTCTGATATCAGCTGCTGCTGGACTAGTCTCTGATATCAGCTGCTGGACTAGTCGCTGATATCAGCCGCTGGACTAGTCGCTGATATCAGCCGCTGCTGGTTCTGGTTCTGGGGACCTGGCTGATGATTGGCTGAATGTTGAAGCTGCTTCAGTGAATAAACAGCCGTTCTGGACCCACCATGCTGCGTTTCAGACCTCGTCCCATGAGAGAGAACAGGAAGAAGCGGGCAGAGTAAATGAGCGAGTGTTGTTAGCCTCTGACCCACGCCGGCCACACAAAGGAGCTCTCATTCAGCTGCTCGGCTAAACAAACAGCCGCTGTAGCCGCCGTCCACCACCCCACCTCCACAAAACTCAGCACGACACACTCCGGTCCCCCGCTCAGGTTTTAATAAAGACGTTGTTGGATCTGATGATAAAAGTAAAGCCCAGCAGTGAAATGTGGGGAAAGCTTCCAGGATCCAGATCCACAGCTTGTAATGTCATCACGCTGCTCAGATCGCTGCACTAAGCAGATTCACATCAGATCCAGTTTCCACTCGCTGACATCTGATTCCTCCTGTTTTTATGAATCTGCAGATTTAACATGCACGCTGTATGAAACAAACCAAACATTTAGTGACATCTCTGCAGTTCAAAACCAAAGGTGTTAAATTTGAAAACATAAATATTTGATATTTGAATCTTGAACCTGGTTCCAGTTTTGGTACTTTAAGAAAGGTTCGTTCTGGGGCAGCTGGACTTGGACCGGTATCTACTCTTCGTTAGGTGCTAACTCTGCAGCACAGCTGAGCCGAGTGCCCAAGAAAGAGAAAAGTAAAACCAACATTTGAGGAACACAGCAGATTTCTCTCTTTTCAAGGAGAGGTGGACGTGAACCCCTCAGCTATCATCAGATGAAGATTTAACGCCAATGTTTCGGGTCGTCTTCTGTAGCCTGTGGATATTCTGATAACAGATATCCGGGTCAGGACTTCCTCTGCAGTCGATTAGCAACTTCATACACAAGGTGCAGCTCTGTCCGTAAGGATTTGGCTCGGGGAACTCGGTGGCAGATTTTGGGGTTACATGTGCTGGCTGCATCGTTTGGTGAGTTCGTCAGGTTTGTGTTGATCCTCAGAGTCCGATTACAGAGTAATCCAGCACCAAACGTCATGAGATGTTTCCTCCATCTGGTCTTTATGTAAAACGATAAAACAGCAGGAAGGCTGCAGCGTTTTCTCATGATGGTCCGACTTCAGACTGAAACTGCTACACGGTTCGTTAGAGGCTGATGAGTGTTTAATTAAACAGGAGGTGATGTGGGTCCTCTCAGGAGGCCCGTCTGGATGTTTGAACATCGCCTCATCACTGCTGGTTCTGACTTCATCTCTGTAAAGCCTTGTGTCAACCGTGTGAGCGCCTGAGCCGACGGGGTCTGACCCGGGTTTAACCAGATTACACTGCCAAAACAAATCTACCCGCCAATTCTGACGAGTTCACGAGGAGAGGTTTGTTTTTGCTGTGGTAACTATGTTCAGCTGTACTCGAGTATTTGTTCTGATTACATTACTTCTGATCAAAAACCAGCAGCAGCTGATATCAGCGACTAGTCCAGCAGCAGTCAACCCAGAACCAAAACCAGAACCAGCACACTCAGTTCAGAGCGACAGGTACCCCTCACTCTGAGCTCACTGCCAAGCTGACGAAGTACCATGAGCTAACAGCAGCTAACATGAGCTAACAGCAGCTAACAGACTGAGCTAACAGCAGCTAACATGAGCTAACAGCAGCTAACAGACTGAGCTACCATGAGCTAACAGCAGCTAACATTCTGAACTAACAGCAGCTAACAGACTGAGCTAATATGAGCTAACAGCAGCTAACAAACTGAGCTAACAGCAGCTAACAGACTGAGCTAACATGCGCTAACAGCAACTAACAGACTGAGCTAACATGAGCTAACAGCAGCTAACAGACTGAGCTAACATGAGCTAACATGAGCTAACAGCAGTTAACAGACTGAGCTAACATGAGCTAACAGCAACTAACAGACTGAGCTAACATGCGCTAACAGCAACTAACAGACTGAGCTAACATGAGCTAACATGAGCTAACAGCAACTAACAGACTGAGCTAACATGCGCTAACAGCAACTAACAGACTGAGCTAACATGAGCTAACATGAGCTAACAGCAGTTAACAGACTGAGCTAACATGAGCTAACAGACTGAGCTAACAGCAGCTAACAGACTGAGCTAACATGAGCTAACAGCAGCTAACAGACTGAGCTAACATGAGCTAACAGCAGCTACATTATCCAGATGTTTGGTTGCTGTCAGGACGTCAAGAGAATTAAAAATGTTTTTTATCTGAACAATAAGAAAGTTGTTTCTACTGAGCGTTGTTGTTCGGAGGATGAAGCCGATCAAACAGTTTTCACATCTATCAGCTGCAGTTAGCTTCCTCCGTCAGCGTCCTCTTCACTCTCTTCTCCTCTGCCATCATGTCCATAGAGGCTGCTGTGTCAAAGCGAACGTTCCTCTAAAGCATGTCACATGTCATATTGTGACTTATTTTTAATATGCTTTGTGATTTAATCCAACAAACCTCAGAGTCAGTTTTATCTACGTAAGATTCAGACTCTGTTTGGACTCCGCTTAACTGAGGTGGGCCTGACCTCCAACACACACACACACACACACACACACACACACACACACACACACAACACACACACACACACACACACACACACACACACACACCTTCTTTGCTCTCTGTGGTTCTGTTGTCCCGACCAAACACTTGCAGCATTATACCACGCAGCAGAAAAGACATGCTGTCTTCAGGCCCAGTGACTGCGCCTCTGTTTTCATCTGACACACACACACACACACACACACACACACACACACACACACACACACATACACACATACACACACACACGCTTCAGCATTCTGTTTTTATTCAGCCACATGAACACGAGCAGGAAATGACTTAATCTGTGTGTGTGTGTGTGTGTGTGTGTGAGACACAGGTATGGATTAGAAATCAGTGATTTGTGCGTTGTCCTCTGCAGACTTGTCTCCTGTTGTTGCTCATGAATAGTGTCTTGTTCACACACACTCGCCTCTTTCTTCAGCTGAGGTGTGTTTTCACGTCGGACTGATGAATCTGTTCAATCGGTGATCGGCCTCGTGTTGAACACGTCGTCCCAAAGGTGCCGGACCTCCTCATCCCGTCCGGCTCCAGCACAGCGCCGCCTGCAGGTTGTAGTTTTTTGCTGACCACCTCATGCAGGAAGTGGCTGTGGGCCGACCTCTGCCAGTCTGAAGGATGGACGGTGACTCCCAGGTTTCTGAAGAGCGGGTCTAAAGCTCCGTGTGCCGTGGTCACGTTCAGAAGAACTGAAAGAAATCTAAAACATCAGGCTTAACAAAACACACACACACACACACACACACACACACACACACACACACACACACACACACACTCTCCATTGTGCCTTGTTGAATCTGGTATTTGCTGACTCTGATCTTCAAACAATGGAAACAGCTTCAGTGCAGAGAACTGAGGCAGACTCACAGCAGCTGGAGTCAAACATCATCAGCTGATTAAGCTCCAGAAGTGAGTCCGTCTCCGTAGGTCCCCACGTTAAAATGTCCAACATGTTCTCAGCCTGGTAGATCAGCTGGGAGGTGGAAGAGGAAGGACTACAAACATGGCGGCGGCCACGAGCAGCCTCGGAATTATGAAACCTAAAATATGATGAAGGAGACCCTGAACTGTTAAATCCTGGCTGACATCATTTAATTTAACACTGTGTGTGTGTGTGTGTGTGTGTGTGTGTGTGTGTGTGTGTGTGTGTGTTTAGGTGAGCTGTCGCTGCCGGCCCATGTCAGCCCGTACACGAAGGTTCCCGAGGACTCGATGGAGAGCCGGGAGGACGCCTACATCCAGCTGGAGCTGCGAACACTGGAGCAGGCTCTGCTCGCCACCGGTGTGGGCAGCATCGCAGAGCTCAGTGAGTGTGTGTGTGTGTGTGTGTGTGTGTGTGTGTGTGTGTGTGTGTGTGTGTGTGTGTGTGTGTGTGTGTGTGTGTGTGTGTGTGTGTGTGTGTGTGTGTGTGTGTGTGTGTGTGTGTGTGTGTGTGTGTGCCTCCTGTGTTTTGTGTGTTTGTTTAAGCTGTGACCGGCGTCGGGCTCCTGGGACAGCTCGTTAGACGCCGCACGGCTCCCCCGTCGTTACATAACAACCCGTGGCTTGTATCCAGAAAACAAGGGCGTCCCTCAGACCCTGCAGGCCACCGTAGCTCATTATCGGAGCGCTCATTACCCAGAAAGTCAGAGAGCTGAGTGGATTCAGTGTTCAGGCCCGTTTATGGACCGTCTGACGACCACGAAGCACTTTAACACAGCACGTCTGTTTGTTCAGCTTCCTCTGCCTCGAGAAGGTTTGAGAGAAAGTTGAAGTCTCGGACTCATCAGTCACTTCGAGAAGTCGACTCCCATCTCAGCCACGCTGGCTTCAGTTCTTGTTGTTTTACATGGATGAAGCTTTAAGACACACGAGCTCTCTGCAAATATCTGAAGATGGAGAGTCCGAGGTCTGGAACCAGGATCCAACAGTTACTCATGAATAATGTGTGACAACTAAATGTGAATCCAATCCGATCTAGTTTTTAGATCCGTGAAGAGGAGGGATGGGTACGTTTCACATTTGAGGTCACAGGTTGATTAAAAATAAACTCTGAGCTCCTCGTGCTGGTAAACGTCTCCGGATCAGACCAGAACCGGGTCGACTCCGGGTCTCTCCTCCAGATGCAGCTGTCTGTGGGCGAGCAGCAGCTCCGTCAGTCCACTCCACCCGGTCCTCCAAAAAATTTCCATGTAATCAATTATTAGTTCATTAAAGACGACGATGATGGTGGTGGTGATGGTGGTGGTGATGGTGATGATGATGATGATGATGGTGATGATGATGGTGGTGATGGTGATGATGGTGATGATGATGATGGTGAGGTTGCTTTGATGATGCTGCTGGTGGTGTTGGTGCTGATGCTGGTGGTGCTGCTGATGGTGCTGGTGTTGTGCTGCTGGTGGTGCTGCTGCTGCTGTTGCTGTGCTGCTGGTGCTCTGCTGCTGGTGCTGCGATGCTGGTGGTGCTGCTGCTGTTGCTGCCGATGCTGGTGGTGCTGCTGGTGCTGCTGCTGGTGCTGCTGGTGCTGCTGCTGGTGCTGCTGGTGCTGCTGCTGTTGCTGCTGCTGGTGGTGCTGCTGCTGGTGGTGCTGGTGCTGCTGCTGCTGCTGCTGCTGCTGCTGCTGGTGCTGCTGCTGGTGCTGGTGGTGGTGCTGGTGCTGCTGCTGCTGGTGGTGGTGCTGCTGGCGCTGCTGCTGGTGCTGCTGCTGCTGCTGGTGCTGCTGCTGATGCTGCTGGTGCTGGTGCTGGTGATGAATGATGATGATGATGATGGTGATGGTGATGAAGATGATGATGGTGTCATCCTGCAGGTGATCTGGTGTCCCGGGCGATGCACCACATGCAGCGTCTGCGCAGCTCGAGTTCTTCCATCAGCGCAGCTCGCTCAGCCAATCAGCCGTCGGTATCGTGGGCTGCGGACGCTCTACGAACCGTACTACTTCCTGTCCAGCCCACAGATGGAGTCCTTGGAAAACCCCAACCTGGAGCCTCCGACCACGACGCTGAGCAGAGAGAGGTGTGTGTCGTCATGACGAGCCTGTAATCTGATTACTCTGAACACAACAGCAGCCTTTGTTTGTCTCACTGAAAAACATCACATCCGATGAATCAGCTGATCCGAACACTTTGAATTTAATTTCAAAATAAAAGCTAATTAAATGAATCTAAAGAGTCTTGTGTGAACGTCCTGCAGGCCCTTCCTGCTGCTCCCTCCTCTCATGGAGTGGATCCGAGTCACCGTGGTGCACGCCGAGCATCGCCGCAGCCTATTGGTGGACAGCGATGATGTCAGACAGACCGCCAGGCAGCTCCTCCCGGGATTGGACTGCGAGCCCCGACAGCTGAAGTGAGCAGCCAATCAACTTCGTCTTAAAAACTAGTTTGAAGCGGTCCGTGTAGAACCGGGTTCCATGGTTCTGTTCCCCCGCAGGTCCGAGTGCTGCTTCCAGTCCTTCAGGTGTCTGAACGCTGAAGCCGCCTCCAGGAAGTTCACGCTGGACCTCGGCTTCAGGATGATCTCATGCGGCCGAGCCGACCTGGTCCATCAGGCCACGAGGATGCTGGGAGCTGAGGGGGTGAACACCATGGACGACCAGGTGAGGGGGGAGGGATGCCATGACAACCAGGTGAAGGGGGAGGGATGCCATGACGACCAGGTGAGGGGGGAGGGGCGCCATGACTACCAGTGAGGGGGGGAGGGTGTCATGACGACCAGGTGAGGGGGGGAGGGCGTCATGATGACCAGGTGAGGGGGGAGGGATGCCATGACGAACCAGGTGATGGGGGAGGGTGCCATGACGACCAGGTGACAGGGGGAGGGATGCCATGACGACCAGGCGAGGGGGGAGGAATGCCATGACGACCAGGTGAGGGAGGAAGGTGTCATGACGACCAGGTGAGGGGGAGGGATGCCATGACGACCAGGTGAGGGGGGGAGGGGCGCCATGACGACCAGGTGAGGGGGGGAGGGGCGTCATGATGACCAGGTGAGGGGGGAGGGATGCCATGACGAACCAGGTGATGGGGGAGGGGTGCCATGACGACCAGGTGACAGGGGAGGGATGCCATGACGACCAGGCGAGGGGGGAGGGATGCCATGACTACCAGGTGAGGGGGGGAGGGGCGTCATGATGACCAGGTGAGGGGGGAGTGCCATGACGACCAGGTGAGGGAGGAAGGGTGTCATGACGACCAGGTGAGGGGGGGGCGCCATGACGACCAGGTGAGGGAGGAAGGGTGTCATGACGACCAGGTGAGGGGGGGGGGGCGCCATGACGATCAGGTGAGGGAAGAAGGGTGTCATGACGACCAGGTAAGGGGGGGTCGGCAGCAGAGTATTCGATACACGTCAAACTTTTTACGCCTCCATCGTTTAATTCCAGTCGACTCTGTTCACACAGCTCGACCTCTGAACAACAACCGACCGTCTCAGACTCGTTAAGACAAACTCAACTAACGAACTTTTGACGAGGCTCAGCTGATAATAGAAAATCATTCCAGTGTCGACCTCATGAAGAATCTAAAATATAAAACACATTTATGGTTGCCTCGTGATGTCGTCAGCGTAGAAAATCATCAAAATAAATAAACTATTGTGTCCAAACTTTTGACTCAGGGAAGCACTGGTGTTCTTTACCACAGTCTGAGGAGCGAGTGGATTATCTGATTATTGTCAGATATTTTGATCATCAGTGAATCGTTTGCAGTCTTTTGTCTTTTGTCCCGACAGTGAACAGATCAGTGTTGTTGGGACGTTTGAGGACGTCTCCTCGGGCTCTGTGAAACATTTTATGGACCAAATAACTGATGAATGACATGACAGATTAACAAACTGTCCTGATCAGATCGCTGTTCTGATAATTTATGACAAACTTTTTGTTATCACAAACTGAAAATGAGTCTATGTCAGAGATCCACACAGCAGAGAGGTGACCAGCACCTCGAGAAGGTGTGTGTAGACTGAGGTGTGTGTAGACTGAGGTGTGTGTAGTCTGAGGTGTGTGTAGACTGAGGTGTGTGTGACTGAGGTGTGTGTAGTCTGAGGTGTGTGTAGTCTGAGGTGTGTAGTCTGAGGTGTGTGTAGACTGAGGTGTGTGTGTGTGTGTGTGTGTGTTCATGCAGGGCATGACTCCTCTGATGTATGCGGCTGCAGCTGGAGATGAAGCCCTGGTTCAGACACTCATCGAGGCCGGAGCTCACCTGGACCTGCAGGTAAACATCTGCTGACTCAGCAAAGCTCTGTCTGCAGCTGGCTCGTTACTGACTGACTGTGTGTGTGTGTGTGTGTGTGTGTGTGTGTGTGTGTGTGTGTGTGTGTGTGTGTGTGTGTGTGTGTGTGTGTGTGTGTGTTCAGGTCCCGGGCACTTCGGTCCGTCACCCTTCGGTTCACCCCGGCAGTCGGTGCTGGGTCGCTCTGACGTTCGCTGTGCTGCACAGTCACCTGTCTGTGGCTCAGGTGAGGCAGACAGACAGCAGTGATGTCACAGTGTCCTGCAGGGCGTGGCAGTACACTGTGACATCACTGCTGGGTGTGGTCCGACTCTTTAAAAGGCAGCGTCAGCTGTAAACCCGTTGTCTCTTGTGTCATCAGCTGTTGTTGGAGGGTGGAGCTGACGTGGAGGGCGGAGCGCTGCTGGACGGGCAGGAGAGCTCAGCTGAGACGCCGCTGCAGCTCGCCGCCGCTGCAGGTGTGTTAGCCAGGAAGTGTTCAATATGTCATGTACGTCGAACAGCGCAGGTGAGTTCAGGTCCAGACGACGCCTCGCTCTCTGTCCTCAGGTTACTACGAGATGGTGAGTCTGCTGCTCGCCCACGGAGCCGACCCTCTGCTCAGACTGCATCATGGGAACTCGCTGATGTCACCGCTGTACGAGGAAATGAACTGCTTCAGCTACGCTGCAGCGCACGGACACAGGTGAGACGCGGTCAGGCGGAGGAGGCGGCGAGAAAAAACCAGGAGTGACCTAAGAAAGCTTCTCCTGCCGCCTCCTCTCTTCTTCTGCAGGAACGTCCTGAGGAGGTTGCTGCTGCAGCCTCCGCACAGGAAGGAGGACATCCTGTCACTGGAGGAGATCCTGGCTGAAGGAGTGGAGGAGGAGCAGGAGGAGGAGGATTCAAAGCCTCCATCTCCTGACTCCTCGAGTCCTGTTCCCAGGCTCTGTAAGGCCCGGATGAAAGCTCTGCAGCAGGCGGCGTATTACAGCGCCGAGCACGGTTACCTGGACGTCACCGTGGAGCTCAGAGAGATGGGTGAGCTCATCACGCCCGAGTGTCTGACGAGAGTTTTAACATGTCGGCTTCAGTCTCAACTGTCTCCTCTCGGCTCCACCCTCTCACCTGCTCCAGGTGTTCCCTGGAGACTCCACATCTGGCTGGAGTCTCTCCACAGAGCTCAGCAACTGAGCCGGGACAAAGTCATCGTCTCTCTCCTCACTGAGTTCCCCTCCATCAGGACGGAGGACTACACCCCCGAGCTGCTGTCCACGGGCGTCCCGCTCATGTTCAGCATGCTGGAGACCAGCAAGGTACCTGAACGCCTCGCTGATGACCTCATCACACGTCTCAGACACGTCCTCTGACTTCCTGTCGTCTTCCCTCTGCAGGACTACGTGATCACCAAGCGGCTGGCGTCGGTGTTCTCTCACTGCTACGGCTCCTCTCCGGTTCCTCCCATCCCGCCGCTGGACGTCACTCTGTCGACGCAGCTCGGTAACTCGTCACCGCCGTCACGTGACCGCCCGTCGACTCTCTGAACGTAACCAACACGAAGGGTCAACGTTTTTGTCTCCGTCCTCAGATATTCACTTCCTGAATAACCCGGAGATGTCCGATGTGACGTTCATGGTGGACGGGCGTCCGTTCTTCGCTCACCGCGTGCTGCTGATGTCGGCGTCTGAACGGTCTGATCTCTGACCCGCCAAATTAAATCACAGATGCTCTGCTTTTCAAAATAAAACTCACCGTTCTTGTCTGTTTTTTGTTTTTTGTCCCGTCAGATTTCGACGGATGCTTTGCGACTCCCACGATGACATCGTTCACATCAGTCACATGACCTACTGCACCTTCCAGGTAGGAAACGTCCTGATCTTTGCGTCAACCTGACAACTCGGTCAGCTGAGACTGAAGTGTGTTTCTTTGCAGATGATGATGAAGTCTTTGTACTGTGGAGGAACTGAAGGACTGATGGTGTCGCACTCTGAAGCCTTGAAGGTAAAATCACTCACCTGTCTGTCGGACATCACTTCAACAGACGAGCGAGCATGTGGCGTATCTAGAGGAAAGCCAGCGGCCGTTGTCTTTCTTGTCCTGATCCTGATCTGAAGTTCTAATCTTCTTTGGACTCTTGTTTGTTGTGTTTGTCGTCGTAGCTGCTGCCGCTGGCGTCGTTCTTCGGGCTCAGAGGTCTGCAGAGAAGCTGTGAGCTGAAGCTGTCGCAGAGTTTAACTCTGGACTCTGCCGTCGACGTCTACCAGACGGCCAAGGTACGACAACACGACGGACCACGAGAAAGAAACCGAACATCGTTCAAACTGAACTCACAACTTTACCGTGTTCTTACTCGCAGCACCACGGAGGAGCTGAACTCTGCAGGTTCTGTGAAGGATTCTTCCTCCAGAATATGGACCGGCTGCTGGACCGGGAGGACTTCCACCGCCTGCTGCTGGGCGGTGTCAGTCAGGAGCTGCTCTGCCCGGACATGGGCACCAAAGACCGGGATCCACCGGTCCTCCTGAGGGTTCTGGAGGCCACACTTATACAAAGACTTCACAGCCTCCACTCTGCATGTCGAGAGTAGAAGGCAGCAGAAAACCGGGACCTGGACAAGAACAGCCAGACTGATACGAGTGTTCGAAGGGACGGGAGCCATAAACTGTTTTTTACCTTCGTCTGTAGAGAGAAACGTTAGAGTAGCAGAGAAACATTGAAGTTATTTATTAATCTTAAACATTTCTGCAGCCGAGGAGACGATCCGGATCGATGAAGAGAATAATCAGTTTTGATAATCGAAGTGAAATAAAAAACTGAAACTGACTGATCGGATAAATTTCATTATTTCATTATCATTTATTTAAATCTTTGCTGTGAAGTGCCGAAACCTGCAGTTCCTCTAACGTCCACCTGAGGCTGAAGTGAGTCAGTCTCCATAAGTCCCCATGTTTCACAGCAGAAATAAACATGTTTACAGCCTGGTACAAAAAACAGTTTTGGTCTCTGTAGCTAATTTCCCCGTTCATGACAACTGTACTGAGGGTGAATTTATATACAACTCACCTGTTCACATTATATTAAGGCTGAAAGTTATGCAGGATTAAGAGCGTAGTGTCATTCAGCCGCCTCAGCTCCACAGAGAGGCCGACTCACTTCTGGAGCCGGCCTCAAGTGGACAACAAGAGGAACTACAGTTTTGGGCACTTCAAGTTTTCAGGTTTAAACTTCAAACTGATGAGAACTGATAGAAGTCACAGTCTTCAATTTTCAGGATTATTATCATACATGACACATGAATAACAAACAGAGGCGGAAGGTTTCCTTACGGCTCACCTGTTACCACAGCCCCGCCCATCCTGCCCCAGTGTGCAAAAACCCAGAGCTTTACCCACCTGTTGTGCCGAGTCATGACTGGACCGTCGCTGTTCAGACGGTTTGGCTCGGCTAACGTTTCCATCAGAACATGCTGAGTAATGTCTGTAACATCTGTTGCTACAGCTCGGGCCACGACTGCACTGACCTTTAAGCCTTGGTGATGTCATCATGTACATATACAGAGCTTAACAAATCTATTAGACCAGCTGTCACAGCTGCCTGAAACATTGGTAATGATCAATGTAATGGTTCATACAGCTCAGAAAATATAATTATTATTATTGTTACCCATACATTATTTATGATTATTTACATTCCTGAACAGAACAATTAGTTTCAGTGGTTGAATGTTGTAGATTTGGGTATAAAAGGTGAATTCCTGTTTAAAATGAAAGTTGCATTAAAGCACTTCGTGATGCTGGACGGTCTCTGACAGGTGGTCTCATAAATTCGTTAAATTTGGTGGATGAACCTTTTAATAACTCCTCAAACACGTGCACACAGCTCCAAAGTCAACAGATTTATTTCCTTTAGCACTGAAGTTGTTCACAGTAACATCACAAGGGAATACATTGCCAGTGGTTATCCTGCTCAGTAGTAGCGCTCCGTGCTCCGAGTCCGTTCTGTGTGCTCTGGATTCCCCCAGTAGAAAAAGAGGAAAGCCAACAATGAAAGGTATTGCTTTAAATTTTTCTCTCTGATAACCCAACACCCACCCGAGCTGGTGAGCAAACCGATCGCCAGAGAGGTCCCTCTTTGAGAGAATGAGTAAGGAGGATGCATTGCACGGTTACTGTGTGGACACAGTAATCAAAAAGACGGCGAAAGAAATCAAATTTTTACCCCCTCCCTAAAAAAATCAGAAGGCAAATGAAAACAAAAGCACGTGAAGAACATAAATAAATACATAAATAAGTGTGGGGAGAAAAAGGTAACAGGAGAACAAGTCCAACGACGACATGCAAAGAAAAGACGAATGCTGAACATGCAAACAACCGTACGAGGTCAAAGCTAAGAGTAGGAGTCCCCTCGGTTTTTAAATAAGCGTGTCGGTAAACTCGGCTTATTTACAGAATGAGTGTTTGTGATCTGAGTCATCATACGCACGGCGGGCGCGGGAGGAAGGAGCCGACGAGTTCAACAAAGGGTTCGTCCCTCTCGGAAGAGGCTAAGTCTACATTCTTAAATTACGGTAAATCATTTTCCAAACGTATATTACAAGGTTTCTGTCGTCAAAAAAACCAAAACAAAGCCCGGGAAAAAATAATGCGACGCTCGCGCAAACATTTCGAGATTTCTCGGTGATCGAATAACTTAAAAACACGACAAAAATATCCTTAAATAATTTGACGTTAAGAAACATTCTCTACATACTTTCATATAAATAACAGAGAATAAATTAACAACAGAAAAATGACAAAGTACAAAAATATACACAGCAGTTCAATGTCATAAAAAATAATTTTAACGGAAATTAAAAACGCGCTGACGTGAACAAACCGAACCTGAATCTGATTCACTCGTCAAAAGTGCAAAAAAAAAAAAAGAAAAGGAAAAGACATTTCGTAGACGAGGCTCGGTCACACCGGAAACAAAAAGTTCATCTGTGCGTCGCGTTAGCTGGTGAGATATCACGTTACCTACATGCTAACGTAATTCAGTCAAAATATCTCTGAGCATCTTTCGTCGTTTCTCGGACGTCACGTTTTGAGCTTGTTCACAGTTTATCCGAAACCGTTCCTCGAGTTTAATAAGCTACGATAGCACCACTGTCACGTGTCTGAGTTTGTCGCAGATGAAACGTTCACGAAATATTTGCGTAGATTTAAAGCCTCGCGTGTGAATCCACTCATCGCAGCGTTTCTATTGGAATGATTCATTTGTTAAACGCTGGTGCGACCTGGCCTTCAGGAGACATTTCGTAGACCTGGACACACCAGAACAAAATTCATCTGTGCGTCTTCGAGAAAAATCGTTCTCAAAACTTTGGCGGCGTCGTCTCGGGAGTTAGCTGGTGCGATAACACATGCTAACGTTACTCAGTGAAAATATCTCAGAGCTTCTTTCTGTTTTCTCCGTATTTAAATGTTTATTCCCACCGACATTTTGGGGACTAACGGAAACTTATCCGGGACACTGAGTTCATTTACGTCTCGTAACAAACTACGATAGCTTGAGTAGCATTGTCAACGACGTAAATTTGCAGGTCTGAATATTTACAGATTTTATTCAGTCAAAATATCTCAGAGCTTCTTTTTGTTCCGTCCGTACTTCGATGTTATCGAGTGACAGTCAGTTTGTAGTGTTTCACAGGCTACGATCGCGTGCTCATTTTAAGCACCTACAGACGAAACGTTCATGAAACATTTTTTTTTTTACGCCGGTGTGACCGAGCCTTTACAGGAATACAAAACAAAATATGGCAAACACAACTCTAAAACATATAAATGTCACAACTACACTTTTTTTTTTTGTACATACGGAACATTATTTAATCTGTACAACAGAATAGATCATTCATTTATGTAACCATCGCCCCCGTTATCGTACTTTAATGGGCAGAGACGTCACAGAGCGAGCTCGAAAAATCCTGCCACTCACAACGAAAGACGACATTTAAAAGAATTACAATCCAGCCAGCGTCCGTCCGTCCGTCCGTCCGTCCGCCTCCTTCCACAGTTTGTCAGCGTGTGCAAGTCATTACATCCCGCAGAGAAGTCATGTTTGTGTCGAGTACATACAGTATGTGTGTTTTTATGTACATGTGGGGAAATCGAAGAGAAAAGAGGAGAGGGCAGGGGATGAAGTCGACAAACATCACTGTCTTAAGGCTTTTTTTCTTGTTACAACTCTTCCGAGAAGTCGGTTTGGTCTGGCGGGGCGAGGTGGACTCGACTGATGCTGCCGGAGAAAGGACTCGGAAGAAGAGGGGAGTGGTGGCGTGGGGGGACGGGGACGGTGTCCTCTTGTCGTCACTTTCGGACTCTCTTGGTTGGCGGTCGGTGGTGGGCCGCGAGCGGGCCGCTGTCGGCCGGTCTCGAAGAGCCGCCGAGGTTAATAGTTATTATGGATGATCCCTGGTGGCAGAGACAAGTCAAGCCATCATCACACATGTGAGGAGGACACCCACCCACCGAAAGACCCCCGAGGACACAGAGAGGGACACAACGTGGGGACGACAAAGCTACATCTGCTACTTATTGTAAAATACTGATCAACTTTTAAACTGAAATAGCCATTCCCATTATACATTATACATTATACAGTAGAAAATTTATAGGCAAAAAGTAGATTTGTTTTTTTTGTTCCACTCCTAACTGAAGGGCAAAGTTAGCAGCGCTCCTCGGCTTCAATGACCTGATAACTGCCTTTCGTCTAGTCATGCACAGCTACCGCTCCTTAAGGTTGTTCCTGTGTCCTGTTGCTGGCGGCCGTCTTTGTTTTGTCTTTGCCGGGGGGGCATTTAGAGTCATTGGGCGGGGGCTGGTTGGGCTTGCTGCTGGGGGCATGCTTGGCGGGGGAGCTAGGCGTGGCGGGGGCGCCGGGGGAGTGGGACGCTTGGATGTTCTTCTCGTCTGAAAAAAGCTGTTTAATTACGTCAAAGAAGTTACTCAACGGGCTGCCTACACAGACGGGAAGAAAAGAAGACACAGAGAGAGAGAGAGAACAAACAACAGATGAGCAATGAGGTTAACGTGACGGGAGGAGGAGGAGGTGATGGAGGGATGAGAGGAGGAGTGGAGCTGGAGGAAAGGAGACTCTTCAGCCGTCGGAGGAAGGGGAGGTGGCACCAAAAGGAGGCGACACAGGTGAAGCTGTGTGGCGTCGTGAACAGATAAATCTCTGCACGCCGGCTTCAGAGTCTCAGTTTCCTCTGCTGGGTGGAGAGCTGCTGGGAGCTGGAAGACGTGGATCATCGTGAAGAAGATCAGATTTATTATTTGAGTCAAACGTGATTTAAACGGCTTCAGGATGGACTTTAAAACAAGTGAATTCTGAAACCTACTGAACTCTAGAAACATGCATGTGCATGTGTTCGTGTCGTTTTCTCTCCGTCTTCCAAAGCTCCCGGTAACTCTCCATCTTATCGACATCCGTCACAACAACATCCAACATCCATCCGTTAAGACAGAAATTATTTGTGCTTCAAAACAACCACTGATGAGTCAGAGCATGCAGCGGTCATTGCAGAGGTTAGTCCCTTCCTGATGATGACTTACCATCACTCCCCCCTCGGTAACAGTGACGTGTGCATGTCTCACTTTTTGTTCCAGTGATTTCAAACATGGAAAGTTGATGATGGCACGATGCACACCCCAACATCAAGCTTCACCATGCAAAGGGTTATCAGGTCAGTCGGCTTCACACACACGCTCACACCATGGAGTTCAGAAATATATTCATCTTATCGAGTCATTTCAGCTTCAAAACGACTAATCTCACTTCAGATTATTTCATTTTTTATAATCGAGCAGCCTCTCGGATGTGACAGTTTGCTGCTTTTCTTCTCTGGAGTTTCTGATTTGAAAATAAGTCAAACTTTGGATTTTAAAGAAGGAACAATGAGCATGATTCACTGTGACTCCAGCTGGCAGTGTAACGTACACGGTTAGTTTATTTATACCGTGTTCTGTAAAAATTTCAAAGATTGTTTCACATGTAAATGACTTTTTAAGTTGAATTTTTGCAGCTCACACACACACACACACACCACACACACACACACGCGCATGTTAGTGCAAAAAGGGTGTCGTGTGTTGGTGATCGGACTCCAGCCCGTTTGCCAGTGTGTGAAAAGCCAGAGTTAAGGTGTGTTGGGTTTTTTTTTTTTCCCCGTCGCTCTGGGTCTTACCACGCTTGGAGGGTTTGGGCAAAGAAGTCGAGCCATCTGAGAGCAGAGGACAGTGTCAGAAACACCAACCGACTCACCGAGGCCCGGCGACGTCAAACATCAGCAACACACTGGCTAAAACATTGGACTTCTCCTCAGGGTGAGGTCAAAGGGCAACGCCGGGCACGGTGAATGTTCAGACTTGTGATCAGGTGACTCTGTCATTCGGACTGACTTTTAGTGGTTGGTGAGAGCTTGGTGAAATAAAAGGCTGAAAGACAGACGCCGAGCTGGACTGACTGCTGCTGGACTAGTCTCTGATATCAGCTGCTGCTGGACTAGTCGCTGATATCAGCCGCTGCTGGACTAGTCTCTGATATCAGCCGCTGCTGGACTAGTCTCTGATATCAGCCGCTGCTGGACTAGTCTCTGATATCAGCCGCTGCTGGACTAGTCTCTGATATCAGCCGCTGCTGGACTAGTCTCTGATATCAGCCGCTGCTGGACTAGTCTCTGATATCAGCCGCTGCTGGACTAGTCTCTGATATCAGCTGCTGGACTAGTCTCTGATATCAGCCGCTGCTGGACTAGTCTCTGATATCAGCTGCTGGACTAGTCTCTGATATCAGCCGCTGCTGGACTAGTCTCTGATATCAGCCGCTGCTGGACTAGTCTCTGATATCAGCTGCTGGACTAGTCTCTGATATCAGCCGCTGCTGGACTAGTCGCTGATATCAGCCGCTGCTGGACTAGTCTCTGATATCAGCCGCTGCTGGACTAGTCTCTGATATCAGCCGCTGCTGGACTAGTCTCTGATATCAGCCGCTGCTGGCGACCTGGATGATGATTGGCTGCTTGATCAGAAGTAATGTAATCAGAACAAATACTCGAGTACAGCTGGACATATTTGCCACTGTGGCTGTATCTGAGCTGGAGAGACTTTCCTCATCGAAAGACGAGCAAAGAAAGGTCTTTGTTTGTTCAGTGGTTCAGTGATCTGATTGGTTAGAGTTCGCCTGTGATTGACAGGTGGTTCTTCCAATCACCTAGTCTGTATTTTTTGGACGTTCCTGCCCGTTTCCAGGCAGTTACCAGTCCAGCAGTCAGCAGTGCTGGGTAAGCTGTTCCACAGGAGACTCTGAACATTCACCGTGCAGGCGCCACCCTTTAAACATCCACACAGATATAATCCTACACAAATGTATGAGCTAACACACACAGGGCATCAGGTTCATCTGTCTGTAGAGCTGGTCACACATGCAGAGTGTCAGGGATCAGCAAACACGACCGCAGACTGTGTTTGTTCGCTCGCCATGCGTTCAGGTTTAGTACATCAGTCCCAAAAGTGTGTGTGTGTGTGTGTGTGTGTGTGTGTGTGTGTGTGTGTGTGAACGAATGGCAGCTCGCCCAGAACCATCCGCACGTCAAAGAGTTCATCAAACCCGCTTTTGTTCAGCTCGACCAATCAGAACCGAGCCCAGAGGCCACACGGGGTGTGCGCATGGTTCTGGGTTGGCGTTTCATTCAGCATGCGAGTTCATTCAGTCCATCCAACAGGCGTCAGAGTGAAGCTGTGGATGGTGAGAAGCAGGGTGGCATCATGGAGAGGCAGGCCAGATAGACAGATAGACAGATAGACAGATAGATAGATAGATAGATAGATAGATAGATAGATAGATAGATAGATAGATAGATAGATAGATAGATAGATGGAGATGTGGGTTATTGGCACATCTACATGGTGGAGGTGACTGAACTTGTGCCTGATAACAGTTCCCATCTGTAGCCGTGGCTGGTCAGACTGGTTCTCACTGGTTCTCACTGGTTCATTGTGTTTTTGATAGTTTGGATTTTTTCCGGATGAAACAAACGGACAGCAGCTGCTGCTCTGGACGTTAAAATGTGAAACGTGAAACGTGTAAATTCAGCGACTGTTTACACGCACACTCATTTTCCATTACGAGTCTGAACGTGACGATACTCGGGTTGTTCAAACTGCATATTCCTGATTAAGTGTTCACCAGTAAAATTAGGAGAGGCTGGTAAAAAATTACCGTTGTTAATATTAATACAGAAACTTCTTGTCGTTCTCTGACCAAATTTACAACCAGATGTTACGAAGCTCCGACGATCTGGACAACGAGAAGCTGATAACTCATGACTCAAATACTGGAAAAGATGTATTTAATATGTTTTATTTCATTCTCTTTAAACTATCATGAAATCAGCAGAGCAGCGTGTCGACTGACCACGGCTGATTCCAGGTCCAAACGCACTAATGCACAACTAAACAGAACTCTGCTTCCTGTTTCATCTGGACAACAAAAGATCGTCATGAAAGTCGACTGGAGTTCATAAATCTGAAACATCCTGTTTTATAACTAATTAACTTGTTTAAGTCGTCAGTGAATTCACCATCGGACAAAAATCCAAACTATCTGCTCGAACGTTCAGTCGTGGAGCTCTGTGAGCGACGTGTGTGTGAAGTGTGCAGCAGTGTGTGTGTGTGTGTGTGTGTGTTTGTGTCGGGGTGTGTTGTAGTTACTCTGCTTCACCACCAGAGGGGACCATTATCAAGTAAATAACCACAGATACAACAAGGAGAAGACTACAGCGTCACACTAACACAACATCAACCAGAGAACACACTGTCACTTTCTTTCCTTCCAGAGTTTTAGGATCCGTCCGTCTATAGGCAGCCCCGAAACATCCAATCACATCAGGAGGATTTGTGTGTTTGTGACCGCACACTACTCTCACACTAACAGCTAATCCACGTGTGTGTGTGTGTGTGTGTGTGTGTGTGCAGCTGTAAACATCCGTTCTGCTGACCGACTGTGCGTTTTTCTGCTGAGTCAGACGTCGGTGAGAGTCGAGGATCAATCACAGTGTGACGTACAGCTGAGCAGCCATGATCAGCCTGTGAACGACGTCTACAGCTCCCTGAATCACCTACCCATGTCCTGAGTGTGTGAGAGTGTGTGTGTGTGCGAGTGTGTGTGTGTGTGCACGCCATGGTATGTGGCAGGGTCATGCACGTGGAGATGCCGTGTGCTAAAAGCAGTGTGCCGAGCCGAGCTGAGGCTGAGCGAGTCCGAGCCGAGGTGGGCGGGGCGTAGCTGTGCTGTGAGGAGTGCCAGGATGCCGGGAGGGGGAGGGAGGGAGGCTGTGAGGAGGAGGAGGAGGAGGAGGAGGAGGAGGGTTAGGGGACCGCTGGCGAGGGTCTCCACTTACCAGATATCTGGGGCTGGATGCCGGGCTGGTCGTTGGTGCTGAGCAGCTGGGCCTGGATGGTCTCCACCACGCGCTTGAAACGTCGGCTGGGACCTGACGAGGAAACAGCGGAGCTTCATCAGGTTACACGACGACTGGAATAATCCGTTTGTGCGGCATCGGGGTCTGTGGAGTGACTGCATGCACCGTGCGCTGTTTACCTGAGAGCAGGGTGAAGGTGACGGAGTAGATGCCGTTGTCCTTGGTGGCGCTGGTGCTCTCGGTGTAGGTGATGTCCACCTGGAACTTCACCGGTTTCTGGAATACCGTCGGACCGGCCGTGGACTTGTACTCCGCTCGGAAACTGGTCTGAGAGATGACGCTGTGGCTCAGGCTGGGGATCTGACGGAGGAGACCGACGCAGAGTCAGCAACGGCGACAGACGAGGAAGAGACGGGAGCTGGTGATGCTCAGCGTGAACACACAGACAGATAAACAGGAAAAGGACTGAAGACTCACAGAGAGGAAGGCGTGGACGATGTCGGCCTTTATGGAGCTCAGAGGTTTGTCTCTGATCACGATGAAGATCTGCTCCTCCTTCTCCAGGTTGATGAAGTTACCGAACCACGACTTCTTAGCCAGCCTGCAGGAGGACAGAGCGAGACCACCACATGATCCACCACATGATCCACCACCACATGATCCACCACCACATGATCCACCACATGATCCACAGACTGATGAATACTCAGACTTTAACTTCAAATTTTGACTTTGTGCCAGCAGGAAGAGAAATATTCTGATCTGCACATGATGTTTGAATGTATTAAATATAGAAATATAAATGAATGTTCAGTGACTGAGTGATTTCACTGATTTGATAAATGTTCATCATCGTCCACGTTTATCAAACCTTAACTGAACCTCACAGCAACGTTGTTTCTACCATCAAATCAAAGAAACAGGTTTAATGTAACCTGGAGGATCTATGACGGTTTACAAACACCTGAAGATCTGCACACACTAAATGTTTTTTTCTGCAGCCGGACTCTGCTCGCTGTACTCACTCTGGAGACGAGTCTGGAGTCAGGCTGGACATGTCCTCCTGGGTGGGAACTGTGGGGGAAGAGGTCAAAGGTCACAGAGTTATTAAGTGTGCGGGCTGTGATGTCATCAACACTGACTTCCTGTTTGTCTTTTTGAACCTGTGAGATTATCCGGAGCCGCCGAGGCTCCGTTCAGTTTGTCTGCGGGGATCTATGAAGGAAAACTGAGGCGGGAAAATGGGAAATTTTCCACTTTCCATAATGAGATAGTTATCCGGAGTCTGCCTCGGCCGGAGGCGGCAGGTGAACCGTTAAACACTCCATTAAGAGCAAAGATCTCATCTGCTGCCCCAGGACTGCCGTCTGAAGCACAAACACTCGCTAAGATCTGATCTGAAGAAATCAAACGCCCCCATCCACCCTGAACCCACCTTGCATTTTCCTGCGGTGGAAGCGCGGCGAGCCCAGGAAGCTGTTCTTGATGGAGTTGAGGCGTGTCCTCCACGGCATGCCCCCGATGGAGGGGCTGGGCGGCGGCGTCGGGCTCGGCGTGCCGGTCGGGCTGTCCTTGGGCGTGTGCACCGGGGTGCCTTTAGGGGTGGGGAGAGGGCTCCCTCTGGGGGTGGGGTGGGGGGTCACCTGCGTGATGGGGACAGATTTGCCGTTGTGGTCAGGGTGGGGTGGTGGCGACGGCGGGGCGACATAGGAGGCACGGGGGAGAGCGGGATGGAGAGTTTGGGGGGGACCGTGAGGGGAGGGTGGCGCCTCACCCGGGGGCTGTTGGGGATGCACGGCGCCAGAGGCTGGCACGGCGTGGTGGGCTCAGATTTGGGGTGGTTGGGGTCTGGGGGGTGTTTGGAAGCGGGTTGGACCTGGTGGTCTGCAGGGGCTTCTCTGACACTCTGGGTTTGGCGGGGAGGGTCTGAGTGCGGGGGTGCATGAGGGGGGACCCCATCTTTGGCTGGTAGGAGTTGGGCGTGCGAGGCCCCACCCCGTTAAGGCGGACCTCGTGGGAGTGGGTGGGGCTGCAGTTGGGGGACTGACACAAGTCTGGGGACTGGGGCGGGATGAAAAACCGCCGGTTGGGCTGCGATTGGTCGTGCACCGTTATACATGACGGCAGCCAATGAGAGAGCAGCAGCAGCAGCACGGCCCGATAAAGGTTCATTCCCAAAATTTAAAAACCAAAAAAACAACAGCAAAAAAAAAAAGGAGCGTGGTGGTGGAGGTGGTGGTGGAGGTGGCGGTGGATGGGTTGAGAGGTGGAGCAGGCAGGAAGTGGTGAGAGTGCAAGAAAGAAAGAAGAAGAACATGCGATTAGCAACAAGTGATTAGCCAATCAGGAGGCAGCAGTGGAGCATTCATGACGCAGTAACGAGTAGAGATGCACCGAGGTCAAAGACACAAAAAAGTTTTAACGAGCTCTGAAAGAAGTGATCCGTCTCTGATGCTGACAACTAAAACTGACAAGTAAAGAACATGACAACAGTAATTTAATATATTTTCTAGAATTATATTCAGCGACTCATCTTCGGATAAATCAGCAAAAACAAACACTGACTTTTTATTTTTGGTTTGTTTACTTCAGGTTTTAAAATATGTATCCGTGATTTGTTTACGCCTAAATCTCACCAGGCTCGGCTCTGTGACGTCGTTTCTCCCTCCAGACTTTCTCAGATTGGCTTCTACTTCTATAGTGTTTTATTTTGAAAATCCCTGCATCCTTCCTGTCAGCCGTCACAGATCTGCCCTGACCTCGCATCACCGCCGCGCTCGGTAACCGAGTCAGTAAACTGTCTCAATAACATTTGTCTAAAGTTTGAGCTGATGTCAGACTGTTGTATCAAAGTAAAATATTTAAATATACACGATGAGAACTTTTATTTTAGATACTTGTCAGGATTCGTGTTTCATGGTCCGATCCGTCGGTGCATCCCTAATTAGCAGCAAGTGAAACCAGCTTGAAAGCTAACAGATTTAGCTTCACCCTCCACCTGGGAAAGCGGCCAGAGTGCATGCACAGTGCTGATGCACAATGCTGTGGGATGAATGAGGACGGGTCAGGACAGCTGTGCAGCCACAGCTGGGCCGGCCGGAGCCGACCGGAGCCGACCGGAGCCGACCGGAGCCGACCCGTCAGTCTCCTCAGTGTCACAGAGCGTGTGAAGTGAAACTCTCAGTGCACGGGGAAAGTGTGTGTGTGTGTGTGTTAAACTGAAGTCATAGAAGTCATGATCTGAACTTTTGGGTTGCAAAGAGGTGGAAAGTTTCAGCTGGGGAATTATGAAAATTTCTGTGATTAATTAACTGTAAATTGTGGTTAATTTAAACAAAGTGTTTCATATCCAGACGTGCAAAAATAAACAGATTTATTTGTAAGTTTATCAAGTTTGAATTATTTCATTGAACAATATTCCGTAGTCCATGAGCTCACACGTGTCTTCAACAGTCTCTGTGTGCTCTGGGCTCTAAAGTGTGGTCCAGGTACAGAGATCACCTGTGCAGGTAGGGGGCGTGGCCTCAGCAGCCCTGCAGTAAGCAGTGTGCTCTGTGCATGTGACTGAGGAAGAGCAGATATTCAAGTGGATCTGCAGGAAATCTGGTTGTTTCAGTCAAGATGCTGAAATATATTTTAGTTCCCTGATGAGGGGAAAACTTAAGTTTTATAAATTCCCAGTTAGTTCCTGTTTATTCCCATAAATTCCCATGGTAAGTTTCCAACTTTGCAACCGTACTTAACACGTCATCAGCCTGTAATATTGACAGATTGTGATCCGGATAATAATCTGATCTGACAAACACTTTGAGACGTGACTGAACTGTTTTCATTGTGCCGATCGTCGTCAGTGTTCGTGATGAGCTGTGAGCGGAGTTCTGGTTCTGGTTCAGTCGGTGCAGGTCTGGTCTGAACAGAGCGTTACACAAACATCATGAAGTTCATGTTGGCGTGTATGAGCTGCTGATGATGAGAGGCTGAGCGTGAATGGATCTGTGTGTGTGTGTGTGTGTGTGTGTGTGTGTGTGTGTTGATAACAGCATGTTTGGTTTCACACCTGATACTTGATGATCAGCTCCGCTCACAGGAGCAGCTGGTGAGGTGCATTGTGGGAAGGACAGAGACTTACCCTGGGACTGCTGAGAGGACTGGTGGACAGACCGGAGGACGCTCCGCTGATCGACCGCGATCTACACAAACACACACAGAGTCAGATCAACACACTAAGAACTACACAGTGCACAATAACACACACACACACACACACACACACAGAACAGGTACACACTTTGTGAGACTCTGAACAGACTGAAGGTCCAAACGGGGACGGACACTCTCACATCGTCCTTCAGCACAACGACAAACAGTCAACCAATCAGGATGAAGCTCGTTAACGTTCAATCTAACGACGTGTCACAGGCGTGTCGGAGGTCAACAAACACCAGCCTCTGTGGCCACTGTTTAATTCAGGTCTCGCAGTAATAGATTACTTTTAAGAGTACCAGCTTCACAGAGATTAATACAGCGTGTGTCGGCTTCACAGAGCCTCGTCGCATTTCTGCGATTATTCCAGTGAAAATGCAAAAGTAGAGACACGAATGACTCGAAGCACACGGAGTAATATTTACATTACATTACATTTAGCAGACGCTTTTATTGAAAGCGACTTACAGAGCGTTACTTATAAAGTAACTTTTTTTGTTAATATTATTCTTCTTATTATTAATCTGACTTCTCAGAGTCAGAGCTCAACATGTCGTCGACCACAGACGCCTGTTACCAACATCAAACATGAGCAGCATCCTGGGTTAAAATCAATATCTACACACACACACACACACACACACACACACACACACACACACACACACACACACACACACACACACACACACACACACACACAGTAAAATTCATTAGCAGCGTTTCTCTTCTCTTCATGAGCTTTTCCATTTTTCATTTACGAATCATTAACTTTTCATATCTCCTCCTTCTCCTTCTCTTTTACTCAAATGGCATCTCACACACACGCACACACACACACACACACACACACACACACACACACAACACACACACTGAAACACACACACACACACACACAACTGAAACACACACACACACACACACACACTGAAACACACACACACACACTGAAACACACAAACACACACACACACACACACACACTGAAACACACACACATACTGAAACACACACACACACACACACACTGAAACACACACACACACACACTGAAACACACACACACACACACACACACTGAAACACACACACACACACACACTGAAACACACACACAGGCCTGCGACCGTCTTCGAAGACTTTAGGATTTAATTTCCCGAAGACAATTTGGCTTTGTTGGAAGTGAAAAATGAAAACAGTAAATCATAATTAAACGTGCTGGAAGACACACACACACACACACACACACACACACACACACACACACACACACACACACACACACACACACACACACACACACACACACACACACAGGAGGGATGACATCACTCTCTCAGTTTCGCCTCGTCGTGTTGTGAAACATCTCGTTTCATTTCTATAATTATCGCCTTGTTTCTTTGTTCCTCACGTTCTAACGATGTTTGTGCAACGTAGAAACTGAACAAAGCTTCTGCTCCTAAAATCAGCTGATCCACAGCAGGCTCATTTCTGTCCATCAGTCACAGTGAAACATTTTCCAGATCTAATATTTAAATCTTCCTGACGACGTGCTGCACAACACTTCATGTCTAAACCTGAATCATACAAATAAAAACACGGCGAATGCTCTAATCGAGTGTTCGTGGCGTGTTTGTTAGTTTTCTCTGGCGTCGGCTTGTTGACGAGGAGGAAACTAAGATACGATCAGACGACGATCAGCTTTGCTCAACTCATCTCACGTTCTGGAGGACGTCATGCCGTCACACACTTCAGAGAGGCGAGCTCACATTAACATGCCGCTCGTTAACGGTGACACCGTCCACCACTACACCGTCAGGAAGCGTGTGTGTGTGTGTGTGTGTGTGTGTGAGGCGGTGACGGACGAGAATGGATCTCCACAATTAGATGATGAGTGCGATGAAGGGCCATTCAGATGTCCACCTCCTGTTTGTGCTCCGCCTGCAGCTAATTAATTTATGCTAATCTCCATCAGGACGCCGACAAACGACGCAAGGTCAGGATGGAGGCTGTGCGGAGGATGCCCATGCTGAAACACACACACACACACACACACACACACACACACACCACACACACACACCACACACACACACAACACACACACACACACACACACACACACACACACACACATGATGTGAGGATGGATGGAGGAGCGGGAGCTGACGGTGTGTTCTGATGCTGCTTCTGTCTCACAGTTTAGTTTCACTTCCTCCAGCGTGAACTCAGAGTGTGTTTGTGTGTTTGTGTGCTCACACTCCACACACACTCGGTAACAAAGGTTTCATTGTCTGCGCCCGGTGTGACGTCAGCGACACGAACATCGCGATCACGATATGATCACGACGTCTGCTGACTGCTACGAGTCAAATCTATCTTTAACTTTTATTTCATCTCTTTTCTGTCGGTTTGAATTGAATAAAAATGTTTTAGAGTATCACTTCTAAAAACACATTTTTATAAACTTCAATATATTTATTCAGTTTTGTTTTTATCATCTTGTATTTTTTATGTTTATTATGTTTAAATTTAAATTTCCTGTTTGTGCTCGGCGGGCAAATCACGTCATGAACGCTGCATATTTGAATAAAGTTATTATGAATGTGCAGAAGAACGATTACACTGAACCACGAACAAAGAACGCAAATGATTCAAGAGGTGCTGAATTATGCTGAACAAGGACTCACCCAATGATTATCGATTATCGATTCACAGGAATGAAAACATTTCTGTCCTCACAGTTTATAAAGTAGGATTAAACAGCAGCGATGATCTGCTAATCTGTAATCTGAGTAACATTATGAATGATATTTTTACAGTGTGATGTCTGAATGAATTCTTTTTACTTTTATTTTTAAAAACAGAGACAGATTTCTGCAGCGCCGCGTTGACAGGTTCGCATGCTACACTTAAAAATGAAAGACGGTGACGTCAGCAAGCAGTGGACAGAACAGAGGAAGGTGAAGGAACAGAATGGATCTGACACTACAAACAAACGACGGGCGGAGCCGACCAATACCTTTCCTCCTTGCTGCAGTTAGCGTTTGTGATATCCAAGCTTTTACTGAAAACAGATTTGCTAAAGAGGGGCAGACAGAAAACCAAGAGACAGACAGAGGCGGTCACATAAGGGGAATCGAACATACAGCATGCAGAAGTGTAAGAACGAAACAGACTGCAACACAAAAACTCTGAGCATGCACAGACTGAAACCAGAAGACACGAAGGAGAAACATTCATGGGTCATGCTCGAGTCATTCCACACGCAAACATCTCTGTCTCCATCTCCTGGAGCTCGTTTACACGGCGTAATGCTCAGATTGATTTTACCCCGGCTGACTCATTCGTCAGCGAGGACAGACCGGACACGTAACAGCACAGCAGCTGAACTCGCTCACAATAAGAAACGTGCTGCGTGTACTGGAGCCACGAGAGCAGAGGAATCAAACTGATCAGGAAGCTGATGATGCTGTGATGAAGTGTCACCGTCGGCCTGAAACATGCTGCACTGAAGCTTTTTTAGTAGCCGAATGATGGTCTCAACTAATGGTCTCAACTAGCCGAATGATGGTCTCAACTAGCCGAATGATGTCTCAACTAGCCGAATGATGGTCTCAACTAGCCGAATGATGGTCTCAACTAATGGTCTCAACTAGCCGAATGATGGTCTCAACTAATGGTCTCAACTAGCCGAATGATGGTCTGAACTAATGGTCTCAACTAATGGTCTCAACTAGCCGAATGATGGTCTCAACTAATGGTCTCAACTAGCCGAATGATGGTCTGAACTAATGGTCTCAACTAATGGTCTCAACTAGCCGAATGATGGTCTGAACTAATGGTCTCAACTAATGGTCTCAACTAGCCGAATGATGGTCTCAACTAATGGTCTCAACTAATGGTCTCAGCTAGCCGAATGATGGTCTCAACTAGCCGAATGATGGTCTCAACTAGCCAAATAATGGTCTCAACTAATGGTCTCAACTAGCCGAATGATGGTCTGAACTAATGGTCTCAACTAATGGTCTCAACTAGCCGAATGATAGTCTCAACTAATGGTCTCAACTAATGGTCTCAGCTAGCCGAATGATGGTCTCAACTAGCCGAATGATGGTCTCAACTAGCCGAATAATGGTCTCAACTAATGGTCTCAACTAGCCGAATAATGGTCTCAACTAATGGTCTCAACTAATGGTCTCAACTAGCCGAATGATGGTCTCAACTAGCCGAATGATGGTCTCAACTAGCCGAATGATGGTCTCAACTAATGGTCTCAACTAGCCGAATGATGGTCTCAACTAATGGTCTCAACTAGCCGAATGATGGTCTCAACTAATGGTCTCTACTAGCCGAATGATGGTCTCAACTAATGGTCTCAACTAGCCGAATGATGGTCTCAACTAATGGTCTCAACTAATGGTCTCAACTAGCCGAATGATGGTCTCAACTAATGGTCTCAACTAGCCGAATGATGGTCTCAACTAATGGTCTCAACTAGCCGAATGATGGTCTCAACTAATGGTCTCAACTAATGGTCTCAACTAGCCGAATGATTAATGGTCTCAACTAATGGTCTCAACTAGCCGAATGATTAATGGTCTCAACTAATGGTCTCAACTAATGCTCTCAACTAGCCGAATGATGGTCTCAACTAATGGTCTCAACTAATGGTCTCAACTAATGGTCTCAACTAGCCGAATCATTAATGGTCTCAACTAATGGTCTCAACTAGCCGAATGATTAATGGTCTCAACTAATGGTCTCAACTAATGGTCTTAACTAGCCGAATGATGGTCTTAACTAATGGTCTTAACTAGCCGAATGATGGTCTCAACTAATGATCTCAACTAGCCGAATGATTAATGGTCTCAACTAATGGTCTCAACTAATGCTCTCAACTAGCCGAATGATGGTCTCAACTAATGGTCTCAACTAATGGTCTTAACTAGCCGAATGATGGTCTCAACTAATGATCTCAACTAGCCGAATGATTAATGGTCTCAACTAATGGTCTCAACTAATGGTCTCAACTAGCCGAATGATTAATGGTCTCAACTAATGGTCTCAACTAATGGTCTTAACTAGCCGAATGATGGTCTCAACTAATGGTCTTAACTAGCCGAATGATGGTCTCAACTAATGGTCTTAACTAGCCGAATGATTAATGGACTCAATTAATGGTCTTAACTAGCCGAATGATGGTCTCAACTAATGGTCTCAACTAATGGTCTTAACTAGCCGAATGATGGTCTCAACTAATGGTCTTAACTAGCCGAATGATGGTCTCAACTAATGGTCTTAACTAGCCGAATGATTAATGGTCTCAACTAATGGTCTTAACTAGCCGAATGATGGTCTCAACTAATGGTCTTAACTAGCCGAATGATGGTCTCAACTAATGGTCTTAACTAGCCAAATGATGGTCTCAACTAATGGTCTTAACTAGCCGAATGATGGTCTCAACTAATGGTCTTAACTAGCCGAATGATGGTCTCAACTAATGGTCTTAACTAGCCGAATGATGGTCTCAACTAATGGGCTTTACTAGCCGAATGATGGTCTCAACTAGCTGTCAACACGTCCCTACAACCAAACCTGATCGAAGGACGTTGGACGTGAGCGTTGACCGGCTGATTTAAACGGCGGATGTTTGACTCTTTCTTTACTCCGTGTGTCTTTCGAGGGTTTTCTTTGTGTAAAGTTTCAATCTGAGCAGAAGTCTAATTAACCAGAACAAGTGAAACCAGCTGTGTGGGTGTTCTGGGCCTTTGAGGGACGTTTGTCTCCGTCTATGAACATCACAGCTGCTGTTTCTGCCTCTCCGGGAGAAATCCTGCCAACATGTGAACTTTACGTGTCTTTAGCTAAAACGAAACACTTCCAATGACAACTCCTACGACATAAATCCACCTGATTCAGGTTCAGACGAGCGTTTTCACTGACTGATCCAACAAACTCAGCTCCATGTTAAATGTTGTCATGCAGGTTCATCGCTCCGCTTGTGGCCCTGAAATTAAACTGATGTGAATCAACTCGTGTCATTCTGAAGGCTGTGAACGATGACGGACGTCAGGGCAGATTTCTGGCTCTGCTTTTGGACTGTTGACCTTAAAATTAGTTAAATAAATTCATATAGTTACATGTAAGTTCTGTGCTTTATTGGATTATTAGGATTTCAGTTACACGTCGACCTCAAACTGAACTTCTTCTTCTTCTTCGTCGTGTTTTTGTGATGGAAGCAGCTCCTGCAGGACGTTTGTTTGTTTGTCTGAATATCACAGCCTGACATCATCCTTTTATATTTTCATTTAATATTTGATGTTCTATCTTTTATTCAGTGTTCACTGTATCGCCGTGCGTCATGACTCTTTCCTTCATGAGTTGTTTTCAGCTGCCTGACGGTCGGCCTGTAAGTCTCACGCTGTTGTCGATAAAAAGAGCTGCATGATACTGTGGATAGAAGATGGAGCCTCGTGTTTCTGTCGTGGCTTTAGATATTGACATGAAGAAGCACGTCAAACACAAACTGCATGCACCGTTTTATGTGCTACTTAAGTAAATCATTGTAAACTTTATTTTTAATGTATTTAAACTTCTTTCTTCTAATCACGAGGCCTCCATCACCTCGATGTCAGACGCTCTTTCTTTCTTCTGTTGTGTCGCTCTCTCCAAAACCACCAGACCTCATCAACAGAAACATTTCACCTCTGCAGAACATGAGATCTGCTGCTCTACAACTCAAACAAACTGACTGACTGTTCTGTGGTGTCTGCTGACTTTGGAGAGAGCACAGATCGATTTCATGTTGCACAGAGCAAACCTAAAAAAATCTGTATCCGTCAGTGTGTGATAGTATTTTTCACCTTTTTGACAAACTTCATTGACAAAAACTGCAATTTTGCATTTGTCTTGATCAAATGTTACAACCCTGAAGTCAGAATAACACAAACAGTCGGGTAAAGCGACTGTTGCAGTCGATGGTGAAACCTAAACACGGCGCACACTTTGACTGATTTTTAATCTTGTCGTTCGTAGCGGTACATCGCTCAGCTTCATGCTCGACCTACAAACTGACCGCCGTCTCCTGTAAGCGATACACTGACTGCTGATCATACCTGAAATAACCTGACCTACACCTGTACGGCACCGTTAAGGTGCTTCAGGATCGTACCCGAAGGTAGAACATAGTTTCCACTCTTTGTTTTGTGCAAATAATTATGAAAAATGAAGGTTTGACATGCACGATGCACAAAATGTGACACTCTCAGTCTGATGGATTGTGTAAAGTTAGAATTTGTTGTCGATCACAAACAGAGCGAGTCCTCGAGTCTCGTTCAAACCTCCGACCTTCGTCCCGACGACACAAACATCGACTTTATGCACCAACTTGCCAAACACGTGTCCGGGTCACAGTCGTCTCTGACTGCATGCTCCATGCACACTTTACACACAGACGCACAAACCTCAGAGTCCAGTTCATGCATGTGAACAGCTGATCAGAGCACGCCGGCTCCAACAGGACATCACGTCACGCATCATGTGACATGTACTGCACGCCTCGAAATGACATGTATTTAACCACAGCTCCCTGAAGGAGGACGAGCAGGCGCTGATGAAGAGCTGCTCCTCTCACCTCCGTGAACGGGGATTAGATACATTATTTATCAGGACTGATAACCGTCAGCAATAACACTCTGAACAGCAGCACATCTTCTCCACTGACCCGTGTGTGCGTGTCAAACATGTTCGTCCATGCTCATCCACACGCCACGTGCACATCTCCAGCTCTTACCTCTGACCGTGGGTCGCCATGTCGATGGCTCGTCGCACCGGTACGGGCGACCCTCCCTCCGTGACGCTCAGCACCTCCATGGACTTCCTCTCCGGTCTCCGCTTACCGTGGCGGCTCAGCATGGGCGAGTCCACGCGCTTCCTGGGGGGGTCTGCTGAGCGGGGTCAGGGGTCAAAGGTCAATGACGGGACAGAAAACCAAGTCACCAAACAACAGGGAGCCGACGACCAGTTTTAGAGCGTGCTCTCGTTCAGCCTACCGATCTCGTTGCGTGGCGGCAGGTTCTGGTCCTCGTGGCTCGGATACCTCTCCTTACGGTCCAGCAGCAGGAAGTAGATCATCTTTTCCTGGTTGTCACTGGAGAGAGGAGACAGTGAGAGAGCTCGCCGTCAGCCGAGACGCTCCGTCATCACGAGACGCGTTAAACAGAAGATTTCATCGAAATGACGATTTATCATCTCCCTCCTCTTCCTCACTCACTCCTCGGACAGCAGGTCTTTGGTCAGTTTGTCCTTGTCTCTGAAGCAGCCCAGAGAGTGCATGCTCTCCAGGACGTCGGGGTCGATCTCCTCGGCTGCAGCCAGCATCCTGATGGCCACCTTCCTCGGGACGGGCTGCTCGGGCTCCGGCTCGTTCTTTCCAGCTCTGCAACAAAACACAGCAGCTAACAGAGAGACCACGACCGGTACCGGACCAGGGTTTACACCATGTCAGCATGCTCTGTGAGGTGACAGAGTCTGGTGCCTCAGGTCATAACATGCTGTCCACATCTGTCTCCGCCATCTACCGCAGGTCACACACGGACTGCGGATCAGTACCTCATACATTAAAACCTGAACTATCCCTTTAACTGCTTCGATGTCTGACGGGACAGAAATGAGTCAGACAACCGGACTTTAGTTTGGGATTATTATTATTAACATCTCAGACTTTGAGTTTTACCTCTCGATGTTTCTTGACTTCTTTGTTGCGATGGCGTTGAGTGACGCGACATTTAATTAAACTCTAAATATAAGTTTGAAAAACAGAATCCAGCTCTCTGAGCTGAGGTCCATTAGGAGCGGTGCCGGATCCTGAGGTTTCACTCTGAGGACTAATGGACCGGTTTCTTCTCTGAGAGGCTTCATGCAGAGATTTGACAGACTGGCGTTGATGAGCGTCGTTATTCTGAATGTGGACACACCGTGCATACATACGACAGTGAACAGAGAGGAAAGAACCGACAGGTGGATACTTACAGGTACCACGTATGCTTCTGGATCTGCTCTAACTGTAACAAGAAGCAGAGAGAGCAGAAGGTGAACATGAATGACTGAAACAAACTTTGAACGTGTGGAGACACTTTAAAACATTCATTAATCTCCTCTAGCTGCTCAGACTGAGTGAAGGCTCGTTATCTGAATAATATCCTGATCTTTGTTTCCTCGTCGTGATGAAGAGCTGCAGGCTGAGTCCATCTAGGTTTAGTCTGGACGAGCCACAAACTGAGCTCGAGTCCACTGATGGAAGACGAGGCGAAGCGTGACGTGCTCACCGTGAGCCGCTTGGTGGCGTCCACTTCGATCATGCCACGCAGCAGGTTCTGACAGTCTGGAGGGATGAAGTGAGGCATGTGGAAAACTCCCAGCTTCACCTTCTCCAGGAGATTCCTCAGGTTGTCGTCGTCGAACGGCAGAGCGCCCTGAGAGGAAGAGGAGACACGGCGACACGTCGGTCTGAGTCAGGTTAAAGAACAAACACAAAGTCTCCTTGAGCCATGAGCATGACGCCGCGCTTCATGTTTTATATCCGCAAATTTATTTCAACATTTGGAGCCAGAGTTTCTCCTTTTTCTGCTTTATTTTTATAGAAATAGTTATTACTCTAATAGATTAAGATAAACACTTTATTACATTCTTTTATTTTGAAATCCAGATACAAGTTGTTGTAATTCAAGCTCACAGATTTAAACAAATGTTAAGACCTCCATGGGCATTATGGGAACAGCTGGTTGTAATTTATAAAAAACAACAGCATCATCGTCTGAATGTGCTCAAACAATAAACAACCTGTTTCTGTAAGTTCCCAAGACGCCTCACAGATTCTCAGCTAATTAAAGAAATGTAGACTCTGTTCTTGCAGGTCAAAAACCAAAAGAACCTGGAGCTGACCGCCCTGCCCGTCCACCTGAGCCTCCTGAACACCTGACAGGAAGCCGTCAGTCATCGGAGCCAGCCGGCTCCGCCTCCGCTCTCCAGCTGGGGAGCGCGCTCAGTGACGTGATGACTGACGCCGTCTCCTCCTGACTGAGAGCGAAGCAGGACGGAGGCAGATGGCCGCTGACGCCGTGTGTGATCAAAACAACACGAGGAGAGATGATGACTGTTCATCTCTGTCTGTTAACTCCTGTCCATGCTACGCTGACCTGTGTCTGTGTGTGGGACTGACTTTTAGTGGTTGGTGAGAGCTTGGTGAAATAAAAGGCTGAAAGACAGACGCCGAGCTGGACTGACTGCTGCTGGACTAGTCTCTGATATCAGCCGCTGCTGGACTAGTCTCTGATATCAGCCGCTGCTGGACTAGTCGCTGATATCAGCTGCTGCTGGACTAGTCTCTGATATCAGCAGCTGCTGGACTAGTCGCTGATATCAGCCGCTGCTGGACTAGTCGCTGATATCAGCCGCTGCTGGACTAGTCTCTGATATCAGCCGCTGCTGGACTAGTCTCTGATATCAGCAGCCGCTGCTGGACTAGTCTCTGATATCAGCCGCTGCTGGACTAGTCTCTGATATCAGCCGCTGCTGGACTAGTCGCTGATATCAGCCGCTGCTGGACTAGTCACTGATATCAGCCGCTGCTGGACTAGTCACTGATATCAGCCGCTGCTGGACTAGTCTCTGACATCAGCTGCTGCTGGACTAGTCTCTGATATCAGCCGCTGCTGGACTAGTCTCTGATATCAGCTGCTGCTGGACTAGTCACTGATATCAGCTGCTGCTGGACTAGTCTCTGATATCAGCTGCTGCTGGACTAGTCTCTGATATCAGCTGCTGCTGGACTAGTCTCTGATATCAGCCGCTGCTGGACTAGTCTCTGATATCAGCCGCTGCTGGACTAGTCGCTGATATCAGCCGCTGCTGGACTAGTCTCTGATATCAGCCGCTGCTGGACTAGTCTCTGATATCAGCCGCTGCTGGACTAGTCGCTGATATCAGCCGCTGCTGGACTAGTCTCTGATATCAGCCGCTGCTGGACTAGTCTCTGATATCAGCCGCTGCTGGGGACCTGGATGATGTTCGGCTGTAATCAGAACAAATACTCGAGCTGATGGAGACATTCCAGTTTGCGCTCGGTCGTCTTATTCAGTGCACAATGTGTTGTATAAGCACAGACACTGATGAAGAAGACGGGCACATGTTCTGACCTCCAAAGATTTGCACGTTAACCTTTAAATCCCAGGACGAGCGCCGTCGTCGTCGGGTACTTTATTTTGTGTCGAAACATTTCACGACCTCTCTCCTCACCTTGGATATTCAGCTGGGAACAAGTGCTTCACAAACGAAGAGTTCATTCAGCATAAATATTTGCCTCGGGAAGAAACTAAATCAGCTTCTCCCTCCTCTGCATCGAGCAGAGTTTTTCTGGAACAGCGTTTTTCTGACGGACAAAAACACTTGAAGGGGAAAAGAAGTCAAACAGTTTCACTGCACGTCCTGCAGCCGGACCCAGGACGTAAACTGTAGGCTGACACTTTAAACTCCAGGTAAGCTGAAAAATGGAGCCTGGAGCTCAATTGGAGCTCATCAGTCAGCGGTCCTTTGGAAAGATTCGGCTACAGAGACTCGTGATGATGTAGTGAACCAGCTCTGCACAGAGAGTGTACTTTGTACTCCAGCAGGATGCTGCAGTAATGCAGGTAAACTCTTTGCTGGATTTCTATTTATAGATCAGAAATCCTCACGTTTGTGGACGGACACAATGGCAGAGGAGAAGAGGCCGAAGAGGACGCTGAGGGAGGAAGCAAAACCAGGAACATACTGGAGGTGGTTTGTTGTCAGCAGGAAGACTCCAAACTCGTCTTACTGACCCCGGTGCAGGCGAGGAGAGCGTGTGAACTCTAATAATCTGATAATTCAGTAATCCAGCGTGAAGTTTCAGCTCTCAGACGTCGCGGACAGAAATCATTGAAATCACGACGTGGAGTCTGTGGACAGGCGTCACTCACCACTAAAAGTGCAAACAGGATGACTCCACAGCTCCACGCATCGGCTTTCCTCCCGTCGTACTTCTCCCCCTGTGACAGACAGACAGACAGACAGACAGACAGACAGACAGACAGACAGACAGACAGACAGACAGACAGACAGACAGTGTCATTTCATGTTAATGTAATCCTCCCGTATATGAAGCTTCCTTCAGAGTATCGTCAGTGATTTGTGATGCCGGCTGCTCTGCAGTTATTTTTACCTCGTCCAGCGTCACCGAGTCATTTCCACAAACACGCGACAAACATCTGGACGGCAGAGACGCATTTAAACTAACTACGAGCAGTTTTTAACAGTCTCTGTTAAATGAGACCATCAGTGGAGACTCAGTAAGTCTGTGTAGTTATTAACGATAAGTCCACAGGAGGCGTCGGAGTTTAAACTTGAAATATTAATTTAAGTCTCAGAAATAAAAATAAAAAGGTTTGTTTGAAATCAGAGAAAATGTCACACGATGGAGTTCTTCTCGTATTTCTTGACGACGTTACCAAGATAAATATTTAGACGGAGCCGGTCTTGGACGCTCGGCTGCTGTGTGAGTGTTGGTTGTGTATGTGGAGACAGGTGTGTGGTCACCTGCAGGACCACGATCGGTCAGAGATTACTGAAACTACCCGGCAGTTGAGGCGGACTGTGTTTTGTGCTGAGCTCGGCTCCGTGTTACGTCGCACTAACTCAAATTTGAAGGACGTGTACTGGCTGGTACCTGGACTGGGCTGGATTTAGTCAGATATATTGTTGTTGGTGGTGCTGTGATGATCCAGATGTTTTATTTATTCACCAGCAGCTGATCTAAGAGAGCTCTCAGCCTCATACGAGGTCAGTGGATCTTTTATATAAGCATGATGGAGGGGGAGGCGGTGGAGTGGACGTCATTGTGTTCGGTGCTTCTGTTAATGCATGAAAGAAAGGAAGAGCGAGCGAGCACTTACCCTGATAACCTCTGGGCAGGCGTAGTGCGGAGATCTGAAAGAGACGGAAAGAACACGACGTTACACAACACCGGCCCATCCACCACAGAAGAAGAGAGCAGGACCAAACCAAAAGTCCTCAGGGCTCAGCGGCCGGACCGGACAGGGAACAGCGTCAGACCACCGAGGTGATTGCAACCCACTCGGCCACATCTGGATCTGGATCCTGTTCAGTCTGTTAACATGATTTCTAATGCAATGCACTGATCGCTGTGAAGTTTACATGATTTGTAGCCGGGAGGCTGAAAGCAAACAAACTTTATTCATAAAAGTTAGTTTTGTGTTTGAGAAAGAAGCGATAAAAGAGACGGAGTCTCAAAACAAAGAGATGAAATAAACGACAGAACATAAAGTCAAAGCCAAAGAAACAAAAAGAGTTTTAAGACACTCATAAAAAGATTTGGCACGAATGGAGCCAAAGAATTTAACCGTGATGTCCGATCAATGAGCTGAGAGCAGAAGTTCATTAACGTTAGCAGCTCAACAAATCAACAATGAACAGCAGCTCAGAGTTCAGAGCCTGTGTGAATCACACCTCCATGGTCTGAATGACTGAGGATGTCTGCATGTGTGGTTCCCACCCTGAAGCATAGAGGAGGAGGTGTGATGGCGTGGGGGAGTGTGAGATTTATTCAAATATAATATATATATATATATTCTCATATAAAGCAGATAACTAATCAAATCCATCTGATTCCTCCTGAACTCGTCGTGCAGACCTGGAACAATCGAATAATCTCGCAGCGAGAACGTTCGTCCGATCTTCTTCTTCTTCTGTGAGGATTAATGAGCGCAGACGAAGCAGAGCGACTCCTCCTTCCAACATCGTCAGCGATCTACACAACCCGCTCGCAGAGTGAACACACACTCCATCAGTGTTTAATTATGCTAATGTATGTAAAGAGCCGTCGATGTGAACTCCTCAAACACGGCGTGTCAGAACACACTCGTCTAATTACAGCGGAGCAAGTGTTCATCCTTCCTGCGTGAAGCGACTCGTCCTGGATTCACTGTGACGTTTCATGAACTCCATTAACGTCACGCCAAGTCACGGACTTGTTACTCATGCGGGATGTTCGCAGGATCCGTCAGAGCTTCATGAACAGAGAGACTGTCTCCATCGCTGAAGTATGGAAGACCACCAGGGACCAGAACTGAGATGTGGCCTAAACACCTCACAAACCTTTCTGTCTTCAGATGTACTCACCCACAGCTGGTCTCCAGCAGACTGTCCCCGACCTGCAGAGACGCCATGCCGAAGTCTGCTATCCTGATGTTGTTCTTCTCGTCTAACAACAAGTTCTCCGGCTTCAAATCTCTGTGGCTGCAGGACAACAGGACAGGAGACACAAGACAGACACTGAAATGTTAAGACTGATTAAAGAAGATTGTTTTTGTTAACATAGAGACTACGACAGTCTGCGGAGACGTCTCAGAGACTACGAGACCACGGAGACTACGTCCAGGTTTTAGACAGTCTGCGGGGATGTCTCAGAGACTACGTCCAGGTTTTAGACAGTCTGCGGGGACGTCACAGAGACTACGTCCAGGTTTTAGACAGTCAGTGGGGACGTCTCAGAGACTACGTCCAGGTTTTAGACAGTCAGCGGGGACGTCACGAAGACTACGTCCAGGTTTTAGACAGTCTGCAGGGACGTCACGAAGACTACGTCCAGGTTTTTGACAGTCTGAGGGGACGTCACGGAGACTACGTCCAAGTTTTAGACAGTCTGTGGGGACGTCACAGAGACTACGTCCAGGTTTTAGACAGTCTGCGGGGACGTCACAGAGACTACGTCCAGGTTTTAGACAGTCTGCGGGGACGTCACAAAGACTACGTCCAGGTTTTAGACAGTCTGCGGGGACGTCACAGAGACTACGTCCAGGTTTTAGACAGTCTGCAGGGACGTCTCAGAGACTACGTCCAGGTTTTAGACAGTCAGCGGGGACGTCACGAAGACTACGTCCAGGTTTTTGACAGTCTGAGGGGACGTCACGGAGACTACGTCCAGGTTTTAAACAGTCTGTGGACGTCACGGAGACTACGTCCAGGTTTTAGACAGTCTGCGGGGACGTCACAGAGACTACGTCCAGGTTTTAGACAGTCTGCGGGGACGTCACAAAGACTACGTCCAGGTTGTAGACAGTCTGCAGGGACGTCACGGAGACTATGTCCAGGTTTTAAACAGTCTGTGGACGTCACGGAGACTACGTCCAGGTTTTAGTCAGTCTGTGGACGTCACAGAGACTACGTCCAGGTTTTAGTCAGTCTGTGGACGTCACGGAGACTACGTCCAGGTTTTAAACAGTCTGCGGGGACGTCACAAAGACTACGTCCAGGTTTTAGACAGTCTGCGGGGACGTCACAGAGACTACGTCGAGGTTTTAGACAGTCTGCGTGGACGTCACAGAGACTACGTCCAGGTTTTAGACAGTCTGCGTGGACGTCACGGAGACTACATCCAGGTTTTAGACAGTCTGCGGGGACGTCACAGAGACTACATCCAGGTTTTAGACAGTCTGCGGGGACGTCACAGAGACTACGTCGAGGTTTTAGACAGTCTGCGGGGACGTCACAGAGACTACGTCCAGGTTTTAGACAGTCTGCGTGGACGTCACAGAGACTACGTCCAGGTTTTAGACAGTCTGCGTGGACGTCACGGAGACTACATCCAGGTTTTAGACAGTCTGCGGGGACGTCACAGAGACTACATCCAGGTTTTAGACAGTCTGCGGGGACGTCACAGAGACTACGTCCAGGTTTTAGACAGCCTGCGGGG
>CM014081.1:40383590-40430493 GCA_004119915.2 Collichthys lucidus | reverse complement strand
TGTATTTTCTATCACAGTGTATTAAAATATGTTTATCATTATTATCTGTTAAATTAAAAATGATAAACTTCATCCTCATATTAACTTTAAACCATAAAATGCAGCTTGAATAGTTTCATGTGAAACTTAAAGAAAGTTCACCAGTTCAAAAAAAGTTTAAAGTGATTATGATTTGTTTGTGGACACAACTGGACTCTGACTGTGCTGTTACCAACAATATAAATCATTTATATAAAACATATAAATAAATTAAACGTTTCCTGTGTGCTGTGTTGTTAGTTACTTCGTGGCGTCTCTTTGGTGGAAACATCAGTCTGTTTCTCCTCTCGACGTTCTGATTAATTTAATTACATTTGATCAAATTATCACCATTTGTTTTGGAGGATGTCACTAAATCATACACACTGGACCTCTAAAAATAAAGATAATAAACTCACAGGAGGACATGAAACATGAATTTTTATGTGTTTTCCTCTAAGATTATGTTTTACCTCATTCACTGAGTTCCACACATGAAGGATTGACAGGACACCGTCTCCTGGCTAATCTAAGAATGGGCGGCATAGATTGACGACCAGGCGCGCCGCCACGTTCGAGACAAGCGGCAGCCTCCGGTGCTGGGAAACGAAGCCAATGCTGAAGTGCTAAAATGTGAGTTCTTCGACCCGCCTCAGGTCCGCAGATGATGATGTGCATCTTTGCTGATATCTGGATTAGATTATACTTGATTCATCCCACAAACGGGGAAATTCACTCAGGCGGAGGCGGCAAGTACATCCAACATGGTGGCAGCAGATTCTCGGCTCTATAGCAGCGCTTGGTGGCTGACGTCACTCAAGACAGTCATCGGTTCTAGATCAGGCCTAACCGACACAGCATGTAGCTACGGAGGGTGTGTGTGTGTGTGTGTGTGTGTGTGTGTGTGTGTGTGTGTGTGTGTGTGTGTGTGTGTGTGTGTGTGTGTGTGTGTGTGTGTGTGTGTGTGTGTGTGTGTGTGTGTGTGTGTGATTAAATCTCTTGTTGAAGTGCAGCTCATTGTGTGTCTGAGCTCTTCAGAGGTCGACGCCGGCCCTCTCATGCCTGACCGGACTCATTTAATCTCCTCAACGACTGGCTGGTTGTGTTAATGGTGTCAATACTGTGTTCATTCTACCCAGTGTGTGTGTGTGTGTGTGTGTGTGTGTTGATAACAGCATGTTTGGTTTCACACCTGATACTTGATGATCAGCTCCGCTCACAGGAGCAGCTGTTCTTTGCAGCTTTGTAGAGAGAATTTTTAAACTGAACTTTGTCGCCTGTGAATCATAATCTGTCGGCATGCGGCCTGCAGTGTGCCGTAATTAGATTTTCAGCACTTCACTGTTTGATTTTAATTAAATAAGTTGAAAGTTTTCATGTCAGTGACGCAGTATTTCTTAAAAGGCTTTTAATTTGATGGATCTCACGGTAACTTTTGCTCTTTACACTCTCACATCACGCCTGTCCAGAAGCCTCCATGAAACACCAATCTTCCTCCGTGTGCAAATATGTTGTGCCTAAAATCTGATCCAGTTTGAATAAAGTTCTGGTTCTGTTCAGTGATCAGTGAGGCCCGCACAGTCAGTCGAGCATCAAACAGGAAGTGGATCTTCAGCTTCTCGTCTTTTTCCGGGCGTCCTTCTGAGCGGCGGAGCGGTGATGGAGCAGATGACAGATGAGTGAAAGGATGCTGATTGCGATCCGCCACTGACCTTAATCTGCTCGCCGTCACGTCAGCCGCCCGTCCTTCTGCATGACGGTTAATGTATTCTGTCTGATGCGGCCGCACGCTGAGGAGGCTGCTGGCTCCGCCACACTCATCACCAGACGTCTGGGCGGAAGAAACTGGGCATGCCGCCTGGTCATTACCCAGCAGCACCAGCAGCGGCGGCAGCAGCACCAGCATGGGCGGAGGAGACGCTCCCTGCTGATTGGCTGAAATTCAGACGTCCTGACCTGTGCTGTCCTTCCATCTTTCCTTCCCTTTCCTGTCGTTCCTCTGGATGGATTCGTCTGGATGTTCTGTCTCGTCTGTCAAATCACACGAGGCGGGCGACCGCTTGATTGCGCCGCCGCCTGCCGTCCGAACTGTTATTGGATACCGTGAGTGGGCCGGCTCTCCTCACAGGACGTCACAGCAGCAGATGGCAGTTTGATTACCGAGTGGATGTTCCAATTTATCACCCCTCGCTCGCCTCGGCTCTGTATCGTGTTTCAATTAAAGAGGGATTTGGAAGCGTTGCGTGCCGTAACTCGAGTCAATCCTCATAATTCATTAAGAGAAGCCATCACGCATGGAGGCGTCGACTGGAGGACGGCGCTGGCGAGAGTAAAAGCTCCGAGCTCCGAGGCCGTCATTGGACTGGAGGGAAAACTGGCATCAACAAGGTGTGAACATGACACCTGTCCACCGGGGGCTAAACGCTGTGAAGAGTGCGTCCCCACTTTAACTGACGTCCTGTAATCAGTGGAAAGAGCTTCTGGCTCTGTGAAGCCAGATTCAGTTAGCTGCAGTTAATTAGTGTTTTAACGATGCTGCATTATCAACATGACTGTGGACTTTGTTTTTGACTGAATGAGTCAGTTGGTCTGTGTGTTTTTTTTTTTTGAAGGTGTGTTGCAGGATTGACTCACTGTGAGCGAGGCCTGAGTCACTGTTCATATGGCCGATGTTGTCAGATAGGTCACCATCAATCTCCACCCGGCTGTCTGACTTCACACTCGGCTTCGTGTCATCGCTGCTTACGTGTCCGAAAAAACGGCGGCGAACGGAAGAAAGAAACGCACCTGAGCGCGCCGAACACTTCGCCGGGCAGACTACTGATGAGAGCGATCTCTCTTTATCTGATGCAGGGCTATCACACAATGACTGCCACATGACTGTCATTAAAAAAACGTCTGTGCTGTAGCTTTTAAAACTTGTCTTAGAGCTGGAGAGAGCAGGAACAGATACCACAGTGCCGCCAACGGCTCGATCTGATTGCAGGACGCTTATCTCTTGTGCTCCAGGCACGGTACGCTCATTAATTATTGTTGTAATCAGGCATTCGGTAATAATCCAGAGGTGAGTCCGTGCGTCATCTGCAGTGACGATGTTTTATCAGACTGTCATGGTCACGACGGTGATGAGGCCGAAGGTGAAGCAGCTTCAACCTTCGGAAGACGTCAACGATACAAACAGCTGCAGGGATCAAACTTCACCCGGTGCGAGCCGCTCTGCACCTGCAGGGCAGCAGGGTGAGCGGGTGATGGAGTGGGTGTGTGACGTCCTGTGATTTCAAGGTCACAGTGTGTGCACGGCCTCATTGTTCAGCTCGGTGAGGGTGGATGACGCGTGCAGCGGTGTGAGTTCTGCATGTGAGGTTGGTCAGATTAGTAACAGATAGAGACGCAGGTGGAGAGGATGGGCGGAGGAGCAGACTAAGCTTGACTGATAGTCTTTGCTTGGAGGTATTTGTTGTTGAGGTAGGTGGTGGTGTGTGACAGATGGTGCAGCTGTTGGTGTAGAGTGTGAACAGCAAAGGGCTCAACACACGACCCTGCTGCACTCCGGTGTTGGTGGTGAGTGTAGGTGATGTGGTTGCCTGCAGTCTGCCATCAGGTGGAGCAGACGGGGGTGAGGAGCACAGCTGTACTGATGTTCAGTTCCTCGGTGTCCTCCTAACAACAGGATCACGCCGAACACTTCCAGGTGTCAAACGTTCCCACGGGCAGGCGGCCACGCGGCGCCTCATGTCTGGGTTGGATGCAGGTGCAGCTCCATCCCCTCCTCCATCCATCCACCATCTATCAGGTCTAATTACCGTCGTCTTCATCTCCGATGGAGCACACACAGCGTAGCATGGCAGAGGCTAATTAAACACATGTACAAGGTAAACAGACATTCGGCCCCGCCGCCCTTCACACATGAGCACCGACGTTTATTAACTCCATTATGACCATATGGTTTTTTAATGTGTGGTGATAAAGAGGAGGGAAGGATGGAGCTGTAACCTCCCTCCACCTTTAGACTCCAGCAGCGTACAAAGAGCGAAGCCTCAGGTGAGCTCAGGTACGACCCGCCTCGACGTCACTGGATCCACCAGCACCAACCAGCTCTGTTTCCCGGGTTACCGTGATCTCGTCTCGGGCTCCTCCTCTCTGCTGAGTTAACGGAAACGTTTCCGCTGAGTCCACGTCATTAAAAAGATATTAATGAGATAAGTCAGGCAGACATTAAAACACTTTAATATGAGATTAATTAACATGAGGCAATTATTGCTGAAGAATATGTTAATGAGCTGGACTCTAAACTATTAAAATAAGACTTTATGTTTGGTGAAATCTACAGACAAAGATAAAACAGAAATGTTTTCTTTACACCAGTTTGAAAAAAGCAAAAATTTCATCAACAAATTTTGATTTTATTTTATTTCTAATAACGTTTTTATTAGAATGCAGCTGACAGGATACAGAAAACAGACATACGTCATATTTAAAGAGAGTAATGAAGTACACTGCTGCATCATGAGTACAGTGCATCGTAACACAGTGAGAGATGGACGGTGCTTTATGGATCAGTGTCACCTCTCACTGGAAGGTAACTGGTGCCTGACTCATTATGTAACAGCATGTGACAGTTTAATGTTCAGTCGTGGTTCAGAACGGGTTCAGCTCCGACCCGGTCTCAGTCAGAGGTCGAGTTAATTTGGGTCTCAGTAGGTGTAAATGAGTTGATTAAACTTTTGTTCACCTTCTCCTCTCTGCCACACACACACACACACACACACGTTTGTGGCCTGCAGACTGCTGCAAACATCTTCACCTGAGGTTTACTGTGGATCCATAAATCCATCACGTCCTCAGAGGCGGGTTTATAATCCAGTCTGATCTGGGTCTGACCCCGGGCTTGGTACGATCAGTGTAGCATCAACATTTTTTAAAATCTGTGTTGGTTGGATTCGCCTGCTCTATCACAGACTCGGATCGGGCAGCAGTTTGTGTCGGATCTAGGATTCATTTAGAGGAAATTGAGGATCATTGTTGGTTTGCAGGGCGCCTGTCGTGTCAGTGTAAAGTTAGGTGATGATGTTTCATCAGGTAATGAAGCTTCCTCTGACTCCGTAATCCGGACCTGCAACTACGAGCACGATTCAAGCATCGCCGTCTGCCACAGAGGTTCTGTTTGTTTGTTCTGTTTGCTTGTTAAAAAGTTATTGAGCGAGGAAAGAACTGATGAGTTCTCCAAGGATTTCCGAACATCACAGCAGAGTTTGTGATGTTTTCTCTCGTGAACTTCTGGACTTTTTTCGGCATGAGAACATAAAATTCTGAATGTTTCCTGTAAATTTAAACAAGACGATCAGGGAAATGTAACAAAAACCGACCAGATAAATAGTTAGTGTTGGAGGTCAGCAGGGATGAGATGATCGGGAGAAACAGTTGCAGGTTTGTTGACTGTAAATACAAAATCAGTGATGCTGAAAGTCTTCAGACTTTATAATGAACTTTTTTAGTTCGAGCGTGCCTTGAAGATCTTTAGAAACTTCTCTCATGACTTGCTTCCTCTTCAGTTTTTGGAGAAGATGAGAGAGATGTCGAGATGTCGGTGTGACAGTCTGAAGATTAAAGGGACCTCTTTTATTATTTATTTGCTGTCAGCCACTGTCGCCATGACAGACCTTTGAAGACATAGCGGCTTTGATGGAAATGAAACTTCATTTCCTGTCCTGCGTTTGGCCTCTCAGACCCGTCATATCGCCCCTGAACAGGGACACCGGAGAACGAGTCAGACTCTCGGGCCGGCCAGTCAGTGAAGGGTCAAGAGAAGAGTGAAACTGAGCCAAGACTGACAGATGACTGATAGCGTATGTGTGTCCCTCAGCTTAGAGCCGAGCAGTGATCAGGATCTGAAATCAATCGGCCGTATCAGCGAAGCATCGGTTTGATTACCTGTGCTATAGATCCCTCTGAAGCCAACACTGTCTCCTTCATTGATTCCCTCGACACAAACGTGTGAAACCGATCTGGCATTTTCAACAAGCTCACGTCGATGAAGTGGATCTGTGGTGGGAACGTCAGTCTGTACGGCCTCCGGGGTTTCATTTACAGGAGCCAACAAGACCTCAGCAACAAGACCTCAACGACAAGACCTCAGCGACACGACCTCAGCAACAAGACCTCATCGACAAGACCTCAGCGACAAGACCTCAGCGACAAGACCTCAGCGACAAGACCTCAGCGACAAGACCTCAGCAGCAAGACCTCAACAACAAGACCTCAGCGACAAGACCTCAGCGACAAGACCTCAGCGACAAGACCTCAGCGACAAGCCCTCAGCAACAAGACCTCAGCGACAAGACCTCAGCGACAAGACCTCAACGACAAGACCTCAACGACAAGACCTCAGCGACAAGACCTCAACGACAAGACCTCAGCGACAAGACCTCAGCGACAAGACCTCAGCGACAAGACCTCAGCGACAAGACCTCAGCGACAAGACCTCAGCGACAAGACCTCAACAGCAAGACCTCAGCGACAAGACCTCAACGACAAGACCTCAACGACAAGACCTCAGCGACAAGACCTCAGCGACAAGACCTCAACGACAAGACCTCAACGACAAGACCTCAACGACAAGACCTCAACGACAAGACCTTAACAACAAGACCTCAGCGACAAGACCTCAGCAACAAGACCTCAACGACAAGACCTCAACAGCAAGACCTTAACAACAAGACCTCAGCAACAAGACCTCAGCGACAAGACCTCAGCAACAAGACCTCAACGACAAGACCTCAACAGCAAGACCTCAACAACAAGACCGCAGCAACAAGACCTCAGCGACAAGACCTCAGCGACAAGACCTCAGCGACAAGACCTCAACGACAAGACCTCAACGACAAGACCTCAACGACAAGACCTCAACAACAAGACCTCAACGACAAGACCTCAGCGACAAGACCTCAACGACAAGACCTCAGCGACAAGACCTCAGCAACAAGACCTCAGCGACAAGACCTCAACGACAAGACCTCAACGACAAGACCTCAGCGACAAGACCTCAACGACAAGACCTCAGCGACAAGACCTCAACGACAAGACCTCAGCGACAAGACCTCAGCGACAAGACCTCAGCGACAAGACCTCAGCGACAAGACCTCAGCGACAAGACCTCAGCGACAAGACCTCAGCGACAAGACCTCAACAGCAAGACCTCAGCGACAAGACCTCAACGACAAGACCTCAACGACAAGACCTCAGCGACAAGACCTCAGCGACAAGACCTCAACGACAAGACCTCAACGACAAGACCTCAACGACAAGACCTCAACGACAAGACCTCAACAACAAGACCTCAACAACAAGACCTCAGCGACAAGACCTCAGCAACAAGACCTCAACGACAAGACCTCAACAGCAAGACCTTAACAACAAGACCTCAGCAACAAGACCTTAGCGACAAGACCTCAGCAACAAGACCTCAGCGACAAGACCTCAACGACAAGACCTCAACGACAAGACCTCAACGACAAGACCTCAACAACAAGACCTCAACAACAAGACCTCAGCAACAAGACCTCAACGACAAGACCTCAGCGACAAGACCTCAGCAACAAGACGTCAACAGCAAGACCTCAGCGACAAGACCTCAGCGACAAGACCTCAGCGACAAGACCTCAGCGACAAGACCTCAGCGACAAGACCTCAACAACAAGACCTCAGCAACAAGACGTCAACAGCAAGACCTCAGCGACAAGACCTCAACGACAAGACCTCAGCGACAAGACCTCAACGACAAGACCTCAGCAACAAGACCTCAACAACAAGACAACATGTTTATTTCAGGAAGCAGCTTCTAAATCTGAGTCTGACTGAAATTTATGCTGCGAGATAAAAACCTGAAGTTTTATTTGTATTGAAAGAGAGAGAGCAGTGGTCGAGAGACATACAGTGAATGAGAGTGAGCGAGTGCCGGCCTCAATAAAGTCGCTAATCAGAGAAATAAAAAGTTCTTTCCTGGTGGTTTCATCGAAGTTACGTTCAACACAAACAAACACACCACCAGCAGACCGCCACACACGCTGCACTGCCTGATCTCTCTGAATGTGGCTGAACCCAGATATTTAAAGGAAATGTATCATCATGGATTTGTACGTTCACGTCGGGCTGATTAGAGAAACAAAGACTCTGATCTTCACATCAGCTCTCTGTACTTATTCTCAGTCTGTTTTTTTTCCCAGAATGCTCTCCGGTGTCCTCCAGAGTCGAGGCTTGAATTACTTCATTGATGAGTCGGTGGTGGGCGTACGAGCATAAAACAAATCCCAACGTATGCTGAAGCTGCATTGCATTCTGGTCCATTTTAAAGCTTGTGGGGTTCATAAACGTCTCCTCGTCTGTCTCTGATTCACAGCCCGAAATATCCTGAGTTCTCTTCTGAACGTTTATCCACAAAAATAACAAAAGCCCAGCAGCCAGAGTGAGCCTCAATAACACGTCTGTGCAGAAACTCTCACAGGTCTGAACTCTGGTCACCCCGCGGCCTGCTGAGGTGCCAAGCGGCTGTAAATCCAGAGCACAGCGGGCAGGTATCATCTGTATGTCAGGACGTTTTAGTCTCCATAAGATCATCTCAGCCGGACCGCCCGCCTGCGGGCAGAGATGATGTAACTCTGTTATTCGACAGGAAATCAGGGTGTGTTGTCGTCGGTTGGTTTTATTCACGGTGCCGCTGCCTGATTCTTCCTGGTGCTCGCTGGACTTTGGAGCAGGAAGAAGTAAAAACAGACAATGCTGAGGGGATGTTGAGGATCGATACTCCTTGAGCAGATTCAAAGGTCTGAACGGCATTCATTGGGGACTATTTTCAGCGGCGGATTAATCCACATTTAGTGAATATTTGTGGCAGCAGCACGGCGTGTGAGGAAGAGTTACACGAGGGATGTGATTAATATGATATAATGCGTGTGTGTCATGTCTGTGGTCCAGGCTTCAGGTTCTGGCTCGAGTCCAGTAAAACGGACATTAACAAATGTTGGCTGTGAATGCAGATGAACTCTGTCATTAATCTTTGTCTCGTGTTTCTCTGCAGGTGGAGCGAGAGATCGCCATCCTGAAACTCATCGAGCATCCTCACGTTTTAAAGCTGCACGACGTCTACGAAAATAAGAAATACCTGTAAGTACACGAGTCCGCACACACTGTGAGACAGATTCACAGTGTTCATGTATAAAGAGCAGTGACATCCGTTGTTTTCCATCTTCAGTTCAAATGTAATTTATGAAGATGTAGTTATAGTCATGCACATTCTGTTGATTTGAAACTTTACTGAACGTCTCTATGAATTTATCGACGAGCCCTGATCTGACAGGATTAAATAAAAGTAAAGATGAGCTCATTAACATCATTTTGTGTTTGAAATGTCTGACGTCAGTTTAACTTCTACCTTCCTGCTTCGTACCGAACATGTTGAACATTTCCGACGCTGCCGGTCTGATCTGATTCATTTATCCACCTCGAAAGAATTAAGTCTGACAGATCAGACTAAAAAAACTAAAAGTTTCTGCTCTGCAGAGTCGCTCACACGCGTTGCAGTCTGCAGTCACCGCGCTAATCGTTAGCATTAGTCTGAGATGTCTAAAATCTGATTTAAAAGTTTGAATGTTTCCATCGGAGATAAAATAAGAAACCAAAAACCTGAGCGACCGCAGACCGGGTTAACATTTCCGTCCAGCAGAACTCAGATTGTATTAAAGCCTGACATGTTTTATGGGCCCCCCTCACTGTAAGCGGGCCCCTGAGACTCCGCAGCTTTAACATATATCCGTGTTTTGTTGCATACATTAATCAGCTGAATGTAGCGGCCGTGCTCCAGCGGCGCGGCTTAATGTGCTGCTCAATAATTGATAAAGGCTCTGCTGTCACATGGAACAAGAATTTGTTTTCTTAATGTTGCGAGGCCGTCGCCGGACGGTCATCGCGGATGCAAACAGTTTGTGGTAGCAAAAAAAAAATCTCCAGCTCACAAATCACAGGCGGACACGTTTCTAATTTAAATAGCTCTGACAGGTGAACGCTTGAGCGGATCTTTTAATCTGCTAATAAATCAGGCGGCGGCGGCGGCGGCTCCGAGCGCGGGCCGAGGATCAGAGATGTCTCCGAGACAAATGAACGCGGGGCGGAGATAAAACATCTTAAACCGGCGGCGATGAGGATTTTCTCCAGGATTTACATCCTGCATCGACGTACAGTAACTTCAACACGGTGAAGCCGAATACTCTGAAGTTTATGACTCGGTTATTTCATTAATGCCTCCTTCAATCCGAGGAGAAATTAAGCAGAGGATTTCAGGATGTTAGCTCAGAGGATGAAACCGAAGGAGGCTCTCACTTCACTTCACTTTATAGTCCGCTAACAAACGGCCGACACGCAAAGTCAAAGCTAATGTTATCGCAAAACATGTCACACGTGAAGCTCATGTGTCAAATCCAGTCTTGTGTGGGTAACATGCATATGCATTGCCCAGCTCCTGTTCTGGCACAACACTGGCTCCACCCCCCCGCGCCTGTAAACCTCCTCTTGTTCTTCCCAGTGGTCCAAACTAACACTTCCTGTCTCCTCGTGCAGGTATCTGGTGTTAGAGCACGTGTCTGGTGGCGAGCTGTTCGACTACCTGGTGAAAAAAGGCCGGTTAACACCTAAAGAGGCCCGAAAGTTCTTCAGACAGATCATCTCAGCCCTGGACTTCTGCCACAGCCACTCCATATGGTTTGTTACCTTTACACAGCGCTTTCATCTGAATCAGGGCCGGTTTGTAAATTTCTCTCTCATTTGATTTTATGCAGGTAAAATAAAAATAAAAATGTCCCGGGTGATTGTGAGTTCATAAAAAATGTATTTCATGGTTTTCCTGCTTGGAGGCAAAGAATATGAGTCGGGGGTGGGTGGAGGTGGGAGGTGGAGATTTACCTGAATAGCTGCTGCACCTGATTTATCGCCGCTGACTGACCGCTGCATGTGGAATCAAACGTGTGAAGTCTGCAGCGCGGTCTAATGAGACACAAAGACAGAGAACACAGATCCTCAACGAACTAACAAAGATTTAACGCTACTTTAGAAAATCACCCAGAGAGTTTCTGAGATTGATCAGCAGGTTTCTTCCTCACGTGGAGGTCGACGCTCAGCGGTCCAGCTCCTCTTCATCTCTGACATCGACTTTAGTTCCTCGACACGGCTGCAACGCCCAAACTGCACGAAGAAGTTCAGACTCAGACGTCGACAGTCGAGATCTCATCGGCTGATGTTATGAGTGAAAGTTTAATTCTGATGCTGAATCCGACCGCAGACTAAAACCTGGACGTAGTCTCTGTGACGTCCCCGCAGACTGTCTACAACCTGGACGTGGTCTCTGTGACGTCCCCGCAGACTGTCTAAAACCTGGACGTAGTCTTTGTGACGTCCCCGCAGACTGTCTAAAACCTGGACGTAGTCTCCGTGACGTCCCCGCAGACTGTCTAAAACCTGGACGTAGTCTCCGTGACGTCCCCTCAGACTGTCTAAAACTTGGACGTAGTCTCCGTGACGTCCCCGCAGACTGTCTAAAACCTGGACGTAGTCTCTGTGACGTCCCCGCAGACTGTCTAAAACCTGGACGTAGTCTCTGTGACGTCCCCGCAGAATGTTTAAAACTTGGACGTAGTCTCCGTGACGTCCCCGCAGACTGTCTAAAACCTGGACGTAGTCTCTGTGACGTCCCCGCAGACTGTCTAAAACCTGGACGTAGTCTCTGTGACGTCCCCGCAGAATGTTTAAAACTTGGACGTAGTCTCCGTGACGTCCCCGCAGACTCTCTAAAACCTGGACATAGTCTCTGTGACGTCCCCGCAGACTGCCTAAAACCTGGAGGTAGTCTCTGTGACGTCCCCGCAGACTGTCTAAAACCTGGACGTAGTCTCTGAGACATCCCCGCAGACTGTCTAAAACCTGGACGTGGTCTCTGTGACGTCTCCGCAGACTGTCGTAGTCTCTATGTTAACAAAAACAATCTTCTTTAATCAGTCTTAACATTTCAGTGTCTGTCTTGTGTCTCCTGTCCTGTTGTCCTGCAGCCACAGAGATTTGAAGCCGGAGAACTTGTTGTTAGACGAGAAGAACAACATCAGGATAGCAGACTTCGGCATGGCGTCTCTGCAGGTCGGGGACAGTCTGCTGGAGACCAGCTGTGGGTGAGTACATCTGAAGACAGAAAGGTTTGTGAGGTGTTTAGGCCACATCTCAGTTCTGGTCCCTGGTGGTCTTCCATACTTCAGCGATGGAGACTGGCTCTCTGTTCATGAAGCTCTGACGGATCCTGCGAACATCTCGCATGAGTAACAAGTCCGTGACTTGGCGTGACGTTAATGGAGTTCATGAAACGTCACAGTGAATCCAGGACGAGTCGCTTCACGCAGGAAGGATGAACACTTGCTCCGCTGTAATTAGACGAGTGTGTTCTGACACGCCGTGTTTGAGGAGTTCACATCGACGGCTCTTTACATACATTAGCATAATTAAACACTGATGGAGTGTGTGTTTACTCTGCGAGCGGGTTGTGTAGATCGCTGACGATGTTGGAAGGAGGAGTCGCTCTGCTTCGTCTGCGGTCATTAATCCTCACAGAAGAAGAAGAAGATCGGACGAACGTTCTCGCTGCGAGATTATTCGATTGTTCCAGGTCTGCACGACGAGTTCAGGAGGAATCAGATGGATTTGATTAGTTATCTGCTTTATATGAGAATATATATATATATATTATATTTGAATAAATCTCACACTCCCCCACGCCATCACACCTCCTCCTCTATGCTTCAGGGTGGGAACCACACATGCAGACATCCTCAGTCATTCAGACCATGGAGGTGTGATTCACACAGGCTCTGAACTCTGAGCTGCTGTTCATTGTTGATTTGTGGAGCTGCTAACGTTAATGAACTTCTGCTCTCAGCTCATTGATCGGACATCACGGTTAAATTCTTTGGCTCCATTCGTGCCAAATCTTTTTATGAGTGTCTTAAAACTCTTTTTGTTTCTTTGGCTTTGACTTTATGTTCTGTCGTTTATTTCATCTCTTTGTTTTGAGACTCCGTCTCTTTTATCGCCTCTTTCTCAAACACAAAACTAACTTTTATGAATAAAGTTTGTTTGCTTTCAGCCTCCCGGCTACAAATCATGTAAACTTCACAGCGATCAGTGCATTGCATTAGAAATCATGTTAACAGACTGAACAGGATCCAGATCTAGATGTGGCCGGGTGGGTTGCAATCACCTCGGTGGTCTGACGCTGTTCCCTGTCCGGTCCGGCCGCTGAGCCCTGAGGACTTTTGGTTTGGTCCTGCTCTCTTCTTCTGTGGTGGATGGGCCGGTGTTGTGTAACGTCGTGTTCTTTCCGTCTCTTTCAGATCTCCGCACTACGCCTGCCCAGAGGTTATCAGGGTAAGTGCTCGCTCGCTCTTCCTTTCTTTCATGCATTAACAGAAGCACCGAACACAATGACGTCCACTCCACCCCCTCCCCCTCCATCATGCTTATATAAAAGATCCACTGACCTCGTATGAGGCTGAGAGCTCTCTTAGATCAGCTGCTGGTGAATAAATAAAACATCTGGATCATCACAGCACCACCAACCACAATATATCTGACTAAATCCAGCCCAGTCCAGGTACCAGCCAGTACACGTCCTTCAAATTTGAGTTAGTGCGACGTAACACGGAGCCGAGCTCAGCACAAAACACAGTCCGCCTCAACTGCCGGGTACTTTCAGTAATCTCTGACCGATCGTGATCCTGCAGGTGACCACACACCTGTCTCCACATACACAACCAACACTCACACAGCAGCCGAGCGTCCAAGACCGGCTCCGTCTAAATATTTATCGTGTGACATTTTCTCAGATTTCAAACAAACCTTTTTATTTTTATTTCTGAGACTTAAATTAATATTTCAAGTTTAAACTCCGACGCCTCCTGTGGACTTATCGTTAATAACTACACAGACTTACTGAGTCTCCACTGATGGTCTCATTTAACAGAGACTGTTAAAAACTGCTCGTAGTTAGTTTAAATGCGTCTCTGCCGTCCAGATGTTTGTCGCGTGTTTGCGGAAATGACTCAGTGACGCTGGACGACATCACAAATCACTGACGATACACTGTCTGTCTGTCTGTCTGTCTGTCTGTCTGTCTGTCTGTCTGTCTGTCTGTCTGTCTGTCTGTCTGTCTGTCTGTCTGTCTGTCTGTCTGTCTGTCTGTCTGTCACAGGGGGAGAAGTACGACGGGAGGAAAGCCGATGCGTGGAGCTGTGGAGTCATCCTGTTTGCACTTTTAGTGGTGAGTGACGGCCGCCTGTCCACAGACTCCACGTCGTGATTTCAATGATTTCTGTCCGCGACGTCTGAGAGCTGAAACTTCACGCTGGATTACTGAATTATCAGATTATTAGAGTTCACACGCTCTCCTCGCCTGCACCGGGGTCAGTAAGACGAGTTTGGAGTCTTCCTGCTGACAACAAACCACCTCCAGTATGTTCCTGGTTTTGCTTCCTCCCTCAGCGTCCTCTTCGGCCTCTTCTCCTCTGCCATTGTGTCCGTCCACAAACGTGAGGATTTCTGATCTATAAATAGAAATCCAGCAAAGAGTTTACCTGCATTACTGCAGCATCCTGCTGGAGTACAAAGTGCACTCTCTGTGCAGAGCTGGTTCACTACATCATCACGAGTCTCTGTAGCCGAATCTTTCCAAAGGACCGCTGACTGATGAGCTCCAATTCAGCTCCAGGCTCCATTTTTCAGCTTACCTGGAGTTTAAAGTGTCAGCCTACAGTTTACGTCCTGGGTCCGGCTGCAGGACGTACAGTGAAACTGTTTGACTTTTTTTCCCCTTCAAGTGTTTTTGTCCGTCAGAAAAACGCTGTTCCAGAAAAACTCTGCTCGATGCAGAGGAGGGAGAAGCTGATTTAGTTTCTTCCCGAGGCAAATATTTATGCTGAATGAACTCTTCGTTTGTGAAGCACTTGTTCCCAGCTGAATATCCAAGGTGAAGAGAGAGGTCGTGAAATGTTTCGACACAAAATAAAGTACCCGACGACGACGGCGCTCGTCCTGGGATTTAAAGGTTAACGTGCAAATCTTTGGAGGTCAGAACATGTGCCCGTCTTCTTCATCAGTGTCTGTGCTTACACAACACATTGTGCACTGAATAAGACGACCGAGCGCAAACTGCAACGTCTCCATCAGCTCGAGTATTTGTTCTGATTACAGACGAACATCATCCAGGTCCCCAGCAGCAGCTGATATCAGAGACTAGTCCAGCAGCGGCTGATATCAGAGACTAGTCCAGCAGCAGCCGATATCAGTGACTAGTCCAGCAGCGGCTGATATCAGAGACTAGTCCAGCAGCGGCTGATATCAGCGACTAGTCCAGCAGCGGCTGATATCAGAGACTAGTCCAGCAGCGGCTGATATCAGCGACTAGTCCAGCAGCGGCTGATATCAGCAACTAGTCCAGCAGCGGCTGATATCAGAGACTAGTCCAGCAGCGGCTGATATCAAGACTAGTCCAGCAGCGGCTGATATCAGAGACTAGTCCAGCAGCGGCTGATATCAGCGACTAGTCCAGCAGCGGCTGATATCAGCAACTAGTCCAGCAGCGGCTGATATCAGAGACTAGTCCAGCAGCGGCTGATATCAGAGAGTAGTCCAGCAGCGGCTGATATCAGAGAGTATCCAGCGGCTGATATCAGAGACTAGTCCAGCAGCGGCTGATGTCAGAGAGTAGTCCAGCAGCGGCTGATATCAGAGACTAGTCCAGCAGCGGCTGATATCAGAGAGTAGTCCAGCAGCGGCTGATATCAGAGAGTAGTCCAGCAGCGGCTGATATCAGAGACTAGTCCAGCAGCGGCTGATGTCAGAGACTAGTCCAGCAGCGGCTGATGTCAGAGACTAGTCCAGCAGCGGCTGATATCAGAGAGTAGTCCAGCAGCGGCTGATATCAGAGACTAGTCCAGCAGCGGCTGATATCAGAGAGTAGTCCAGCAGCGGCTGATATCAGAGACTAGTCCAGCAGCTGATATCAGAGAGTAGTCCAGCAGCGGCTGATATCAGAGACTAGTCCAGCAGCAGCTGATATCAGAGACTAGTCCAGCAGCGGCTGATATCAGAGACTAGTCCAGCAGCGGCTGATATCAGAGACTAGTCCAGCAGCGGCTGATATCAGAGACTAGTCCAGCAGCGGCTGATATCAGAGACTAGTCCAGCAGCGGCTGATATCAGAGACTAGTCCAGCAGCAGTCAGTCCAGCTCGGCGTCTGTCTTTCAGCCTTTTATTTCACCAAGCTCTCACCAACCACTAACAGTCAGTCCCACACAGAGACACAGGTCAGCGTAGCATCGACAGGAGTTAACAGACAGAGATGAACAGTCATCATCTCTCCTCGTGTTGTTTTGATCACACGCGGCGTCAGCGGCCATCTGCCTCCGTCCTGCTTCGCTCTCAGTCAGGAGGAAACGGCGTCAGTCATCACGTCACTGAGCGCGCTCCCCAGCTGGAGAGCGGAGGCGGAGCCGGCTGGCTCCGATGACTGACGGCTTCCTGTCAGGTGTTCAGGAGGCTCAGGTGGACGGGCAGCTCCAGGTTCTTTTGGTTTTTGACCTGCAAGAACAGAGTCTACATTTCTTTAATTAGCTGAGAATCTGTGAGGCGTCTTGGGAACTTACAGAAACAGGTTGTTTATTGTTTGAGCACATTCAGACGATGATGCTGTTGTTTTTTATAAATTACAACCAGCTGTTCCCATAATGCCCCTGGAGGTCTTAACATTTGTTTAAATCTGTGAGCTTGAATTACAACAACAACTTGTATCTGGATTTCAAAATAAAAGAATGTAATAAAGTGTTTATCTTAATCTATTAGAGTAATAACTATTTCTATAGAAAATAAAGCAGAAAAAGGAGAAACTCTGGCTCCAAATGTTGAAATAGATTTGCGGATATAAAACATGAAGCGCGGCGTCATGCTCATGGCTCAAGGAGACTTTGTGTTTGTTCTTTAACCTGACTCAGACCGACGTGTCGCCGTGTCTCCTCTTCCTCTCAGGGCGCTCTGCCGTTCGACGACGACAACCTGAGGAATCTCCTGGAGAAGGTGAAGCTGGGAGTTTTCCACATGCCTCACTTCATCCCTCCAGACTGTCAGAACCTGCTGCGCGGCATGATCGAAGTGGACGCCACCAAGCGGCTCACGGTGAGCACGTCACGCTTCGCCTCGTCTTCCATCAGTGGACTCGAGCTCAGTTTGTGGCTCGTTCAGACTAAACCTAGATAAACAGCCTGCAGCTCTTCATCACGACGAGGAAACAAAGATCAGGATATTATTCAGATAACGAGCCTTCACTCAGTCTGAGCAGCTAGAGGAGATTAATGAATGTTTTAAAGTGTCTCCACACGTTCAAAGTTTGTTTCAGTCATTCATGTTCACCTTCTGCTCTCTCTGCTTCTTGTTACAGTTAGAGCAGATCCAGAAGCATACGTGGTACCTGTAAGTATCCACCTGTCGGTTCTTTCCTCTCTGTTCACTGTCGTATGTATGCACGGTGTGTCCACATTCAGAATAACGACGCTCATCAACGCCAGTCTGTCAAATCTCTGCATGAAGCCTCTCAGAGAAGAAACCGGTCCATTAGTCCTCAGAGTGAAACCTCAGGATCCGGCACCGCTCCTAATGGACCTCAGCTCAGAGAGCTGGATTCTGTTTTTCAAACTTATATTTAGAGTTTAATTAAATGTCGCGTCACTCAACGCCATCGCAACAAAGAAGTCAAGAAACATCGAGAGGTAAAACTCAAAGTCTGAGATGTTAATAATAATAATCCCAAACTAAAGTCCGGTTGTCTGACTCATTTCTGTCCCGTCAGACATCGAAGCAGTTAAAGGGATAGTTCAGGTTTTAATGTATGAGGTACTGATCCGCAGTCCGTGTGAACTGAGGCACCAGTCACCTCACAGAGCATGCTGACATGGTGTAAACCCTGGTCCGGTACCGGTCGTGGTCTCTCTGTTAGCTGCTGTGTTTTGTTGCAGAGCTGGAAAGAACGAGCCGGAGCCCGAGCAGCCCGTCCCGAGGAAGGTGGCCATCAGGATGCTGGCTGCAGCCGAGGAGATCGACCCCGACGTCCTGGAGAGCATGCACTCTCTGGGCTGCTTCAGAGACAAGGACAAACTGACCAAAGACCTGCTGTCCGAGGAGTGAGTGAGGAAGAGGAGGGAGATGATAAATCTTCATTTTGATGAATTCTTCTGTTTAACGCGTCTCGTGATGACGGAGCGTCTCGGCTGACGGCGAGCTCTCTCACTGTCTCCTCTCTCCAGTGACAACCAGGAAAAGATGATCTACTTCCTGCTGCTGGACCGTAAGGAGAGGTATCCGAGCCACGAGGACCAGAACCTGCCGCCACGCAACGAGATCGGTAGGCTGAACGAGAGCGCGCTCTAAAACTGGTCGTCAGCTCCCTGTTCTTTGGTGACTTGGTTTTCTGTCCCGTCATTGACCTTTGACCCCTGACCCCGCTCAGCAGACCCTCCCAGGAAGCGCGTGGACTCGCCCATGCTGAGCCGCCACGGTAAGCGGAGACCGGAGAGGAAGTCCATGGAGGTGCTGAGCGTCACGGAGGGAGGGTCGCCCGTACCGGTGCGACGAGCCATCGACATGGCGACCCACGGTCAGAGGTAAGAGCTGGAGATGTGCACGTGGCGTGTGGATGAGCATGGACGAACATGTTTGACACGCACACACGGGTCAGTGGAGAAGATGTGCTGCTGTTCAGAGTGTTATTGACGACGGTTATCAGTCCTGATAAATAATGTATCTAATCCCCGTTCACGGAGGTGAGAGGAGCAGCTCTTCATCAGCGCCTGCTCGTCCTCCTTCAGGGAGCTGTGGTTAAATACATGTCGGTTCGAGGCGTGCAGTACATGTCACATGATGCGTGACGTGATGTCCTGTTGGAGCCGGCGTGCTCTGATCAGCTGTTCACATGCATGAACTGGACTCTGAGGTTTGTGCGTCTGTGTGTAAAGTGTGCATGGAGCATGCAGTCAGAGACGACTGTGACCCGGACACGTGTTTGGCAAGTTGGTGCATAAAGTCGATGTTTGTGTCGTCGGGACGAATGTCGGAGGTTTGGACGAGACTCGAGGACTCGCTTTGTGTGTGATCGACAACAAATTCTAACTTTACACAATCCATCAGACTGAGAGTGTCACATTTTGTGCATCGTGCATGTCAAACCTTCATTTTTCATAATTATTTGCACAAAACAAAGAGTGGAAACTATGTTCTACCGTCGGTACAATCCTGAAGCACCTTAACGGTGCCGTACAGGTGTAGGTCAGGTTATTTCAGGTATGATCAGCAGTCAGTGTATCGCTTACAGGAGACGGCGGTCAGTTTGTAGGTCGAGCATGAAGCTGAGCGATGTACCGCTACGAACGACAAGATTAAAAATCAGTCAAAGTGTGCGCCGTGTTTAGGCTTCACCATCGACTGCAACAGTCGCTTTACCCGACTGTTTGTGTTATTCTGACTTCAGGGTTGTAACATTTGATCAAGACAAATGCAAAATTGCAGTTTTTGTCAATGAAGTTTGTCAAAAAAGGTGAAAAATACTATCACACACTGACGGATACAGATTTTTTTAGGTTTGCTCTGTGCAACATGAAATCGATCTGTGCTCTCTCCAAAGTCAGCAGACACCACAGAACAGTCAGTCAGTTTGTTTGAGTTGTAGAGCAGCAGATCTCATGTTCTGCAGAGGTGAAATGTTTCTGTTGATGAATTCTGGTGGTTTTGGAGAGAGCGACACAACAGAAGAAAGAACGAGAGCGTCTGACATCGAGGTGATGGAGGCCTCGTGATTAGAAGAAAGAAGTTTAAATACACTAAAAAATAAAGTTTACAATGATTTACTTAAGTAGCACATAAAACGGTGCATGCAGTTTGTGTTTGACGTGCTTCTTCATGTAAATATCTAAAGCCACGAAAGAAACACGAGGCTCCATCTTCTATCCACAGTATCATGCAGCTCTTTTTATCGACAACAGCGTGAGACTTACAGGCCGACCGTCAGGCAGCTGAAAACAACTCATGAAGGAAAGAGTCATGACGCACGGCGATACAGTGAACACTGAATAAAAGATAGAACATCAAATATTAAATGAAAATATAAAAGGATGATGTCAGGCTGTGATATTCAGACAAACAAACAAACAAATGTCCTGCAGGAGCTGCTTCCATCACAAAAACACGACGAAGAAGAAGAAGAAGAAGAAGTTCAGTTTGAGGTCGATGTGTAACTGAAATCCTAATAATCCAATAAAGCACAGAACTTACATGAAACTATATGAATTTATTTAACTCATTTTATGGTCAACAGTCCAAAAGCAGAGCCAGAAATCTGCCCTGACGTCCGTCATCGTTCACAGCCTTCAGAATGACACGAGTTGATTCACATCAGTTTAATTTCAGGGCCACAAGCGGAGTGATGAACCTGCATGACAACATTTAACATGGAGCTAAGTTTGTTGGATCAGTCAGTGAAAACGCTCGTCTGAACCTGAATCAGGTGGATTTATGTCGTAGGAGTTGCCATTGGAAGTGTTTCGTTTTAGCTAAAGACACGTAAAGTTCACATGTTGGCAGGATTTCTCCCGGAGAGGCAGAAACAGCAGCTGTGATGTTCATAGACGGAGACAAACGTCCCTCAAAGGCCCAGAACACCCACACAGCTGGTTTCACTTGTTCTGGTTAATTAGACTTCTGCTCAGATTGAAACTTTACACAAAGAAAACCCTCGAAAGACACACGGAGTAAAGAAAGAGTCAAACATCCGCCGTTTAAATCAGCCGGTGAACGCTCACGTCCAACGTCCTTCGATCAGGTTTGGTTTTAGGGACGTGTTGACAGTCTGCAAGCTCGAGCAACGAGCAACAGTTTGTCTGTGATGCACAGTAACGACTCAGCCACTGTCGGCCACTGACCACCATGATAAGAGACTGAACCCGGAGGCTTCCTGACTTGTCAGTCGTGCACAGGCCACATGCAGAGAGCCACTCCCCGTCTGAAAAGACCATCATTCGGCTAGTTGAGACCATCATTCGGCTAGTTGAGATCATCATTCGGCTAGTTGAGACCCATCATTCGGCTAGTTGAGACCATTATTCGACTAGTTCAGACCATTAGTTGAGACCATTATTTGGCTAGTTGAGACCATTAGTTGAGACCATCATTCGGCTAGTTGAGATCATCATTCGGCTAGTTGAGACCATTATTCGGCTAATTGAGACCATTAATCATTCGGCTAGTTGAGACCATTAGTTGAGACCATCATTCGGCTAGTTGAGACCATTAGTTGAGACCATCATTCGGCTAGTTGAGACCATCATTCGGCTAGTTGAGACCATTAGTTGAGACCATTAGTTGAGACCATCACTCGGCTAGTTGAGACCATTAGTTGAGACCATTAATCATTCGGCTAGTTGAGACCATTAATCATTCGGCTAGTTGAGACCATTAGTTGAGACCATCATTCGGCTAGTTGAGACTATTAGTTGAGACCATTAGTTGAGACCATCATTCGGCTAGTTGAGACCATTAGTTGAGACCATTAGTTGAGACCATCATTCGGCTAGTTGAGACCATTAGTTGAGACCATTAGTTGAGACCATCACTCGGCTAGTTGAGACCATTAGTTGAGACCATTAATCATTCGGCTAGTTGAGACCATTAATCATTCGGCTAGTTGAGACCATTAGTTGAGACCATCATTCGGCTAGTTGAGACTATTAGTTGAGACCATTAGTTGAGACCATCATTCGGCTAGTTGAGACCATTAGTTGAGACCATTAGTTGAGACCATCATTCGGCTAGTTGAGACCATCATTCGGCTAGTTGAGACCATTAGTTGAGACCATTAGTTGAGACCATTAGTTGAGACCATCATTCGGCTAGTTGAGACCATTAGTTGAGACCATCATTCGGCTAGTTGAGACCATCATTCGGCTAGTTGAGACCATTAGTTGAGACCATCATTCGGCTAGTTGAGACCATCATTCGGCTCTTTGAGACCGTCAGTTGAGACCATCATTCGGCTAGTTGAGACCATTAGTTGAGACCATCATTCGGCTAGTTGAGACCATTAATCATTCGGCTAGTTGAGACCATTAATCATTCGGCTAGTTGAGACCATTAGTTGAGACCATCATTCGGCTAGTTGAGACTATTAGTTGAGACCATTAGTTGAGACCATCATTCGGCTAGTTGAGACCATTAGTTGAGACCATTAGTTGAGACCATCATTCGGCTAGTTGAGACCATCATTCGGCTAGTTGAGACCATTAGTTGAGACCATTAGTTGAGACCATTAGTTGAGACCATCATTCGGCTAGTTGAGACCATTAGTTGAGACCATTAGTTGAGACCATCATTCGGCTAGTTGAGACCATCATTCGGCTAGTTGAGACCATTAGTTGAGACCATCATTCGGCTAGTTGAGACCATCATTCGGCTCTTTGAGACCGTCAGTTGAGACCATCATTCGGCTAGTTGAGACCATTAGTTGAGACCATCATTCGGCTAGTTGAGACCATCATTCGGCTAGTTGAGACCATTAGTTGAGACCATCATTCGGCTAGTTGAGACCATTAGTTGAGACCATTAGTTGAGACCATCATTCGGCTAGTTGAGACCATCATTCGGCTCTTTGAGACCGTCAGTTGAGACCATCATTCGGCTCTTTGAGACCGTCAGTTGAGACCATCATTCGGCTAGTTGAGACCATTAGTTGAGACCATCATTCGGCTAGTTGAGACCATCATTCGGCTAGTTGAGACCATTAGTTGAGACCATCATTCGGCTAGTTGAGACCATCATTCGGCTAGTTGAGACCATTAGTTGAGACCATCATTCGGCTAGTTGAGACCATTAGTTGAGACCATTAGTTGAGACCATCATTCGGCTAGTTGAGACCATTAGTTGAGACCATTAGTTGAGACCATCATTCGGCTAGTTGAGACCATTAGTTGAGACCATCATTCGGCTAGTTGAGACCATTAGTTGAGACCATCATTCGGCTAGTTGAGACCATTAGTTGAGACCATCATTCGGCTAGTTGAGACCATTAGTTGAGACCATCATTCGGCTAGTTGAGACCATTAGTTGAGACCATCATTCGGCTAGTTGAGACCATCATTCGGCTAGTTGAGACCATTAGTTGAGACCATCATTCGGCTAGTTGAGACCATCATTCGGCTAGTTGAGGCCATCATTCGGCTAGTTGAGACCATTAGTTGAGACCATCATTCGGCTAGTTGAGACCATTAGTTGAGACCATCATTCGGCTAGTTGAGACCATCATTCGGCTAGTTGAGGCCATCATTCGGCTAGTTGAGACCATTAGTTGAGACCATCATTCGGCTAGTTGAGACCATCATTCGGCTAGTTGAGACCATTAGTTGAGACCATTAGTTGAGACCATTAGTTGAGACCATCATTCGGCTAGTTGAGACCATTAGTTGAGACCATTAGTTGAGACCATCATTCGGCTAGTTGAGACCATCATTCGGCTAGTTGAGACCATTAGTTGAGACCATTAGTTGAGACCATCATTCGGCTAGTTGAGACCATCATTCGGCTAGTTGAGACCATCATTCGGCTAGTTGAGACCATCATTCGGCTCTTTGAGACCGTCAGTTGAGACCATCATTCGGCTAGTTGAGACCATTAGTTGAGACCATCATTCGGCTAGTTGAGACCATCATTCGGCTAGTTGAGACCATTAGTTGAGACCATCATTCGGCTAGTTGAGACCATCATTCGGCTCTTTGAGACCGTCAGTTGAGACCATCATTCGGCTCTTTGAGACCGTCAGTTGAGACCATCATTCGGCTAGTTGAGACCATTAGTTGAGACCATCATTCGGCTAGTTGAGACCATCATTCGGCTAGTTGAGACCATTAGTTGAGACCATCATTCGGCTAGTTGAGACCATCATTCGGCTAGTTGAGACCATTAGTTGAGACCATCATTCGGCTAGTTGAGACCATTAGTTGAGACCATTAGTTGAGACCATCATTCGGCTAGTTGAGACCATTAGTTGAGACCATTAGTTGAGACCATCATTCGGCTAGTTGAGACCATTAGTTGAGACCATCATTCGGCTAGTTGAGACCATTAGTTGAGACCATCATTCGGCTAGTTGAGACCATTAGTTGAGACCATCATTCGGCTAGTTGAGACCATTAGTTGAGACCATCATTCGGCTAGTTGAGACCATTAGTTGAGACCATCATTCGGCTAGTTGAGACCATCATTCGGCTAGTTGAGACCATTAGTTGAGACCATCATTCGGCTAGTTGAGACCATCATTCGGCTAGTTGAGGCCATCATTCGGCTAGTTGAGACCATTAGTTGAGACCATCATTCGGCTAGTTGAGACCATTAGTTGAGACCATCATTCGGCTAGTTGAGACCATCATTCGGCTAGTTGAGGCCATCATTCGGCTAGTTGAGACCATTAGTTGAGACCATCATTCGGCTAGTTGAGACCATCATTCGGCTAGTTGAGACCATCATTCGGCTAGTTGAGACCATTAGTTGAGACCATCATTCGGCTAGTTGAGACCATTAGTTGAGACCATCATTCGGCTACTAAAAAAGCTTCAGTGCAGCATGTTTCAGGTCGACGGTGACACTTCATCACAGCATCATCAGCTTCCTGATCAGTTTGATTCCTCTGCTCTCGTGGCTCCAGCACACGCAGCACATTTCTTACTGTGAGCGTGTTCAGCTGCTGTGCTGTTACGTGTCCGGTCTGTCCTCGCTGATGAATGAGTCAGCCGGGGTAAAATCAATCTGAGCATTACGCCGTGTAAACCAGCTCCAGGAGATGGAGACAGAGATGTTTGTGTGTGGAATGACTCGAGCATGACCCATGAATGTTTCTCCTTCGTGTCTTCTGGTTTCAGTCTGTGCATGCTCAGAGTTTTTGTGTTGCAGTCTGTTTCGTTCTTACACTTCTGCATGCTGTATGTTCGATTCCCCTTATGTGACCGCCTCTGTCTGTCTCTTGGTTTTCTGTCTGCCCCTCTTTAGCAAATCTGTTTTCAGTAAAAGCTTGGATATCACAAACGCTAACTGCAGCAAGGAGGAAAGGTATTGGTCGGCTCCGCCCGTCGTTTGTTTGTAGTGTCAGATCCATTCTGTTCCTCCACCTTCCTCTGTTCTGTCCACTGCTTGCTGACGTCACCGTCTTTCATTTTTAAGTGTAGCATGCGAACCTGTCAACGCGGCGCTGCAGAAATCTGTCTCTGTTTTTAAAAAAAATAAAAGTAAAAAGAATTCATTCAGACATCACACTGTAAAAATATCATTCATAATGTTACTCAGATTACAGATTAGCAGATCATCGCTGCTGTTTAATCCTACTAAACTGTGAGGACAGAAATGTTTTCATTCCTGTGAATCGATAATCGATAATCATTGGGTGAGTCCTTGTTCAGCATAATTCAGCACCTCTTGAATCATTTGCGTTCTTTGTTCGTGGTTCAGTGTAATCGTTCTTCTGCACATTCATAATAACTTTATTCAAATATGCAGCGTTCATGACGTGATTTGAACGCCGAGCACAAATAGGAAATTTAAATTTAAACATAATAAACATAAAAAATACAAGATGATAAAAACAAAACTGAATTAATATATTGAAGTTTATAAAAATGTGTTTTTAGAAGTGATACTCTAAAACAGTTTTATTCAATTCAAACCGACAGAAAAGAGATGAAATAAAAGTTAAAGATAGATTTGACTCGTAGCAGTCAGCAGACGTCGTGATCATATCGTGATCGCGATGTTCGTGTCGCTGACGTCACACCGGGCGCAGACAATGAAACCTTTGTTACCGAGTGTGTGTGTGGAGTGTGAGCACACAAACACACAAACACACTCTGAGTTCACGCTGGAGGAAGTGAAACTAAACTGTGAGACAGAAGCAGCATCAGAACACACCGTCAGCTCCCGCTCCTCCATCCATCCTCACATCAGTGTGTGTGTGTGTGTGTGTGTGTGTGTGTGTGTGTGTGTGTGTGTGTGTGTGTGTGTGTGTGTTCAGCATGGGCATCCTCCGCACAGCCTCCATCCTGACCTTGCGTCGTTTGTCGGCGTCCTGATGGAGATTAGCATAAATTAATTGGCTGCAGGCGGAGCACAAACAGGAGGTGGAGATCTGAATGGCCCTTCATCGCACTCATCATCTAATTGTGGAGATCCATTCTCGTCCGTCACCGCCTCACACACACACACACACACACACACACACAAACACACACACACACACGCTTCCTGACGGTGTAGTGGTGGACGGTGTCACCGTTAACGAGCGGCATGTTAATGTGAGCTCGCCTCTCTGAAGTGTGTGACGGCATGACGTCCTCCAGAACGTGAGATGAGTTGAGCAAAGCTGATCGTCGTCTGATCGTATCTTAGTTTCCTCCTCTTCAACAAGCCGACGCCAGAGAAAACTAACAAACACGCCACGAACACTCGATTAGAGCATTCGCCGTGTTTTTATTTGTACGATTCAGGTTTAGACATGAAGTGTTGTGCAGCACGTCGTCAGGAAGATTTAAATATTAGATCTGGAAAATGAGCCTGCTGTGGATCAGCTGATTTTAAAAGCAGAAGCTTTGTTCAGTTTTTACGTTGCACAAACATCGTTAGAACGTGAGGAACAAAGAAACAAGGCGATAATTATAGAAATGAAACGAGATGTTTCACAACACGACGACGCGAAACTGAGAGAGTGATGTCATCCCTCCTGTGTGTGTGTGTGTGTGTGTGTGTGTGTGGTGTGTGTGTGTGTGTGTGTGTGTGTGTGTGTGTGTGTGTGTCTTCCAGCACGTTTAATTATGATTTACTGTTTTCATTTTTCACTTCCAACAAAGCCAAATTGTCTTCAGGCAATTAAATCCTAAAGTCTTCGAAGACGGTCGCAGGCCTGTGTGTGTGTTTCAGTGTGTGTGTGTGTGTGTTTCAGTGTGTGTGTGTGTGTGTTTCAGTGTGTTTCAGTGTGTGTGTTTCAGTGTGTGTGTGTGTGTGTGTGTGTGTTTGTGTGTGTGTGTGTGTGTGTTTCAGTGTGTGTGTGTGTGTGTGTGTGTTTCAGTGTGTGTGTGTGTGTGTTTCAGTGTGTGTGTGTGTGTGTGTGTGCGTGTGTGTGAGATGCCATTTGAGTAAAAGAGAAGGAGAAGGAGGAGATATGAAAAGTTAATGATTCGTAAATGAAAAATGGAAAAGCTCATGAAGAGAAGAGAAACGCTGCTAATGAATTTTACTGTGTGTGTGGTGTGTGTGTGGTGTGTGTGTGTGTGTGTGCGTGTGTGTGTGTGTGTGTGTGTGTGGATATTGATTTTAACCCAGGATGCTGCTCATGTTTGATGTTGGTAACAGGCGTCTGTGGTCGACGACATGTTGAGCTCTGACTCTGAGAAGTCAGATTAATAATAAGAAGAATAATATTAACAAAAAAAGTTACTTTATAAGTAACGCTCTGTAAGTCGCTTTCAATAAAAGCATCTGCTAAATGTAATGTAAATATTACTCCGTGTGCTTCGAGTCATTCGAGTCTCTACTTTTGCATTTTCACTGGAATAATCGCAGAAATGCGACGAGGCTCTGTGAAGCCGACACACGCTGTATTAATCTCTGTGAAGCTGGTACTCTTAAAAGTAATCTATTACTGCGAGACCTGAATTGAACAGTGGCCACAGAGGCTGGTGTTTGTTGACCTCCGACACGCCTGTGACACGTCGTTAGATTGAACGTTAACGAGCTTCATCCTGATTGGTTGACTGTTTGTCGTTGTGCTGAAGGACGATGTGAGAGTGTCCGTCCCCGTTTGGACCTTCAGTCTGTTCAGAGTCTCACAAAGTGTGTACCTGTTCTGTGTGTGTGTGTGTGTTATTGTGCACTGTGTAGTTCTTAGTGTGTTGATCTGACTCTGTGTGTGTTTGTGTAGATCGCGGTCGATCAGCGGAGCGTCCTCCGGTCTGTCCACCAGTCCTCTCAGCAGTCCCAGGGTAAGTCTCTGTCCTTCCCACAATGCACCTCACCAGCTGCTCCTGTGAGCGGAGCTGATCATCAAGTATCAGGTGTAAAACCAAACATGCTGTTATCAACACACACACACACACACACACACACACACACACACACACACACACACACACACACAGATCCATTCACGCTCAGCCTCTCATCATCAGCAGCTCATACACGCCAACATGAACTTCATGATGTTTGTGTAACGCTCTGTTCAGACCAGACCTGCACCGACTGAACCAGAACCAGAACTCCGCTCACAGCTCATCACGAACACTGACGACGATCGGCACAATGAAAACAGTTCAGTCACGTCTCAAAGTGTTTGTCAGATCAGATTATTATCCGGATCACAATCTGTCAATATTACAGGCTGATGACGTGTTAAGTAGGGTTGCAAAGTTGGAAACTTACCATGGGAATTTATGGGAATAAACAGGAACTAACTGGGAATTTATAAAACTTAAGTTTTCCCCTCATCAGGGAACTTAAATATATTTCAGCATCTTGACTGAAACAACCAGATTTCCTGCAGGTCCACTTGAATATCTGCTCTTCCTCAGTCACATGCACAGAGCACACTGCTTACTGCAGGGCTGCTGAGGCCACGCCCCCTACCTGCACAGGTGATCTCTGTACCTGGACCACACTTTAGAGCCCAGAGCACACAGAGACTGTTGAAGACTTGAAGTCTGTGGGCGACAGAATATTATTCAATGAAATGATTCAAACTTGATAAACTTACAAATAAATCTGTTTATTTTTGCACGTCTGGATATGAAACACTGTTTTTTAAATTAAAACAGAAATTTCCATAATTCCCCAGCTGAAACTTTCCACCTCTTTGCAACCCAAAAGTTCAGATCATGACTTCTATGACTTCAGTTTAACACACACACGCACACACACACACACACACACACACACACACACACACACACACACACACACACACACTTTCTCCGTGCACTGAGAGTTTCACTTCACACGCTCTGTGACACTGAGGAGACTGACGGGTCGGCTCCGGTTGGCTCCGGTCGGCCCCGGTCGGCTCCGGCCGGCCCAGCTGTGGCTGCACAGCTGTCCTGACCCGTCCTCATTCATCCCACAGCATTGTGCATCAGTACTGTGCATGCACTCTGGCCGCTTTCCCAGGTGGAGGGTGAAGCTAAATCTGTTAGCTTTCAAGCTGGTTTCACTTGCTGCTAATTAGGGATGCACCGACGGATCGGACCATGAAACACGAATCCTGACAAGTATTCAAAATCAAAGTCCTCATCGTGTATATTTAAATATTTTACTTTGATACAACAGTCTGACATCAGCTCAAACTTTAGACAAATGTTATTGAGACTCGGTTACCGAGCGCGGCGGTGATGCGATCAGGTTTGATTCCACCAGAAGCACCGCGACGCGTTTCAGAAGGTCAGGGCAGATCTGTGACGGCTGACAGGAAGGATGCAGGGATTTTCAAAATAAAACACTATAGCAGTAGAAGCCAATCTGAGAAAGTCTGGAGGGAGAAACGACGTCACAGAGCCGAGGCTGGTGAGATTTAGGCGTAAACAAATCACGGATACATATTTTAAAACCTGAAGTGAACAAACCAAAAATAAAAAGTCAGTGTTTGTTTTTGCTGATTTATCCGAAGATGAGTCGCTGAATATAATTCTAGAAAATATATTAAATTACTGTTGTCATGTTCTTTACTTGTCAGTTTTAGTTGTCAGCATCAGAGACGGATCACTTTTTTCAGAGCTCGTTAAAACTTTTTTGTGTCTTTGACCTCGGTGCATCTCTACTCGTTACTGCGTCATGAATGCTCCACTGCTGCCTCCTGATTGGCTAATCACTTGTTGCTAATCGCATGTTCTTCTTCTTTCTTTCTTGCACTCTCACCACTTCCTGCCTGCTCCACCTCTCAACCCATCCACCGCCACCTCCACCACCACCTCCACCACCACGCTCCTTTTTTTTTTTTGCTGTTGTTTTTTTGGTTTTTAAATTTTGGGAATGAACCTTTATCGGGCCGTGCTGCTGCTGCTGCTGCTGCTCTCTCATTGGCTGCCGTCATGTATAACGGTGCACGACCAATCGCAGCCCAACCGGCGGTTTTTCATCCCGCCCCAGTCCCCAGACTTGTGTCAGTCCCCCAACTGCAGCCCCACCCACTCCCACGAGGTCCGCCTTAACGGGGTGGGGCCTCGCACGCCCAACTCCTACCAGCCAAAGATGGGGTCTCCCCTCATGCACCCCCGCACTCAGACCCTCCCCGCCAAACCCAGAGTGTCAGAGAAGCCCCTGCAGACCACCAGGTCCAACCCGCTTCCAAACACCGCCCAGACCCCAACCACGCCCAAATCTGAGCCCACCACGCCGTGCCAGCCTCTGGCGCCGTGCATCCCCAACAGCCCCCGGGTGAGGCGCCACCCTCCCCTCACGGTCCCCCCCAAACTCTCCATCCCGCTCTCCCCCGTGCCTCCTATGTCGCCCCGCCGTCGCCACCACCTCCACCCTGACCACAACGGCAAATCTGTCCCCATCACGCAGGTGACCCCCCACCCCTCCCCCAGAGGGAGCCCTCTCCCCACCCCTAAAGGCACCCCGGTGCACACGCCCAAGGACAGCCCGACCGGCACGCCGAGCCCGACGCCGCCGCCCAGCCCCTCCATCGGGGGCATGCCGTGGAGGACACGCCTCAACTCCATCAAGAACAGCTTCCTGGGCTCGCCGCGCTTCCACCGCAGGAAAATGCAAGGTGGGTTCAGGGTGGATGGGGGCGTTTGATTTCTTCAGATCAGATCTTAGCGAGTGTTTGTGCTTCAGACGGCAGTCCTGGGGCAGCAGATGAGATCTTTGCTCTTAATGGAGTGTTTAACGGTTCACCTGCCGCCTCCGGCCGAGGCAGACTCCGGATAACTATCTCATTATGGAAAGTGGAAAATTTCCCATTTTCCCGCCTCAGTTTTCCTTCATAGATCCCCGCAGACAAACTGAACGGAGCCTCGGCGGCTCCGGATAATCTCACAGGTTCAAAAAGACAAACAGGAAGTAAGTGTTGATGACATCACAGCCCGCACACTTAATAACTCTGTGACCTTTGACCTCTTTCCCCCCACAGTTCCCACCCAGGAGGACATGTCCAGCCTGACTCCAGACTCGTCTCCAGAGTGAGTACAGCGAGCCGAGTCCGGCTGCAGAAAAAAACATTTAGTGTGTGCAGATCTTCAGGTGTTTGTAAACCGTCATAGATCCTCCAGTTTACATTAAACCTGTTTCTTTGATTTGATGGTAGAAACAACGTTGCTGTGAGGTTCAGTTAAGGTTTGATGAACATTTATCAAATCAGTAAAATCACTCAGTCACTGAACATTCATTTATATTTCTATATTTAATACATTCAAACATCATGTGCAGATCAGAATATTCCTCTTCCTGCTGGCACAAAGTCAAAATTTGAAGTTAAAGTCTGAGTCAGTCAGTCTGTGGATCATGTGGTGGTGGATCATGTGGTGGTGGATCATGTGGTGGTCTCGCTCTTTGCTCCTGCAGGCTGGCTAAGAAGTCGTGGTTCGGTAACTTCATCAACCTGGAGAAGGAGGAGCAGATCTTCATCGTGATCAGAGACAAACCTCTGAGCTCCATAAAGGCCGACATCGTCCACGCCTTCCTCTCTGTGAGTCTTCAGTCCGTTTCCTGTTTATCTGTCTGTGTGTTCACGCTGAGCATCACCAGCTCCCGTCTCTTCCTCGTCTGTCGCCGTTGCTGACTCTGCGTCGGTCTCCTCCGTCAGATCCCCAGCCTGAGCCACAGCGTCATCTCTCAGACCAGTTTCCGAGCGGAGTACAAGTCCACGGCCGGTCCGACGGTATTCCAGAAACCGGTGAAGTTCCAGGTGGACATCACCTACACCGAGAGCACCAGCGCCACCAAGGACAACGGCATCTACTCCGTCACCTTCACCCTGCTCTCAGGTAAACAGCGCACGGTGCATGCAGTCACTCCACAGACCCCGATGCCGCACAAACGGATTATTCCAGTCGTCGCGTAACCTGATGAAGCTCCGCTGTTTCCTCGTCAGGTCCCAGCCGACGTTTCAAGCGCGTGGTGGAGACCATCCAGGCCCAGCTGCTCAGCACCAACGACCAGCCCGGCATCCAGCCCCAGATATCTGGTAAGTGGAGACCCTCGCCAGCGGTCCCCTAACCCTCCTCCTCCTCCTCCTCCTCCTCCTCCTCCTCCTCCTCACAGCCTCCCTCCTTCCCCCTCCCGGCATCCTGGCACTCCTCACAGCACAGCTACGCCCCGCCCACCTCGGCTCGGACTCGCTCAGCCTCAGCTCGGCTCGGCTCGGCACACTGCTTTTAGCACACGGCATCTCCACGTGCATGACCCTGCCACATACCATGGCGTGCACACACACACACACTCGCACACACACACACACACTCTCACACACACAGGACATGGGTAGGTGATTCAGGGAGCTGTAGACGTCGTTCACAGGCTGATCATGGCTGCTCAGCTGTACGTCACACTGTGATTGATCTTCGACTCTCACCGACGTCTGACTCAGCAGAAAAACGCACAGTCGGTCAGCAGAACGGATGTTTACAGCTGCACACACACACACACACACACACACACACACGTGGATTAGCTGTTAGTGTGAGAGTAGTGTGCGGTCACAAACACACAAATCCTCCTGATGTGATTGGATGTTTCGGGGCTGCCTATAGACGGACGGATCCTAAAACTCTGGAAGGAAAGAAAGTGACAGTGTGTTCTCTGGTTGATGTTGTGTTAGTGTGACGCTGTAGTCTTCTCCTTGTTGTATCTGTGGTTATTTACTTGATAATAGTCCCCTCTGGTGGTGAAGCAGAGTAACTACAACACACCCCGACACACACACACACACACACACACACACACACTGCTGCACACTTCACACACACGTCGCTCACAGAGCTCCACGACTGAACGTTCGAGCAGATAGTTTGGATTTTTGTCCGATGGTGGATTCACTGACGACTTCGACAAGTTAATTAATTATAAAAACAGGATGTTTCAGATTTATGAACTCCAGTCGACTTTCATGACGCCTGGAACGTTCAGCTTTCGTTGTCCAGATGAAACAGGAAGCAGAGTTCTGTTTAGTTGTGCATTAGTGCGTTTGGACCTGGAACCAGCCGTGGTCAGTCGACACGCTGCTCTGCTGATTTCATGATAGTTTAAAGGGAAGAAATAAAACATATTAAATATTAAATACATCTTTTCCAGTATTTCAGTCATGAGTTATCAGCTTCTCGTTGTCCAGATCGTCGGAGCTTCGTAACATCTGGTTGTAAATTTGGTCACAGAACGACAAGAAGTTTCTGTATTATTATTAACAACGGTAATCTCTACCAGCCTGTCCTAATTTTACTGGTGAACACTTAATCAGGAATATGCAGTTTGAACAACCCGAGTATCGCCACGTTCAGACTCGTAATGGAAAATGAGTGTGCGTGTAAACAGTCGCCGAATTTACACATTTCACGTTTCACATTTTAACGTCCAGAGCAGCAGCTGCTGTCCGTTTGTTTCGTCCGGAAAAAATCCAAACTATCAAAAACACAATGAACCAGTGAGAACCAGTCTGACCAGCCACGGCTACAGATGGGAACTGTTATCAGGCACAAGTTCAGTCACCTCCACCATGTAGATGTGCCAATAACCCACATCTCCTATCTATCTATCTATCTATCTATCTATCTATCTATCTATCTATCTATCTATCTATCTATCTATCTATCTATCTATCTATCTATCTATCTATCTATCTATCTATCTATCTATCTATCTATCTATCTATCTGGCCTGCCTCTCCATGATGCCACCCTGCTTCTCACCATCCACAGCTTCACTCTGACGCCTGTTGGATGGACTGAATGAACTCGCATGCTGAATGAAACGCCAACCCAGAACCATGCGCACACCCCGTGTGGCCTCTGGGCTCGGTTCTGATTGGTCGAGCTGAACAAAAGCGGGTTTGATGAACTCTTTGACGTGCGGATGGTTCTGGGCGAGCTGCCATTCGTTCACACACACACACACACACACACACACACACTTTTGGGACTGATGTACTAAACCTGAACGCATGGCGAGCGAACAAACACAGTCTGCGGTCGTGTTTGCTGATCCCTGACACTCTGCATGTGTGACCAGCTCTACAGACAGATGAACCTGATGCCCTGTGTGTGTTAGCTCATACATTTGTGTAGGATTATATCTGTGTGGATGTTTAAAGGGTGACGCCTGCACGGTGAATGTTCAGAGTCTCCTGTGGAACAGCTTACCCAGCACTGCTGACTGCTGGACTGGTAACTGCCTGGAAACGGGCAGGAACGTCCAAAAAATACAGACTAGGTGATTGGAAGAACCACCTGTCAATCACAGGCGAACTCTAACCAATCAGATCACTGAACCAAGACCTTTCTTTGCTCGTCTTTCGATGAGTTAAGTCTCTCCAGCTCAGATACAGCCACAGTGGCAAATATGTCCAACTGTACTCGAGTATTTGTTCTGATTACATTACTTCTGATCAAGCAGCCAATCATCATCCAGGCCCCAGCAGCGGCTGATATCAGAGACTAGTCCAGCAGCGGCTGATATCAGAGACTAGTCCAGCAGCGGCTGATATCAGAGACTAGTCCAGCAGCGGCTGATATCAGAGACTAGTCCAGCAGCAGCTGATATCAGAGACTAGTCCAGCAGCAGCTGATATCAGCGACTAGTCCAGCAGCGGCTGATATCAGAGACTAGTCCAGCAGCGGCTGATATCAGAGACTAGTCCAGCAGCGGCTGATATCAGAGACTAGTCCAGCAGCGGCTGATATCAGAGACTAGTCCAGCAGCGGCTGATATCAGAGACTAGTCCAGCAGCGGCTGATATCAGAGACTAGTCCAGCAGCGGCTGATATCAGCGACTAGTCCAGCAGCAGCTGATATCAGAGACTAGTCCAGCAGCAGTCAGTCCAGCTCGGCGTCTGTCTTTCAGCCTTTTATTTCACCAAGCTCTCACCAACCACTAAAAGTCAGTCCGAATGACAGAGTCACCTGATCACAAGTCTGAACATTCACCGTGCCCGGCGTTGCCCTTTGACCTCACCCTGAGGAGAAGTCCAATGTTTTAGCCAGTGTGTTGCTGATGTTTGACGTCGCCGGGCCTCGGTGAGTCGGTTGGTGTTTCTGACACTGTCCTCTGCTCTCAGATGGCTCGACTGCTTTGCCCAAACCCTCCAAGCGTGGTAAGACCCAGAGCGACGGGGAAAAAAAAAAAACCCAAACACCTTAACTCTGGCTTTTAACACACACTGGCAAACGGGCTGGAGTCCGATCACCAACACACGACACCCTTTTTGCACTAACATGCGCGTGTGTGTGTGTGTGTGTGTGTGTGTGTGTGTGTGTGAGCTGCAAAAATTCAACTTAAAAAGTCATTTACATGTGAAACAATCTTTGAAATTTTTACAGAACACGGTATAAATAAACTAACCGTGTACGTTACACTGCCAGCTGGAGTCACAGTGAATCATGCTCATTGTTCCTTCTTTAAAATCCAAAGTTTGACTTATTTTCAAATCAGAAACTCCAGAGAAGAAAAGCAGCAAACTGCTCGGTGAAAAATGAAATAATCTGAAGTGAGATTAGTCGTTTTGAAGCTGAAATGACTCGATAAGATGAATATATTTCTGAACTCCATGGTGTGAGCGTGTGTGTGAAGCCGACTGACCTGATAACCCTTTGCATGGTGAAGCTTGATGTTGGGGTGTGTGCATCGTGCCATCATCAACTTTCCATGTTTGAAATCACTGGAACAAAAAGTGAGACATGCACACGTCACTGTTACCGAGGGGGAGTGATGGTAAGTCATCATCAGGAAGGGACTAACCTCTGCAATGACCGCTGCATGCTCTGACTCATCAGTGGTTGTTTTGAAGCACAAATAATTTCTGTCTTAACGGATGGATGTTGGATGTTGTTGTGACGGATGTCGATAAGATGGAGAGTTACCGGGAGCTTTGGAAGACGGACAGAAAACAACACGAACACATGCACATGCATGTTTCTAGAGTTCAGTAGGTTTCAGAATTCACTTGTTTTAAAGTCCATCCTGAAGCCGTTTAAATCACGTTTGACTCAAATAATAAATCTGATCTTCTTCACGATGATCCACGTCTCCCAGCTCCCAGCAGCTCTCCACCCAGCAGAGGAAACTGAGACTCTGAAGCCGGCGTGCAGAGATTTATCTGTTCACGACGCCACACAGCTTCACCTGTGTCGCCTCCTCCCCTTCCTCCGACGGCTGAAGAGTCTCCTTTCCTCCAGCTCCACTCCTCCTCTCATCCCTCCATCACCTCCTCCTCCTCCCGTCACGTTAACCTCATTGCTCATCTGTTGTTTGTTCTCTCTCTCTCTCTGTGTCTTCTTTTCTTCCCGTCTGTGTAGGCAGCCCGTTGAGTAACTTCTTTGACGTAATTAAACAGCTTTTTTCAGACGAGAAGAACATCCAAGCGTCCCACTCCCCCGGCGCCCCCGCCACGCCTAGCTCCCCCGCCAAGCATGCCCCCAGCAGCAAGCCCAACCAGCCCCCGCCCAATGACTCTAAATGCCCCCCCGGCAAAGACAAAACAAAGACGGCCGCCAGCAACAGGACACAGGAACAACCTTAAGGAGCGGTAGCTGTGCATGACTAGACGGAAAGGCAGTTATCAGGTCATTGAAGCCGAGGAGCGCTGCTAACTTTGCCCTTCAGTTAGGAGTGGAACAAAAAAAACAAATCTACTTTTTGCCTATAAATTTTCTACTGTATAATGTATAATGTATAATGGGAATGGCTATTTCAGTTTAAAAGTTGATCAGTATTTTACAATAAGTAGCAGATGTAGCTTTGTCGTCCCCACGTTGTGTCCCTCTCTGTGTCCTCGGGGGTCTTTCGGTGGGTGGGTGTCCTCCTCACATGTGTGATGATGGCTTGACTTGTCTCTGCCACCAGGGATCATCCATAATAACTATTAACCTCGGCGGCTCTTCGAGACCGGCCGACAGCGGCCCGCTCGCGGCCCACCACCGACCGCCAACCAAGAGAGTCCGAAAGTGACGACAAGAGGACACCGTCCCCGTCCCCCCACGCCACTCCCCTCTTCTTCCGAGTCCTTTCTCCGGCAGCATCAGTCGAGTCCACCTCGCCCCGCCAGACCAAACCGACTTCTCGGAAGAGTTGTAACAAGAAAAAAAAGCCTTAAGACAGTGATGTTTGTCGACTTCATCCCCTGCCCTCTCCTCTTTTCTCTTCGATTTCCCCACATGTACATAAAAACACACATACTGTATGTACTCGACACAAACATGACTTCTCTGCGGGATGTAATGACTTGCACACGCTGACAAACTGTGGAAGGAGGCGGACGGACGGACGGACGGACGGACGGACGCTGGCTGGATTGTAATTCTTTTAAATGTCGTCTTTCGTTGTGAGTGGCAGGATTTTTCGAGCTCGCTCTGTGACGTCTCTGCCCATTAAAGTACGATAACGGGGGCGATGGTTACATAAATGAATGATCTATTCTGTTGTACAGATTAAATAATGTTCCGTATGTACAAAAAAAAAAAGTGTAGTTGTGACATTTATATGTTTTAGAGTTGTGTTTGCCATATTTTGTTTTGTATTCCTGTAAAGGCTCGGTCACACCGGCGTAAAAAAAAAAAACGTGCAAATGTTTCGCGAACGTTTCGTCTGTAGGTGCTTAAAATGAGCACGTGATCGTAGCCGGTGAAAAACTACAAACTGACTGTCACTCGTTAACATCGAAGTACAGGCGATACAAAAAGAAGCTCTGAGATATTTTGACTGAATAAAATCTGTAAATATTCAGACCTGCAAATTTACGTCGTTGACAATGCTACTCAAGCTATCGTAGTTTGTTACGAGACGTAAATGAACTCAGTGTCCCGGATAAGTTTCCGTTAGTCCCCGAAATGTCGGTGGGAATAAACATTTAAATACGGAGAAAACAGAAAGAAGCTCTGAGATATTTTCACTGAGTAACGTTAGCACGTGTTATCGCACCAGCTAACTCCCGAGACGACGCCGCCAAAGTTTTGAGAACGATTTTTCTCGAAGACGCACAGATGAATTTTGTTCTGGTGTGTCCAGGTCTACGAAATGTCTCCTGAAGGCCAGGTCGCACCAGCGTTTAACAAATGAATTCATTCCAATAGAAACGCTGCGATGAGTGGATTCACACGCGAGGCTTTAAATCTACGCAAATATTTCGTGAACGTTTCATCTGCGACAAACTCAGACACGTGACAGTGGTGCTATCGTAGCTTATTAAACTCGAGGAACGGTTTCGGATAAACTGTGAACAAGCTCAAAACGTGACGTCCGAGATAACGACGAAAGATGCTCAGAGATATTTTGACTGAATTACGTTAGCATGTAGGTAACGTGTTATCTCACCAGCTAACGCGACGCACAGATGAACTTTTTGTTTCCGGTGTGACCGAGCCTCGTCTACGAAATGTCTTTTCCTTTTCTTTTTTTTTTTTTGCACTTTTGACGAGTGAATCAGATTCAGGTTTCGGTTTGTTCACGTCAGCGCGTTTTTAATTTCCGTTAAAATTATTTTTTACGATATTGAACTGCTGTGTATATTTTTGTACTTTGTCATTTTTCTGTTGTTAATTTATTCTCTGTTATTTATATGAAAGTATGTAGAGAATGTTTCTTAACGTCAAATTATTTAAGGATATTTTTGTCGTGTTTTTAAGTTATTCGATCACCGAGAAATCTCGAAATGTTTGCGCGAGCGTCGCATTATTTTTTCCCGGGGCTTTGTTTTGGTTTTTTTGACGACAGAAACCTTGTAATATACGTTTGGAAAATGATTTACCGTAATTTAAGAATGTAGACTTAGCCTCTTTCCGAGAGGGACGAACCCTTTGTTGAAACTCGTCGGCTCCTTCCTCCCGCGCCCGCCGTGCGTATGATGACTCAGATCACAAACACTCATTCTGTAAATAAGCCGAGTTTACCGACACGCTTATTTAAAAACCGAGGGGACTCCTACTCTTAGCTTTGACCTCGTACGGTTGTTTGCATGTTCAGCATTCGTCTTTTCTTTGCATGTCGTCGTTGGACTTGTTCTCCTGTTACCTTTTTCTCCCCACACTTATTTATGTATTTATTTATGTTCTTCACGTGCTTTTGTTTTCATTTGCCTTCTGATTTTTTTAGGGAGGGGGTAAAAATTTGATTTCTTTCGCCGTCTTTTTGATTACTGTGTCCACACAGTAACCGTGCAATGCATCCTCCTTACTCATTCTCTCAAAGAGGGACCTCTCTGGCGATCGGTTTGCTCACCAGCTCGGGTGGGTGTTGGGTTATCAGAGAGAAAAATTTAAAGCAATACCTTTCATTGTTGGCTTTCCTCTTTTTCTACTGGGGGAATCCAGAGCACACAGAACGGACTCGGAGCACGGAGCGCTACTACTGAGCAGGATAACCACTGGCAATGTATTCCCTTGTGATGTTACTGTGAACAACTTCAGTGCTAAAGGAAATAAATCTGTTGACTTTGGAGCTGTGTGCACGTGTTTGAGGAGTTATTAAAAGGTTCATCCACCAAATTTAACGAATTTATGAGACCACCTGTCAGAGACCGTCCAGCATCACGAAGTGCTTTAATGCAACTTTCATTTTGAAACAGGAATTCACCTTTTATACCCAAATCTACAACATTCAACCACTGAAACTAATTGTTCTGTTCAGGAATGTAAATAATCATAAATAATGTATGGGTAACAATAATAATAATTATATTTTCTGAGCTGTATGAACCATTACATTGATCATTACCAATGTTTCAGGCAGCTGTGACAGCTGGTCTAATAGATTTGTTAAGCTCTGTATGTACATGATGACATCACCAAGGCTTAAAGGTCAGTGCAGTCGTGGCCCGAGCTGTAGCAACAGATGTTACAGACATTACTCAGCATATTCTGATGGAAACGTTAGCCGAGCCAAACCGTCTGAACAGCGATGGTTCAGTCATGACTCGGCACAACAGGTGGGTAAAGCTTTGGGTTTTTGCACACTGGGGCAGGATGGGCGGGGCTGTGGTAACAGGTGAGCCGTAAGGAAACCTTCCGCCTCTGTTTGTTATTCATGTGTCATGTATGATAATAATCCGGAAAATTGAAGACACTGTGACTTCTATCAGTTCTCATCATCAGTTTGAAGTTTAAACCTGAAAACCTGAAGTGCCCAAAACTGTAGTTCCTCTTGTTGTCCACTTGAGGCCGGCTCCAGAAGTGAGTCGGCCTCTCTGTGGAGCTGAGGCGGCTGAATGACACTACGCTCTTAATCCTGCATAACTTTCAGCCTTAATATAATGTGAACAGGTGAGTTGTATATAAATTCACCCTCAGTACAGTTGTCATGAACGGGGAAATTAGCTACAGAGACCAAAACTGTTTTTTGTACCAGGCTGTAAACATGTTTATTTCTGCTGTGAAACATGGGGACTTATGGAGACTGACTCACTTCAGCCTCAGGTGGACGTTAGAGGAACTGCAGGTTTCGGCACTTCACAGCAAAGATTTAAAAATAAATGATAATGAAATAATGAAATTTATCCGATCAGTCAGTTTCAGTTTTTTATTTCACTTCGATTATCAAAACTGATTAATTCTCTTCATCGATCCGGATCGTCTCCTCGGCTGCAGAAATGTTTAAGATTAATAAATAACTTCAATGTTTCTCTGCTACTCTAACGTTTCTCTCTACAGACGAAGGTAAAAAAACAGTTTATGGCTCCCGTCCCTTCGAACACTCGTATCAGTCTGGCTGTTCTTGTCCAGGTCCCGGTTTTCTGCTGCCTTCTACTCTCGACATGCAGAGTGGAGGCTGTGAAGTCTTTGTATAAGTGTGGCCTCCAGAACCCTCAGGAGGACCGGTGGATCCCGGTCTTTGGTGCCCATGTCCGGGCAGAGCAGCTCCTGACTGACACCGCCCAGCAGCAGGCGGTGGAAGTCCTCCCGGTCCAGCAGCCGGTCCATATTCTGGAGGAAGAATCCTTCACAGAACCTGCAGAGTTCAGCTCCTCCGTGGTGCTGCGAGTAAGAACACGGTAAAGTTGTGAGTTCAGTTTGAACGATGTTCGGTTTCTTTCTCGTGGTCCGTCGTGTTGTCGTACCTTGGCCGTCTGGTAGACGTCGACGGCAGAGTCCAGAGTTAAACTCTGCGACAGCTTCAGCTCACAGCTTCTCTGCAGACCTCTGAGCCCGAAGAACGACGCCAGCGGCAGCAGCTGCGACGACAAACACAACAAACAAGAGTCCAAAGAAGATTAGAACTTCAGATCAGGATCGGGACAAGAAAGACAACGGCCGCTGGCTTTCCTCTAGATACGCCACATGCTCGCTCGTCTGTTGAAGTGATGTCCGACAGACAGGTGAGTGATTTTACCTTCAAGGCTTCAGAGTGCGACACCATCAGTCCTTCAGTTCCCCCACAGTACAAAGACTTCATCATCATCTGCAAAGAAACACACTTCAGTCTCAGCCGTCACGTTGACGCAAAGATCAGGACGTTTCCTACCTGGAAGGTGCAGTAGGTCATGTGACTGATGTGAACGATGTCATCGTGGGAGTCGCAAAGCATCCGTCGAAATCTGACGGGACAAAAAACAGACAAGAACGTGAGTTTTATTTTGAAAAGCAGAGCATCTGTGATTTAATTTGGCGGGTCAGAGATCAGACCGTTCAGACGCCGACATCAGCAGCACGCGGTGAGCGAAGAACGGACGCCCGTCCACCATGAACGTCACATCGGACATCTCCGGGTTATTCAGGAAGTGAATATCTGAGGACGGAGACAAAAACGTTGACCCTTCGTGTTGGTTACGTTCAGAGAGTCGACGGGCGGTCACGTGACGGCGGTGACGAGTTACCGAGCTGCGTCGACAGAGTGACGTCCAGCGGCGGGATGGGAGGAACCGGAGAGGAGCCGTAGCAGTGAGAGAACACCGACGCCAGCCGCTTGGTGATCACGTAGTCCTGCAGAGGGAAGACGACAGGAAGTCAGAGGACGTGTCTGAGACGTGTGATGAGGTCATCAGCGAGGCGTTCAGGTACCTTGCTGGTCTCCAGCATGCTGAACATGAGCGGGACGCCCGTGGACAGCAGCTCGGGGGTGTAGTCCTCCGTCCTGATGGAGGGGAACTCAGTGAGGAGAGAGACGATGACTTTGTCCCGGCTCAGTTGCTGAGCTCTGTGGAGAGACTCCAGCCAGATGTGGAGTCTCCAGGGAACACCTGGAGCAGGTGAGAGGGTGGAGCCGAGAGGAGACAGTTGAGACTGAAGCCGACATGTTAAAACTCTCGTCAGACACTCGGGCGTGATGAGCTCACCCATCTCTCTGAGCTCCACGGTGACGTCCAGGTAACCGTGCTCGGCGCTGTAATACGCCGCCTGCTGCAGAGCTTTCATCCGGGCCTTACAGAGCCTGGGAACAGGACTCGAGGAGTCAGGAGATGGAGGCTTTGAATCCTCCTCCTCCTGCTCCTCCTCCACTCCTTCAGCCAGGATCTCCTCCAGTGACAGGATGTCCTCCTTCCTGTGCGGAGGCTGCAGCAGCAACCTCCTCAGGACGTTCCTGCAGAAGAAGAGAGGAGGCGGCAGGAGAAGCTTTTAGGTCACTCCTGGTTTTTTCTCGCCGCCTCCTCCGCCTGACCGCGTCTCACCTGTGTCCGTGCGCTGCAGCGTAGCTGAAGCAGTTCATTTCCTCGTACAGCGGTGACATCAGCGAGTTCCCATGATGCAGTCTGAGCAGAGGGTCGGCTCCGTGGGCGAGCAGCAGACTCACCATCTCGTAGTAACCTGAGGACAGAGAGCGAGGCGTCGTCTGGACCTGAACTCACCTGCGCTGTTCGACGTACATGACATATTGAACACTTCCTGGCTAACACACCTGCAGCGGCGGCGAGCTGCAGCGGCGTCTCAGCTGAGCTCTCCTGCCCGTCCAGCAGCGCTCCGCCCTCCACGTCAGCTCCACCCTCCAACAACAGCTGATGACACAAGAGACAACGGGTTTACAGCTGACGCTGCCTTTTAAAGAGTCGGACCACACCCAGCAGTGATGTCACAGTGTACTGCCACGCCCTGCAGGACACTGTGACATCACTGCTGTCTGTCTGCCTCACCTGAGCCACAGACAGGTGACTGTGCAGCACAGCGAACGTCAGAGCGACCCAGCACCGACTGCCGGGGTGAACCGAAGGGTGACGGACCGAAGTGCCCGGGACCTGAACACACCACACACACACACACACACACACACACACACACACACACACACACAGACACACACACACACACACACACACACACAGTCAGTCAGTCACGAGCCAGCTGCAGACAGAGCTTTGCTGAGTCAGCAGATGTTTACCTGCAGGTCCAGGTGAGCTCCGGCCTCGATGAGTGTCTGAACCAGGGCTTCATCTCCAGCTGCAGCCGCATACATCAGAGGAGTCATGCCCTGCATGAACACACACACCACACACACACCTCAGTCTACACACACCTCAGACTACACACCTCAGACTACACACACCTCAGACTACACACACCTCAGTCTACACACACCTCAGTCTACACACACCTCAGACTACACACACCTCAGTCTACACACACCTCAGTCTACACACACCTTCTCGAGGTGCTGGTCACCTCTCTGCTGTGTGGATCTCTGACATAGACTCATTTTCAGTTTGTGATAACAAAAAGTTTGTCATAAATTATCAGAACAGCGATCTGATCAGGACAGTTTGTTAATCTGTCATGTCATTCATCAGTTATTTGGTCCATAAAATGTTTCACAGAGCCCGAGGAGACGTCCTCAAACGTCCCAACAACACTGATCTGTTCACTGTCGGGACAAAAGACAAAATAAATGACTGCAAACGATTCACTGATGATCAAAATATCTGACAATAATCAGATAATCCACTCGCTCCTCAGACTGTGGTAAAGAACACCAGTGCTTCCCTGAGTCAAAAGTTTGGACACAATAGTTTATTTATTTTGATGATTTTCTACGCTGACGACATCACGAGGCAACCATAAATGTGTTTTATATTTTAGATTCTTCATGAGGTCGACACCTGGAATGATTTTCTATTATCAGCTGAGCCTCGTCAAAAGTTCGTTAGTTGAGTTTGTCTTAACGAGTCTGAGACGGTCGGTTGTTGTTCAGAGGTCGAGCTGTGTGAACAGAGTCGACTGGAATTAAACGATGGAGGCGTAAAAAGTTTGACGTGTATCGAATACTCTGCTGCCGACCCCCCCTTACCTGGTCGTCATGACACCCTTCTTCCCTCACCTGATCGTCATGGCGCCCCCCCCCCCTCACCTGGTCGTCATGACACCCTTCTTCCCTCACCTGATCGTCATGGCGCCCCCCCCTCACCTGGTCGTCATGACACCCTTCCTCCCTCACCTGGTCGTCATGGCATCCCTCCCCCCTCACCTGGTCATCATGACGCCCCTCCCCCCCTCACCTGGTAGTCATGGCATCCCTCCCCCCTCGCCTGGTCGTCATGGCATCCCTCCCCCTGTCACCTGGTCGTCATGGCACCCCTCCCCCATCACCTGGTTCGTCATGGCATCCCTCCCCCCTCACCTGGTCATCATGACGCCCCTCCCCCCCCCCCTCACCTGGTCGTCATGCGCCCCTCCCCCCCTCACCTGGTCGTCATGGCATCCCTCCCCCCTCACCTGGTCGTCATGACACCCTTCCTCCCTCACCTGGTCGTCATGGCATTCCTCCCCCCTCGCCTGGTCGTCATGGCATCCCTCCCCCTGTCACCTGGTCGTCATGGCACCCTCCCCCATCACCTGGTTCGTCATGGCATCCCTCCCTCCCCCCTCACCTGGTCATCATGACGCCCCTCCCCCCCTCACCTGGTCGTCATGACACCCTCCCCCCCTCACCTGGTAGTCATGGCGCCCCTCCCCCCCCTCACCTGGTCGTCATGGCATCCCTCCCCCTTCACCTGGTTGTCATGGCATCCCTCCCCCCTCACCTGGTCGTCCATGGTGTTCACCCCCTCAGCTCCCAGCATCCTCGTGGCCTGATGGACCAGGTCGGCTCGGCCGCATGAGATCATCCTGAAGCCGAGGTCCAGCGTGAACTTCCTGGAGGCGGCTTCAGCGTTCAGACACCTGAAGGACTGGAAGCAGCACTCGGACCTGCGGGGAACAGAACCATGGAACCCGGTTCTACACGGACCGCTTCAAACTAGTTTTTAAGACGAAGTTGATTGGCTGCTCACTTCAGCTGTCGGGGCTCGCAGTCCAATCCCGGGGAGCTGCCTGGCGGTCTGTCTGACATCATCGCTGTCCACCAATAGGCTGCGGCGATGCTCGGCGTGCACCACGGTGACTCGGATCCACTCCATGAGAGGAGGGAGCAGCAGGAAGGGCCTGCAGGACGTTCACACAAGACTCTTTAGATTCATTTAATTAGCTTTTATTTTGAAATTAAATTCAAAGTGTTCGGATCAGCTGATTCATCGGATGTGATGTTTTTCAGTGAGACAAACAAAGGCTGCTGTTGTGTTCAGAGTAATCAGATTACAGGCTCGTCATGACGACACACACCTCTCTCTGCTCAGCGTCGTGGTCGGAGGCTCCAGGTTGGGGTTTTCCAAGGACTCCATCTGTGGGCTGGACAGGAAGTAGTACAGCGTTCGTAGAGCGTCCGCAGCCCACGATACCGACGGCTGATTGGCTGAGCGAGCTGCGCTGATGGAAGAACTCGAGCTGCGCAGACGCTGCATGTGGTGCATCGCCCGGGACACCAGATCACCTGCAGGATGACACCATCATCATCTTCATCACCATCACCATCATCATCATCATCATCATCTTCATCACCATCACCATCACCACATCATCATCATCATCATCATCATCATCATCATCACCATCATCATCGCCATCATCATCACCACCACCATCATCATCATCACCATCACCACCACCATCACCATCATCATCACCATCATCATCATCATCATCATCATCATCATCACCATCACCACCATCATCATCACCACCATCATCATCAACATCATCATCACCATCATCACCATCATCATCACCATCATCACCATCATCATCACCATCATCACCACCATCATCTTCATCAACATCATCATCACCACCATCATCTTCATCACCATCATCATCATCACCATCATCACCATCAACATCATCATCATCACCACCATCATCATCAACACCATCATCACCATCATCATCACCACCATCATCACACCAACACCACCATCATCATCATCATCATCATCACTACCATCACCATCATCATCATCACCATCATCACCACCATTCATCATCACTACCATCACCATCATCATCATCATCATCACCATCACCATCACCATCACCATCATCGTCGTCTTTAATGAACTAATAATTGATTACATGGAAATTTTTTGGAGGACCGGGTGGAGTGGACTGACGGAGCTGCTGCTCGCCCACAGACAGCTGCATCTGGAGGAGAGACCCGGAGTCGACCCGGTTCTGGTCTGATCCGGAGACGTTTACCAGCACGAGGAGCTCAGAGTTTATTTTTAATCAACCTGTGACCTCAAATGT
>CM014081.1:40356261-40381261 GCA_004119915.2 Collichthys lucidus | reverse complement strand
CCACATCTGTGGGCCTTCACTGAAGATGGAAGAAAACTGCGTCCTCCGGGCTGAACAAGACGGGGACCGTCCAGCTCCTTGTCGGCTCGTTATATTCAGGTTTTTGGAGCAACATATGCTGCCATGGAGGTGACGTTTTTTTTTTAAGTCACCTGGACGATGTCTGCACGTATTCAAGCAGCTGAAATCTAAAAACTTGATAAGTTTTGTTTCTGTTTACAGTTTGTCGGCGTCACACGCCGTGTGAGAGAGACGAGGCTGTGACAGGCTGACGCGTTTGTTGTTACGTGTTCACAGTTTGAGCATCTCCAGTCCTTCAGCATCTCGACTGCAACACAGAGCAGCAGAGATAACACACACACACACACACACACACACACACACACACACACACACACACACACACACACACACACACACACACAGTGCATTGTCACAGAGCTGTGTTTACCCCCGAGGCCCCTGCCACCACACACCACACCACACACACACACACACACACACACACACACCACACACACACACACATAGATCTTGTCAGTACTGCACCTACTGTAGTACCTCCAACTTGTCACTTATCAGGACGTGAGAAAGCATGCTGTGTTCACGTTATCCTCCTGAGATCAGAGGTGCTGAGCCGAGTATCGACGCCTCTTGTCAGGAAGTTTACCATAAAAACGAGGTATGAATCAGTGTGTATCTTCAGAACAAAGCTGCAGCCAGATCAGGTCACAGGCTTTCATGTAATCTGTTTCCTGTGCACTTCAAAAGCAACACGAGTGACCCTAAAAACAGTTCCTCCATCCTTCAGGTATGAAATATGAAATCTGCTATGTTAGAAGAACACGATGACTGTTGGTGTTTGTAGATCAGTGGTGGAGGAAAAACTCAGTTTCTTCAGTACGAGCAGTACCATGAAATGACTTCGGTGAGCTACTTCAACTTCCACTGGAACCCAGGACCTTCTGCGTGTGAGGCAGACCTGATAACCTGCACACTATGGAACCTGTGGCATGATGTGTGAGACCAAATCAAATGATGAACACACAAGCTCCAGGAACAAAACCATGAGCTATAAATAAATAAGATAAATAAGATAAATTGTGTCTGTTGTAAAAGAAACCTTGTTCTGCCCTCGAGGTCAACGTTCCTACAGACATGACGTCACATGAAGAGAGGACCTGAGACATTCATGGTGTTCTTCAGGTCTATTGTTGGATGTTTAAAGACCCAGATCTGAGCTCAGACCTTCGTCTCTCAGCTCTGGTTCTGAGCGTCACGACTCGTCGCATCCGTCAGGTCCATATGGGGGCCCTGAGGACGGGAAGGGGATGGTGTGTGTGTGTGTGTGTGTGTGTGTGTGTGTGTGTGTGTGTGTGTGGTTGTGTGTGTGCACAGAAGGCTGAGCAGCATGTTTCTCTCTCAGTATGAAGTCCAACTGGAGCACCAAGAGGCTCAAACTATTTAATATATTTAATAAGCATGAGAGGAGACGGCGTGATGTGCGTGATCCCATCACAGACTGACAGATCTCTTCTTCTTCTTCTTCTTCTTCTTCTTCTGTGGTGCCACAGAGCGAGACACTGTTCTTCCTCCATCACCACGAACAAACTGTAGTTCGTTTACAGACTGTCCTGGATTCATCCGCCGCTGCAAATAGTCCCCAACAAACCCATGACTGACTGTGAGTTCTCCGTCTGCTGGGGGCTGAACCCAGGAGCTTCTGCGTGTAGAGCAGACATGGTGTGACTGCTGAGTTAAAGCTCTGAAGTGTTCCTGATCTATCTGACACGCTTTGGTGGTGCTGTTGATGATGTTGATGGTGTTGATGGTGTTGGTGTTGTTGGTGTTAATGGTGTTGGTGGTGCTGTTGATGGTGTTGTTGTTGGTTTTGGTGGTGCTGTTGATGATGTTGATGGTGTTGATGGTGTTGGTGTTGGTGGTGTTGATGGTGTTGGTGGTGCTGTTGATGGTGTTGGTGTTGGTTTTGGTGCTGCTGTTGATAATGTTGGTGGTGTTGGTGTTGTTGTTGGTGTTGATGGTGTTGGTGGTGTTGTTGTTGGTTTTGGTGTTGGTTTTAGTGGTGCTGTTGATGGTGTTGTTTGTGTATTTGGTATTGTTGTTGGTGTTGGTGGTGCTGTAGATGTTGTTAGTGTTGTTGGTGTATTTGGTGTTGTTGTTGGTGTTGGTGGTGTTGTTGATGGTGTTGTTGTTAATGGTGTTGTTGTTGGTGTTGGTGGTGTTGTTGATGTGTTGTTGTTGGTGTTGTTCCTGGTTTGTTGTTGGTGTTTGGTGGTGTTTGTGTTGGTGTTGGTTGTTGTGGTGTGTTGTGGTTGTGTTTGTTCGTGTTTTGTTTGTTATTTTGGTGGTGTTGTTGTTGGTGTTGTTGTTGGTGTTGTTCATGGTGTTGTTGTTGGTGTTGTTGTTAATGGTGTTGTTGTTGGTGTTGGTGGTGTTGTTGATGGTGTTGTTGTTAATGGTGTTGTTGTTGGTGTTGGTGGTGTTGTTGATGGTGTTGTTGTTGGTGGTGTTGTTGTTGGTGTTGGTGGTGTTGTTGATGGTGTTGTTGTTAATGGTGTTGTTGTTGGTGTTGGTGGTGTTGTTAATGGTGTTGTTGTTGGTGTTGGTGGTGTTGTTGATGGTGTTGTTGTTGGTGATGTTGTTGTTGGTGTTGGTGGTGTTGTTAATGGTGTTGTTGTTGGTGTTGTTGTTGTTGGTGTTGTTGTTCTGTGTTCGTGTTTGTTGTGGTGTTGTTGTTGTTGTTGGTGTTGTTGTTGATGGTGTTAGTGTTGTTGGTGGTGTTGTTGTTGGTGTTGGTGTTGTTGTTGATGGTGTTGTTGTTGGTGGTGTTGTTGTTGGTGTTGGTGTTGTTGTTAATGGTGTTGTTGTTGGTGTTGGTGGTGTTGTTGATGGTGTTGTTGTTGGTGTTGTTGTTGTTGGTGTTGTTGTTGATGGTGTTAGTGTTGTTGTGTGGTGTTGTTGTTGTTGTTGGTGTTGTTGTTGATGTGTTCGTGTTGTTTTGGTGGTTGTTGTTGGTGTTGGTGTTGTTGTTAATGGTGTTGTTGTTGGTGGTTGTTGTTGTTGGTGTTGGTGTTGTTGTTGATGGTGTTGTTGTTGGTGGTGTTGTTGTTGGTGTTGGTGTTGTTGTTAATGGTGTTGTTGTTGGTGTTGGTGGTGTTGTTGATGGTGTTGTTGATGGTGTTGGTGGTGTTGTTAATGGTGTTGGTGTTGTTGTTGGTGTTGGTGGTGGTGTTGTTGATGGTGTTAGTGTTGTTGGTGTATTTGGTGCTTTTGATGGTGTTGGTGGTGTTGTTGATGGTGTTGGTGGTGTTGTTGATGGTGTTAGTGGTGTTGTTACGTCCTGAAGAAGTGAAGTGTCTGGAGCTGCTTCAGTTGCAGCAGTGTGTCAGTTTGGCTGATCTGTGTGTGTGTGTGTGTGTGTGTGTGTGTGTGTTGGTGTGTGTGTGTGTGTGTGTGTGTGTGTGTGTGTGAGATTGGTTGGAGTTAATATGTCAGAGTTATCCAATCAGAGGAGAGTGAGTGGGCGGGTCTTAAACCGGTTCCATGGTGTAGTGGTCATCGCGCTCTGTGTTATTGTCAGCGTTCATGACACAGTGGCATCATGGGAAATGTAGGAAGGTTCAGTTTTCTAAATCTGTGTTCAAACTTGGTCCAGAGTTCTTTCTGAGATGAACTCGTTTCTCCTTCTTCCTGCTGTGCTGTATTCAAACCAAGTTCAGCAGCGTTTCTCACTTCCTCTTGTCATTTCAAACGAGTCACCAGGAGTTCCCTCACGTCTCTGCGTCTAATCCGTAAATCTCTTTTTATCTCCTCCATCTTGAATCCTCCTGCTGCGAGTCAGAGGAAGGTGGCTTCTCTTTTCTCTTCTTTCTTTTTGTTTTGAGCTCCCTGATGAGCGATGAAATGACTTTGGCGGCGGCTGCTAATGCGCTATAATTGGTACGAGGGGCCGCTCGCTCGGAACAATTATGAGACGGCGGAGCTGTAATCTCTGCTGAGACTCTGAGGGAGGCGGAGTCTCTCCATCTTTGCTGTTTTATGCTCTCAGAGATTTTCAGACGTCGGTTTTGACAGCGCAGGTTGTTCCAGCTGCAGCCTGGAGGATTCAGTTTTATTAAAAAGAAACAAGTTATGTTCATATCCAGCTTCAATTCAAACATGTTCAATGTACAGAAGTGAACACAGAAAGTGCCACAAGCTGCAGTTCCTCTAACGTCCACCTGAGGCTGGCTCCAGAAGTGAGTCAGTCTCCATAAGTCCCCACGTCCAAATGTCCAACAGCAGAAATAAACATGTTTACAGTGTTGTCCGTTCCTTGGTTTGTTTGCATGTGTTCCCTCACTGCAGCAGGTACCTGAAGAGACACTGATCATAGTTGGAATCACCTGGGCAGGTGGTTGAGACTCCAAAGCTCCGCCCCCTCTCTCTCTGACAGACTCTGTCTGTCTTAGTTGTCGTCCTACGACGTCACTGGTCCTCCCAAACTCCATCATCCTCTCTGGTCTCCAGACTTGAACCCAAACAGTCGAGAGGATTGAAGATGACCGATCATACCCAAGAAGACTTGAAGATCTGTCTACATCGAAATAACACGACGCAGAATGACGACGTTCATGTTCTCGATCCATTTTTCAAACCCGCTTCAGCAGTTTGATGAGAGAGGAGCTGAACCTCCGCGGGTCGTCCTCCAACATGTGAGCGTTGGTGTGGTTGATCTCTGCGGTTTGAGTTCAGATCAGCTGTGAGCTGTCACCGTTCTTCACTCCTGAAAGACTCTGAAGTTCTTTTGAAACAAAAATAAATCAAAGACCTCCTGATATCAAACCACGGGGAGCTGAGTGAAATGTCACATTAGAATAAAACATTTCATGATTGTTTTTTACTCCTCGTCAAGGAGAAAAGAACTTCCTACTCGATGATTCCACGTCCACAAAAGACGAAACACTTCAAAGTCTAGAAAGTGAAGTCGAAGATCTTCAGACAAACTCTACGTCTTCGTCCACGAATGACGTCTGTGAAACATTTTAATGTTGATGCAGAAACTGTTGTTGGTTTGTTTTTTTCTTGGTCGTTTTCTCAGTTTATTTTTGCGTTCAACATGAATATTTTGTCCTTTGACGTGGACGAAGCGTCAGAACTACAACAGAAGCCTGGATGCAGTGTGTCTGTAGTGAAGCCCTCAGCACTGGGCTGTTTGTGGCGCCCTGCTCTCATCCATAATTCATCAGTCGAGCTGAGCAGACGGCAGCAACATAAGGAAACACATAGAAGCTGCCTCCCTGTAGGGTTGGAGCCGGGCTGGACGTCGTGCAGGAGAGAGGAGGCATTAACAAGAAGAAGAAGAAGCCGGCGACGTGGAGAGTGGATCCCTCCGGGCTCTGATGGATGGGGGGAGAAACATTTGCTGAGCCTCGAGGACGCTGAAGGAAGAAACACAGTCTGTTAGCTCCTACTTAATCCTAGGACAGTGAACGCATCACGTTTTATCAGTCACCTCTCTCATCTATCTATCTATCTATCTATCTATCTATCTATCTGGACTGATGAGGAATTTTCCGTTAGATAAAAACATGTTGGTGTTTTTGAGAGGCGGCTGTGGTCGAGCAGCATAGAAGGTGAATGAGGAGAGGGAGTGCGTGTTCGTCCTGTCACAGCTTTAGTGTTTCAGTCCATTTTGTTCCATGTGTTCAATTTTCTTCATGAGTTTGGAAGAAATGAAAACATAAAATTCTCTGCTTTGTTCTCCGGTGTGCTGCTGGAGGACATTTGAATGCTGCCACGTCCTCTGTTGTCGTCTGTGAGCAGACGGTTGATGACAGACCAGCAGTCAGCCGCGTCTCCTCACTGAAGCTGCAGGTTCTGGGTCAGTGTGTCAGTGTGTGATCTGCTGTGACACGGAGGAGGAGGAGCAGGAGGAGGAGGAGGAGGAGGAGGAGCAGGAGGAGGAGGAGGAGGAGGAGGAGGAGGATCTCAGAGCAGGGTGGATGATGATAGATTAGAGTCGACATCATTGTGTGACAAACTTGTTGCATCTGAGCTTTTCCCTCTGATGTCCTCCGGCTGCTCCGCCTCAACTCTCTGTGATTTACAGAGTTTATGATGGACAGTGAAGTAAACTGCTGACAGCTGTAGCTGCTGTTAGCTCATGTTAGCTCAGTCTGTTAGCTGCTGTTAGCTTATGTTAGCTTAGTCTGCTAGCTGCTGTTAGCTCATGTTAGCTCAAGTTAGCTCAGTTTGTTAGCTGCTGTTAGCTTATGTTAGCTCAGTCTGTTAGCTCAGTCTGTTAGCTCAGTCTGTTAGCTCATGTTAGCTCAGTCTGCTAGCTGCTGTTAGCTGCTGTTAGCTCATCTTAGCTTAGTCTGTTAGCTGCTGTTAGCTTATGTTAGCTTAGTCTGCTAGCTGCTGTTAGCTCATGTTAGTTCAAGTTAGCTCAGTTTGTTGGCTGCTGTTAGCTTATATTAGCTCAGTCTGCTAGCTGCTGTTAGCTGCTGTTAGCTCATCTTAGCTTAGTCTTTTAGCTGCTGTTAGCTTATGTTAGCTTAGTCTGCTAGCTGCTGTTAGCTCATGTTAGCTCAAGTTAGCTCAGTTTGTTAGCTGCTGTTAGCTTATATTAGCTCAGTCTGCTAGCTGCTGTTAGCTCATGTTAGCTCAGTCTGTTAGCCGGGCTGCACGGACTGTGAGCTCAGAGCACAGAGGAAGTGTAAATGTTTGTACCACAGGCGTTTTGGACCACCGGGGGGAAGAAGAAGAAGAAGAAGAAGGAGAAGAAGAAGAAGTTTACAGGCTCAGCAGCTTCTATGGACATGATGGCAGAGGAGCAGAGAGTGAAGAGGACGCTGACGGAGGAAGCTAAGAAGAGAAAAGGAGAGAGTGAGCGAGCAAGAAGCCGCTGCTGTGTCTTCTAACAGGTTCCATAGTGTAGTGGTCATCACGTCTGCTTTACACGCAGAAGGTCCTGGGTTCGATCCCCAGTGGAACCAGAACTGTTTGTTGCAGTTACATGTTGAGCTGCGATCAGAGGCCTAACCTCATACTGCAGACGTTTACATGTTGTGTTTGTGCGGCTGAGGCAGCGTCTCCTCCTGCAGAGCTAATGAATATTCTGATCTGGCCTAGATTCCATGATGAAGCCTCGTAGGTGCCTGATGACGCCTATTATCATGTTTGTGAAATATGAAGCGTGTGGCGGGCGCCATCGTGTTCGTGCAGGCAGGATTAATTTTTGGAAGCAGTCAAAGGTCGCTGCAGATAAACGACATCACCCGCTGAACCTGGAAACACAAAGCCAGGGTTTTTTCTGCTGATGAGGGTTTTTTTGTTTTCCAGGTCAGCGTTTGATGATCAATGAAATCACCGTGGATCGTTTATTTTTACCAGCTCTTCCTCAGAAACACGGCACGACAGTGTTTCTGAGACGTCCCCACAGACTGACTAAAACCTGGACGGTGTCTCTGTGACGTCCTCGCAGACTGTCTAAAACCTGGACGTAGTCTCCGAGACGTCCCCGCAGACTGTCTAAAACCTGGACGTAGTCTCCGTGACGTCCCCGCAGACTGACTAAAACCTGGACGTAGTCTCCGAGACGTCCTCGCAGACTGTCTAAAACCTGGACGTAGTCTCAGAGACGTCCCCACAGACTGTCTAAAACCTGGACGTAGTCTCCGAGACGTCCTCGCAGACTGTCTAAAACCTGGACGTAGTCTCAGAGACGTCCCCACAGACTGTCTAAAACCTGGACGTAGTCTCAGAGACGTCCCCACAGACTGTCTAAAACCTGGACGTAGTCTCCGAGAAGTCCTCGCAGACTGTCTAAAACCTGGACGTAGTCTCAGAGACGTCCCCACAGACTGTCTAAAACCTGGACGTAGTCTCCGAGACGTCCCCGCAGACTGTCTAAAACCTGGACGTAGTCTCAGAGACGTCCCTGCAGACTGACTAAAACCTGGACGGAGTCTCCGAGACGTCCCCGCAGACTGTCTAAAACCTGGACGTAGTCTCCGAGACGTCCCCGCAGACTGTCTAAAACCTGGACGTAGTCTCCGTGACGTCCCCGCAGACTGTCTAAAACCTGGACATAGTCTCTGAGTTCTCCCTGCAGTGGTTTCTCACTCTTTTCTTCCTCTTTATGAATTTGCTCCATTTTCTCTCCCAGTTTGACCTGGAAACAAAAACACGCCAACAGGCATGAATCACCTTGCATGTCCCTCAGGGGACAGTCATCATGTGCGTGTAGGCAGGAACATGTAAATGGGCTGAGATGAAAAAAGGTTACCTCGATCTGTGAAGGTCACTTAACTTCCTCTTCATAAAGTGTTCACATTGTTCCTGTTCCACTGTTTGAGGACAAACTGTCCTTCAGCTCGACCTGGACGTAGTCTCTGTGACGTCCCCGCAGACTGTCTAAAACCTGGACGTAGTCTCTGTGACGTCCCCGCAGACTGTCTAAAACCTGGACGTAGTCTCTGTGACGTCCCCGCAGACTGTCTCAAACCTGGACGTAGTCTCTGTGACGTCCCCGCAGACTGTCTAAAACCTGGACGTAGTCTCTGTGACGTCCCCGCACTGTCTAAAACCTGGACGTAGTCTCTGTGACGTCCCCGCAGACTGTCTAAAACCTGGACGTAGTCTCCGTGACGTCCCCGCAGACTGTCTAAAACCTGGACGTAGTCTCCGTGACGTCCCCGCAGACTGTCTAAAACCTGGACGTAGTCTCTGTGACGTCCCCGCAGACTGTCTAAAACCTGGACGTAGTCTCTGTGACGTCCCCGCAGACTGTCTAAAACCTGGACGTAGTCTCTGTGACGTCCCCGCAGACTGTCTCAAACCTGGACGTAGTCTCTGTCAGCTTGTGTGTCCTCTGTGATGGACGAGGCTGTAGTGCAGAATGAGACATGTTGTCTCTAGTTGATCTCAGGTCAGTCTTAGAAACGATAACAGACATCAGAGCCTCAGGTGACTGGAAGGACTAAAGGAGACGCAGCGCTGCATGTCTGCCTCCACAGACTGTGATGAAACATCCTGTGTGTGTGTGTGTGTGTGTGTGGTGTGTGTGTGTGTGTTGTGTGTGTGTGTGTGTGTGTGTGTGTGTGATGGCAAACGACCAGATGGCTGATGGGAGGAGACGTGACAGAAGAGGTGAACTGTATCAGAGGGAGAGCTGAATGGAAAACAGACATGATAGAAACAGAACTCCAACATTTGATGTGATTTATTTTAATACTAGAAACATTAAACCAAAGACTGACCTGTGATCAGGTGACCCACTCTGACCTGTGATCAGGTGACCCACTCTGACCTGTGATCAGGTGACACACTCTGACCTGCGATCAGGTGACACACACTGACCTGCGATCAGGTGACCCACACTGACCTGTGATCAGGTGACCCACTCTGACCTGTGATCAGGTGACCCACACTGACCTGTGATCAGGTGACCCACTCTGACCTGTGATCAGGTGACCCACTCTGACCTGTGATCAGGTGACCCACTCTGACCTGTGATCAGGTGAACGGTGCTCTGTCACTCGTACGTCTGTTCTCACACTATGTAACTTTGGGCTCCGGGTCGGGAGAAGTACGTAACGCTTTACGGCACTAAGTCACACAGCAGCAACTATTTCACTGATTCTGGTGAAACTGGATCATATTTTATGGAGGAAATGTTTTCTGGTTTTCCCTCTGATGTCCTCCGGCTGCTCCGCCTCAACTCTCTGTGATTTACAGAGTTTATGATGGACAGTGAAGTAAACTGCTGACAGCTGTAGCTGCTGTTAGCTCATGTTAGCTCAGTCTGTTAGCTGCTGTTAGCTCAGTTTGTTAGCTGCTGTTAGCTCAGTCTGTTAGCTGCTGTTAGCTCATGTTAGCTCAGTCTGTTAGCTGCTGTTAGCTCATGTTAGCTCAGTTTGTTAGATCATGTTAGCTCAGTCTGTTAGCTGCTGTTAGCTCATGTTAGCTCAGTCTGTTAGCTGCTGTTAGCTGCTGTTAGCTCAGTCTGTTAGCTGATGTTAGCTCAGTCTGTTAGCTGCTGTTAGCTCATGTTAGCTCAGTTTGTTAGATCATGTTAGCTCAGTCTGTTAGCTGCTGTTAGCTCATGTTAGCTCAGTCTGTTAGCTGCTGTTAGCTGCTGTTAGCTCAGTCTGTTAGCTGCTGTTAGCTCAGTCTGTTAGCTGCTGTTAGCTCAGTCTGTTAGCTGCTGTTAGCTCATGTTAGCTCAGTTTGTTAGATCATGTTAGCTCAGTCTGTTAGCTGCTGTTAGCTCATGTTAGCTCAGTCTGTTAGCTGCTGTTAGCTGCTGTTAGCTCAGTCTGTTAGCTGCTGTTAGCTCAGTCTGTTAGCTGCTGTTAGCTCAGTCTGTTAGCAGGGCTGCCCGGACTGTGAGCTCAGAGCAATGGGGGAGTGTTAGTGTTTGCACTACAGGTGTTTTAGAAGAAGAAGAAGAAGTCACCAGCCTCTATGGACGTAATGGCAGAGGAGCTAAGAAGAGAAAAAGAGAGAGTGGGATTAAACTGAGCAAACACTGATTTATCCGTGACATTGGTTTAACTGACAAAGTGTAGCTCAGGTGAGACCTTGTTGCCATAGAAACCGCTTCCACCTCTTTCCTGCTGTCAGTATTGACTCAAAGACTCACACACACAATTCAGAGTACAGATTTAAAACACACACACACACACACACACACACACACACACACACACACACACACACACACACACACACACACACACTCTCTCTCTGTGGCCTCGTCCAGATGGGCGAGCAGAGCATCACCAGAGGAGCGAGTCACTGCAGCCCCGACAGATTTTGGCCCCGGGATTGTCTCCAACCCCCCGCGGCCTGCTGGACTGAAGCCAGACGACGAGCTGCATCAGCCTCACGTCAGGCCTGATGACACGCTGAGGTGTCTGTGGAACAAATGAGTCACGCTGTGAAGCAGTGACGCTGTTCACTTTCAAACATGAAGGACCGCTGTACAAAGACGGGTCATGTGAGCAGAGCTGAGGACGTGGATGTGTGAGCTCTCATCCTGCCGAACTCTTCTTGTTATGTTGAGTCAGTCCTGTTAGTAAGTAAGTTAGCAACACAGTGCCCCCATCTCCAGACAGCTTCTGAACCAGCGGGTAGCAGGAACACAGCAACCTGCCGAGCTGGTTTTCTTGCCGGGTTTGGGTCCTGGCATCCCGGGCTGAGTCAGTTCAGTTAGCTGACCGAGCTAACCCCTTCACTGCTGATCCATGTTTCCATCATGAAGTCAGTAGATCACCTCAGTACTGTAACCTCAGAGGCTCCGACCCGCTCAGAGACAGCTGGAAAAGTGGTGACACGATTCAAAGTTTCCAGATGTGCAGCTGAAATAACGCTGGTTTCTTTCTCTCTGTTTTGTGTTGCAGGTTCGTCAGCAGGCGTGAAGAAGACGCACACATGTGAGTTCACTTTCTGTTCATCATCTGTTTGCTGCGCGTGGACTCCAATAATTACGAATATTCCTGTTTGACGCATTGAAGCTTTTAGAGGAAGACGGTCTCATCTAAAGTCAAACATCTTCAGTTTTTAACAGTTCTTTTGCTGCCTCAGAATCAGCTTCACTGTCACTGTCATATCATGCAGGACTATGTGAGTTTGCAGGAGAGATGAGGATGAATGTGTGACGAGGAGCCCGGTCTCTCTCATTACAGCAGATAAGGACGGGTAATGAATGCGAGATCCTCCCTGCAGTCGACGGTGCGTGGGACGATCGGAGGGAGAAACTCTGATCCTCCAGGCGCCGCCGAGGCATTTTCCGAACAACTGGTAACGTGCTGCTGTGAGTGTATCGACTCGGCTGTGATCACGGAGACTACGTCCAGGTTTTAGACAGTCTGCGGGACGTCACGGAGACTACGTCCAGGTTTCAGACAGTCTGCGGGGATGTCACAGAGACTACGTCCAGGTTTCAGACAGTCTGCGGGGACGTCACGGAGACTACGTCCAGGTTTCAGACAGTCTGCGGGGACGTCACGGAGACTACGTCCAGGTTTTAGACAGTCTGCGGGGACGTCACGGAGACTACGTGCAGGTTTATTCAGTCTGCGGGGACGTCACGGAGATTACGTCCAGGTTTTAGACAGTCTGCGGGACGTCACAGAGACTACGTCCAGGTTTCAGACAGTCTGCGGGGACGTCACGGAGACTACGTCCAGGTTTCAGACAGTCTGCGGGGACGTCACGGAGACTACGTCTAGGTTTTAGACAGTCTGCGGGGACGTCACGGAGACTACGTCCAGGTTTTAGACAGTCTGTGGGACGTCACGGAGACTACGTCCAGGTTTTAGACAGTCTGCGGGACGTCACGGAGACTACGTCCAGGTTTTAGACAGTCTGCGGGGACGTCACGGAGACTACGTCCAGGTTTTAGACAGTCTGCGGGACGTCACGGAGACTACGTCCAGGTTTTAGACAGTCTGCGGGGACGTCACGGAGACTACGTCCAGGTTTTAGACAGTCTGCGGGGACGTCACGGAGACTACGTGCAGGTTTATTCAGTCTGCGGGGACGTCACAGAGACTACGTCCAGGTTTTAGACAGTCTGCGGGGACGTCACGGAGACTACGTCCAGGTTTTAGACAGTCTGCGGGACGTCACGGAGACTACGTCCAGGTTTTAGACAGTCTGCGGGGACGTCACGGAGACTACGTCCAGGTTTTAGACAGTCTGCGGGGACGTCACGGAGACTACGTCCAGGTTTTAGACAGTCTGCGGGGACGTCACGGAGACTACGTCCAGGTTTTAGACAGTCTGCGGGGACGTCACGGAGACTACGTCCAGGTTTTAGACAGTCTGCGGGGACGTCACGGAGACTACGTCCAGGTTTTAGACAGTCTGCGGGGACGTCACGGAGACTACGTCCAGGTTTTAGACAGTCTGCGGGACGTCACGGAGACTACGTCCAGGTTTTAGACAGTCTGCGGGGACGTCACGGAGACTACGTCCAGGTTTTAGACAGTCTGCGGGGACGTCACGGAGACTACGTCCAGGTTTTAGACAGTCTGCGGGGACGTCACGGAGACTACGTCCAGGTTTTAGACAGTCTGCGGGACGTCACGGAGACTACGTCCAGGTTTTAGACAGTCTGCGGGGACGTCACGGAGACTACGTCCAGGTTTTAGACAGTCTGCGGGGACGTCACGGAGACTACGTGCAGGTTTATTCAGTCTGCGGGGACGTCACGGAGACTACGTGCAGGTTTATTCAGTCTGCGGGGACGTCATAAAATAAACATTAAACATGTTGATGATGTCATGAAAAAAATAAATTTGAATGTTTGAATAAAATCTTTATTTAAAAACTCCTTTGAGCCTCTCATTGGAGGAATGACAGACACAGACATCTCATTGGCTGACAGCCGTGTCAGTCAGGGGTGGGGGGGGGGGGCAGACTGGTGACATCACAGTCACATGGCTCCTCATGTGGTTGTGAGAGCAGCAGAGGGTGACAGAGCTGAGAGAGCTGCTCACACACACACACACACACACACACACGGCTGGTATGAGTCTGGATTATAAATATGTATTTTGTGATTTCTGCCATGAAAGGTAAGAATTTAAATATTTAATTATCTGTGTTAAATATGCAAATTTGTTGAAGTCTGCTGAACTTCTGTCAGAGATGTTTTGTTGTCAGAGAGATGCTCCACTCTGTCTCTGTTTGGACAGGAAAGGGTTTACTAAAGTTGTGTTTACATATTATTTATTATGTATTTTTTTTACTTTGAAGTTGTGCAGCAGTTTATAATGTAAAATGACATCCTGCGTATTGAGTAGTACTTTTACACATATGTCATATTTGTTCTCTGGGCGGCTCAGTGGTTAGTACTGTGTGTGTGTGTGTGTGTGTGTGTGTGTGTGTGTGTGTGTGTGTGTGTGTGTCAGCTCTGTGATGAACTGCACACCTGTGCACGGCGGACCCCGCCTCTCGGCTCCAGCCCCCGTAAAGAAGAGCAGTTCTCGAAAATAGATTTATTTCTACTTTTATTTAAAGGAGAACGTCTGATGTTGATTCTGGCGCCCCCTGTGGACACATGGAAGGTTTCCAAACCTTTCAAGGATTTCAAGGATCATCATGATGACGGGCTGTTGTTTGTGAGTTTTAGTGTTTAGCTCCACACGTGATCTGCAGAGTTTAACGACGACTTCACTGATGGAGTGGAAATACTGTTTTTGGGAATTTCTTGGTCAAATTATGAAGGTAGGTGTGTGTGTGTGTGTGTGTGTGTGTGTGTGTGTGTGTGTGTGTGTGTGTGTGTGTGTGTGTGTGTGGTTTTCAGACTGTGACGGTTTGAGTAAATAAAAGTTGTCGGTCAGGATGAGAGTAAGTCGTCAGTGATTTAAAGCTGCTGACTTCACGTCCGCGTCACCGTCAGCTGAGCACAGAGTCAATGTAAAAACATGAATATGCGCTAATCCGCTGGAAAGTCAGTCCCACATTTACTCTTGTCCGGCGGCTTCTTGCTCGCTCACTCTCTCCTTTTCTCTTCTTAGCTTCCTCCGTCAGCGTCCTCTTCACTCTCTGCTCCTCTGCCATCATGTCCATAGAAGCTGCTGAGCCCAGCTCCGGTTCTGGCACGACACTGGCTCCGCTCCTCGTCAGTATTGCCCCGGGCTCGAAAGCGTCTTGATCCAACTGTATTAAACTGTTGAGATCTGTATTCTCTCGGCTTTATACTGTGTGTGTGTGTGTGTGTGTGTGTGTGTGTGTGTGTGTGTGTGTGTGTGTGTGTTCAGGCCGCCTGTTATGTCACAGGATTACAACAGTCAGTCATTATTTAACTGCTCCCTGCAGGGTGGAGGTGATGACATCACTCAAAGAAAGTGACGAGCATCATCTGTCCCTTCTCTGCACCACCTGACCGCACGAGCTGATGGAGGGAGGAGCGGAGGGAGGTGCAGAGGGGGGTGCAGAGGGAGAAGCAAAGGGAGGTGCAAAGGGAGAAGCAAAGGGAGTTGCAGAGGGAGGAGCAAAGGGAGTTGCAGGGGGAGGTGCAGAGGGAGAAGCAAAGTGAGGTGCAGAGGGAGGAGCAAAGGGAGTTGCAGAGGGAGGTGCAGGGGGAGGTGCAGAGGGAGAAGCAGAGGGAGGTGCAGAGGGAGAAGCAGAGGGAGGTGCAGAGGGAGGAGCAGAGGGAGGAGCAGAGGGAGAAGCAGGGGGAGGTGCAGAGGGAGGTGCAGAGGGAGGTGCAGAGGGAGAAGCAAAGGAAGAAGCAAAGGGAGGTGCAGAGGGAGAAGCAAAAGGGAGGTGCAGAGGGAGGTGCAGAGGGAGGTGCAGAGGGAGAAGCAAAGAGGAGCAGAGGGAGGTGCAGAGGGAGGTGCAGGGGGAGGTGCAGGGGGAGGTGCAGAGGGAGTTGCAGAGGGAGAAGCAAAGGGAGGTGCAGAGGGAGAAGCAAAGGGAGGTGCAAAGGGGGGTGCAGAGGGAGAAGCAAAGGGAGGTGCAGAGGGAGGAGCAAAGGGAGTTGCAGAGGGAGGTGCAGGGGGAGGTGCAGAGGGAGAAGCAGAGGGAGGTGCAGAGGGAGAAGCAGAGGGAGGTGCAGAGGGAGGAGCAGAGGGAGAAGCAGGGGGAGGTGCAGAGGGAGGTGCAGAGGGAGAAGCAAAGGGAGGTGCAAAGGGAGGTGCAGAGGGAGAAGCAAAGGAAGAAGCAAAGGGAGGTGCAGAGGGAGAAGCAAAAGGGTGCAGAGGGAGGTGCAGAGGGAGAAGCAAAGAGGAGCAGAGGGAGGTGCAGAGGGAGGTGCAGGGGAGGTGCAGGGGGAGGTGCAGAGGGAGTTGCAGAGGGAGAAGCAAAGGGAGGTGCAAAGGGGGGTGCAGAGGGAGAAGCAAAGGGAGGTGCAGAGGGAGAAGCAGAGGAAGGTGCAGAGGGAGAAGCAAAGGGAGGTGCAGAGGGAGAAGCAAAGGGAGGTGCAGAGGGAGGTGCAGAGGGAGGAGCAGAGGGAGAAGCAAAGAGGAGCAGAGGGAGGTGCAGAGGGAGGTGGAGGGGGAGGTGCAGGGGAGGTGCAGAGGGAGTTGCAGAGGGAGAAGCAAAGGGAGGTGCAAAGGGAGGTGCAGAGGGAGAAGCAAAGGGAGGTGCAGAGGGAGGTGCAGAGGGAGAAGCAGAGGGAGAAGCAGAGGAAGGTGCAGAGGGAGAAGCAAAGGGAGGTGCAGAGGGAGAAGCAAAGGGAGGTGCAGGGGGAGGTGCAGAGAGAGTTGCAGAGGGAGGTGCAGAGGGAGAAGCAAAGGGAGGTGCAGAGGGAGGTGCAGAGGGAGAAGCAAATGGAGGTGCAAAGGGAGGTGCAGAGGGAGAAGCAAAGGAAGAAGCAAAGGGAGGTGCAGAGGGAGAAGCAAAAGGGAGGTGCAGAGGGAGGTGCAGAGGGAGGTGCAGAGGGAGAAGCAAAGAGGAGCAGAGGGAGGTGCAGAGGGAGGTGCAGGGGGAGGTGCAGGGGGAGGTGCAGAGGGAGTTGCAGAGGGAGAAGCAAAGGGAGGTGCAGAGGGAGAAGCAAAGGGAGGTGCAAAGGGAGGTGCAGAGGGAGAAGCAAAGGGAGGTGCAGAGGGAGAAGCAGAGGAAGGTGCAGAGGGAGAAGCAAAGGGAGGTGCAGAGGGAGAAGCAAAGGGAGGTGCAGAGGGAGGTGCAGAGGGAGGAGCAGAGGGAGAAGCAAAGAGGAGCAGAGGGAGGTGCAGAGAGGGGAGGGGGAGGTGCAGGGGGAGGTGCAGGGGGAGTTGCAGAGGGAGAAGCAAAGGGAGGTGCAAAGGGAGGTGCAGAGGGAGAAGCAAAGGGAGGTGCAGAGGGAGGTGCAGAGGGAGAAGCAGAGGGAGAAGCAGAGGAAGGTGCAGAGGGAGAAGCAAAGGGAGGTGCAGAGGGAGGTGCAGAAGGAGGTGCAGGGGAGGTGCAGAGGGAGGAGCAGAGGGAGTAGCAGAGGGAGGTGCAGGGGAGGTGCAGGGGGAGTTGCAGAGGGAGGAGCAGAGGAGGGACAGATTGGGGGTTTTTTGGCGGTCACGCAGAACCTCCTGACTCGAGCAGGAGGAGCCAGGTGGCTGAGGGCTGGTGACCAGCCCAGGAGGAGGAGCTGAGGTCGGGATGACTGTGTCCAACAACCTGTGGAGATGCACCGGCTTTGTTACCTTAGCAACAGCAGAGGGAGGTGCAGAGGGAGAAGCAAAGGGAGGTGCAGAGGGAGAAGCAAAGGGAGGTGCAGAGGGAGAAGCAAAGGGAGGTGCAGAGGGAGGTGCAAACGGAGGTGCAGAGGGAGAAGCAAAGGGAGGTGCAGAGGCTTTGTTACCTTAGCAACAGCTACAGCCTATTAGAGACCATACATACAGAATATGAGCATAACATTAGCCTAACAGCTAAAGGAGAGAACCAGCAGCGGCTGATATCAGAGACTAGTCCAGCAGCAGCTGATATCAGTGACTAGTCCAGCAGCGGCTGATATCAGTGACTAGTCCAGCAGCGGCTGATATCAGTGACTAGTCCAGCAGCAGCTGATATCAGAGACTAGTCCAGCAGCGGCTGATATCAGTGACTAGTCCGGCAGCGGCTGATATCAGAGACTAGTCCGGCAGCGGCTGATATCAGTGACTAGTCCGGCAGCGGCTGATATCAGAGACTAGTCCAGCAGCAGTTATATCAGCGACTAGTCCAGCAGCGGCTGATATCAGTGACTAGTCCAGCAGCGGCTGATATCAGTGACTAGTCCAGCAGCGGCTGATATCAGTGACTAGTCCAGCAGCGGTTGATATCAGTGACTAGTCCAGCAGCGGCTGATATCAGAGACTAGTCCAGCAGCGGCTGATATCAGTGACTAGTCCAGCAGCGGCTGATATCAGTGACTAGTCCGGCAGCGGCTGATATCAAAGACTGGTCCGGCAGCGGCTGATATCAGCGACTGGTCCGGCAGCGACTAGTCCAGCAGCGACTTTTCAGCAGCGGCTGATATCAGCGACTAGTCCAGCAGCGGCTGATATCAGAGACTAGTCCAGCAGCGGCTGATATCAGCGACTAGTCCAGCAGCGGCTGATATCAGAGACTAGTCCAGCAGCGACTTTTCAGCAGCGGCTGATATCAGAGACTAGTCCAGCAGCGGCTGATATCAGAGACTAGTCCAGCAGCGGCTGATATCAGTGACTAGTCCAGCAGCAGCTGATATCAGACTAGTCCAGCAGCAGCTGATATCAGAGACTAGTCCAGCAGCGGCTGATATCAGAGACTAGTCCAGCAGCGGCTGATATCAGTGACTAGTCCAGCAGCGGCTGATATCAGAGACTAGTCCAGCAGCGGCTGATATCAGACTAGTCCAGCAGCGGCTGATATCAGAGACTAGTCCAGCAGCGGCTGATATCAGAGACTAGTCCAGCAGCGGCTGATATCAGCGACTAGTCCAGCAGCGGCTGATATCAGAGACTAGTCCAGCAGCGGCTGATATCAGAGACTAGTCCAGCAGCGGCTGATATCAGACTAGTCCAGCAGCTGATATCAGAGACTAGTCCAGCAGCGGCTGATATCAGACTAGTCCAGCAGCAGCTGATATCAGCGACTAGTCCAGCAGCGGCTGATATCAGAGACTAGTCCAGCAGCAGCTGATATCAGAGACTAGTCCAGCAGCAGCTGATATCAGTGACTAGTCCAGCAGCAGCTGATATCAGACTAGTCCAGCAGCGGCTGATATCAGAGACTAGTCCAGCAGCGGCTGATATCAGTGACTAGTCCAGCAGCAGCTGATATCAGTGACTAGTCCAGCAGCCTGATATCAGACTAGTCCAGCAGCTGATATCAGAGACTAGTCCAGCAGCGGCTGATATCAGTGACTAGTCCAGCAGCGGCTGATATCAGTGACTAGTCCAGCAGCGGCTGATATCAGTGACTAGTCCAGCAGCGGCTGATATCAGTGACTAGTCCAGCAGCGGCTGATATCAGTGACTAGTCCAGCAGCAGCTGATATCAGTGACTAGTCCAGCAGCAGCTGATATCAGAGACTAGTCCAACAGCAGCTGATATCAGTGACTAGTCCAGCAGCGGCTGATATCAGAGACTAGTCCAGCAGCAGCTGATATCAGAGACTAGTCCAGCAGCGGCTGATATCAGTGACTAGTCCAGCAGCAGCTGATATCAGTGACTAGTCCAGCAGCGGCTGATATCAGAGACTAGTCCAGCAGCGGCTGATATCAGAGACTAGTCCAGCAGCGGCTGATATCAGAGACTAGTCCAGCAGCGGCTGATATCAGAGACTAGTCCAGCAGCGGCTGATATTAGCGACTAGTCCAGCAGCGGCTGATATCAGAGACTAGTCCAGCAGCAGTCAGTCCAGCTCGGCGTCTGTCTTTCAGCCTTTTATTTCACCAAGCTCTCACCAACCACTAAAAGTCAGTCCCACATTTACTCTTGTCCGGCGGCTTCTTGCTCGCTCACTCTCTCCTTTTCTCTTCTTAGCTTCCTCCGTCAGCGTCCTCTTCACTCTCTCCTCCTCTGCCATCATGTCCATAGAGGCTGCTGAGCCTGGGTACCTCCACTTCTTTTTCCTGGTCGTCCAAAATGCCTGTTGGTACAAACAGACTGAGCTAACAGCAGCTAACAGACTGAGCTAACATGAGCTAACAGCAGCTAACAGACTGAGCTAACATGAGCTAACAGCAGCTACAGCTGTCAGCAGTTTACTTCACTGTCCATCATAAACTCTGTAAATCACAGGTCTGCTGTTGTAGGTAGGATGGTTTATTAGTAATCTGACCGTCTCCAAGACGACGAGCTTCAAACGGTATCAGCTGTTGAGACGATGATGAATCGGCTGGACAGTGGAACAGAAAAGCTCTGCTCTGTTTCGTCATAGCTCCAGTTCTTCACACTCAGAAATATAAAGTATTTCAAAGGTCCTCGTCTCTCCGTCTTTAAACCCGGCTCGGAGAACCTTCATTATGTTTCTGTGCTGGGTTTCAGATGAAGTGTTCCTCAGGGATTTGTGTTTCGTCTGCGTTCTTTCAGAGTAGACGCAGTAACCGGCCGTAGCTCTCTGGAAACTCTTCCAGCTCATTAGCCTTCACGTAGCGCCGCGATGCTGCTAATTGCACATTACACAGTGGTTTCTACACAGCAAGCATCTGCAGCGTCCACGGGGAAAAACATGGAAGGTTCAAGTCCTCACCTGGAGCTCTGAATTTAAATTACAGTTTTAAAATGTCAGCAGAGGAGTTCAAACCTGGCCTGCCATCCAGACACCAGCGCTCAGTCATGACGCGAAAAAACAAGAAAACGATGTAAAGCGACAGAAACGTGGAGCACAGGTGACAGTCCAGCTGCCTCACACAAACAAGTTATTTAATCCATTGCTTGATCCTCATTAGTGTGGGACGTCCTCACAGACATTTACTTACTCCTGTTCTGAACCTGCCGAGTTCAACACGCGTTCAAAGTTTCTAAAAAAAAAAAAAAAAGGCCCAAACAGACGATGACCACGTATCCCATGATGCCTTTGAGGCTTTGCACGAACAGAAAGGACAGTGTCTGCAGATCAGACACATTTAACTCTGTTTAACACACCAGTGCTGACGGACATGAAAGCTTCCTGTGTGTTTGATGGCTGATGAGTCATTACAACAATTTCCTCTGAGGTTCACTGAGGAGGAGGAGGAGGAGGGGGAGGGGGAGGGGGAGGGGGAGGCGTGTCGTCATATCTCACCCATTAAACCAAAGGTCAACCTGAGCTCCAGGTGTGGACAGCACAGGCATGGTCAGTGATATGTTGATGAACTGAAGTTAATCTCACTCGCTGACAACAACGATTATTTCAAGATATTTCAGCAGCTGCAGATTTTGGTTCCTTGGTTTTTGTAACTAAACTGAAGGAACGACTTTAAGATGAACCAGCAGTTGATTCACACGTTCCTCTGGATGGGAACCACAGAAAAACAGAAAGTTTGTTACGTCACGGTTCATCTGCTGACTGACTGACCGTCCACCTCCATCTCTGCTCCGCTCTTCTTCTATTGCTGGCCGGAGAAGCAGAGTCTTCTTCCTCTGTCTCCAGTCTCACCTCTCTGCAGGGAGCCTGAGGGGAAGAGACAAAGCAGATGTTTGTGTTTGCAGCTGGCCGGGTGTATAAATATCTGCCGCGCTCACAGCAGCTCCAGCTTCAGGCGCTGGCTTTGTCGAACGTCGTCTCTGATGTCGAGATGCAGAATTCAGAATTCAGAGGGGATTAACACTCGGAGAGCTAATTACTGCACTGTGTGTGTGTGTGTGTGTGTGTGTGTGTGTGATTATTTATTAGTCAGTGTCAGATTTATTATTATTAGATTATCTTTAATGTAAATATGAGACGGGACAATAAAGCTGGACACGCACAATCAATAATGAATAATAACCTCTGTGAATTATCAGAAGCTGTTTCCAGTCTTCATGCTGCAGCTGTACGTTCGCTGTGCAGACATGAGTGAGATGAAGCTGCACATCATTAAACATCAGAGTTTTATTTATTCGTGGTAAAACGTTGATCTGCTTCTCGATGCATTGAGACACACTCTCCTGTGTCGGCGTGTCTTTAAAACGTTTCAAACTCTGCTGAATGTTCAAGTGGAAACGTGCTCGTGCTCTCGTTCCACCAAACTGAAGCTTCTTCAGACGGACAGGTCACCACATTCATCACCGGCCATGAACAACAGCAGAGCAGCTGACATCGAGGTCCTCACGCTGTCATCAGACAGGACCGAGACAAACACACATACGTGTCTATATGTTCATCAGAGACGGTTTAAATGAATGCAAATCTAAAACGTTTGCTGCCGTAAAGTTAGAACCTGAGCTCTGCCTCGCTCCTTTGTGTATCTGACAGCTGATTGGTCGCTTGGTCGTCTGCGCTCTAATTAACAGAGCTGTTGTAATTAAGCTGCAGAGGTGGCTCCAAGCTGCTGTTTGATTCAGTGTTTGATATTTTGTGAACATGAACATTATTTCCAGCTCAGCTCAGCAGTTTGTGACGCTGCTCGTCGTCTTCAACTGATCCAGACAGGTGTGTGTGTGTGTGTGTGTGTGTGTGTGTGTGTGTGTGTGTGTGTGTGTGTGTGTGTGTGTGTGTGTGTGTGTGTGTGTCTGTGTCTGTGTGTGTGTTTTCATGTGGCTGCATGCTTACATAACTTCCCTCTCTAAATATAGCAGCTCAGAGCCGAGCTGTCACTGTAACAAACTGCTAAGTGTATAAATACACAACGCCCGTCTGTCTGTCTGTCTGTCTGTCTGTCTGACAAACCGGTCTGAAAAACAGGAGTAACAGTGTGTGTGTGTGTGTGTGTGTGTGTGTGTGTCATGTATCACCTGAGCGTTTGAGCCTCCGTGTGACATCAAACCTGTTATAATAATAATAATAAAGTTAATCAAAGCTCTGATATAAATATTTATAGATATTTAATAAATTCACTGATATATTTAGTTTGATGTTTTAAAAATAAAATCAAAATAAAATAACAGAAACATGTTTGATCTACATCAGAATGTTTTTTTTATTTTTTAATATCAGTCATTTTTCTGTTGTTCATCCGGTGAGCGTCATGAAGTCACTTCCTGTTCCTGCGATGATGTCACTTCAAGTCACAGTCAACAGAAAATGAAACGTCCGCCCCTTCGATCATCTTTGAATCTTTGAATCATGTTTTACAGATAAATGTCGGATCACCTCATTGGTTCTGAAATGTGACGATTAAAAACAAAGTAACTAGTTTCAATGACTCGTTATGAAGCGTCGCCATCACTCAGCCAGGTGTGCAGCGCTACCAGGCTGTAAACATGTTTACTTCTGCTGTTGGACATTTGGACATGGGGACTTATGGAGACTGACTCACTGCTGGAGCCAGCCTCAGGTGGACGTTAGAGGAACTGCAGTTTGTGGCGCTTTCGCCTTGGCTTCATTTCTCAGTCACACAGGATGAACCATAACCATAACCAATAACACGATGATGCCATGATGATGTCACGATGATGCGTCAGGTCAGGTGTTGAGTTCAGCGATCTGATCGAGCCGCTTTGATTGTAGACGGTGGAATGAATTAGTTTTGGAGTCAGAGATCGTCTCAGTCCGTCTGTCTTCTTATATTTGATGCTGAGTTGTGTGTGTTGAAATAAACCACGACAGCTGGTGGAGAATAAAGCTGCTGTTGGAATCAAACTGATACAGCTGCTGACAGATGTTTGTCTCTGTGTCTGCAGCTCAGATTGAAATCATCCCCTGTAAGATCTGTGGAGATAAATCATCTGGGATCCACTACGGCGTGATCACCTGTGAGGGCTGTAAGGTAAGCTCCGTCACTTTTTTGTTTCTCTTCAACTTTAACGTTTCCAGCTAATTTCCCTAAAATCACAAAGAGTCCTCTCCTGCGGGTCTGAGTCTCCTGAGCAGAACGAGAGGAAACATCTGACGTTTACTTTGGACCGTCAGTCCAAACCTGTTTAGAACGCTTCCCCAAATAATCCGGAGCGTGCAGCTGGAGCAGCTGCTGTCGGCAGCTGGAGGCTCATTTCACAGCCAACGAGCCGCGGATGGAGATTCATCAGCGTCCAAACCAGAGAGAGGGATGGTGGAGGATGCTGGGAAGGGGAAAGAGTCGGACTGAACATGTCAGAATAACTAACGGCTCCGTCTTCTTTCAGGGTTTCTTCAGGCGGAGTCAGCAGAGTAACGCCGCCTACTCGTGTCCTCGCCAGAAAAACTGTCTGATCGACCGAACGAGCCGCAACCGCTGCCAACACTGCCGTCTGCAGAAATGTCTGGCCGTGGGCATGTCCCGAGACGGTGAGACACACACACACACACACACACACACACACACACACACACACACACACACACACACACACACACACACACACACACACACACTCACCTGCAGAAACATCTGGCGCTCAGCGTTTTGTACGATGTTAGCCTGCAGACACACCGGCAGTCTGACCGTGTGCAGCATGCCGTCAGTGTTCATGTTCGCTTCATCCTGAGAACAAAGTTTCAACCAGAAACTCAAGCTAACGTCGTACAACACGACCGGACCCAACACGACCTCTGACCCAGCAGTGAGCAGCACCGAGCTGCTTCTCTTGCCGGGTTTGGCAAAGTCTGTAAATCACCTCGTAGTGTAACGTCCCTGTTGGTCATAACCGTGCATCATTTATCAGGTTACTTGTATTTTATTTAGGTTTATCGTATTTTATTATATTTTTCCTGAAAGAATCCTTCGGCACTTTACATATTTAATTGTTTCAGACGCTTCAGGCGTGCAGTGAACCTAAAGTTCAAACCACAAACTGTTTGGTCTGATTTCGTGTGTCTGAGTTTCAGCATGATGTTTCTGGGTTATGTTGATCTATATCTGAAAAGTATGGAGCACTGATACACAGCTCTAGCACTTGAACTGATGTGTTGGTGTGACTCTGTGTGATCGGACCTCTGCAGCTCTTTCTTGCTTCTCTGCCTCAAACACAGCTGTGAAGTTCGGTCGCATGTCCAAGAAGCAGCGCGACATTTTGTACGCCGAGGTGCAGAAGCATCGCCTCCAGCAGCAGCAGCAGCAGCAGGGCCCACTCATCCTGTCACACCCCAGCATTGGCAGCCCAAGCCCGGGCGAGTCTGAGCCGCTGTCCCCTCACTACTGCCTCTCCTCCAGGGGCCTCACGGAGCTGCCCGATGAGTTGGGAGGCTACATGGAACAAAACTCACCTGAAGGAGGATCAGTATCATCCAAGGTCTGTGGTTTGTCTGCATGCTACAGTGGATTGAATCACGTACAGTCTGTGTATAACAACCTTCTCTTCTACAAACAGGCAGACTCTGGAGGAGGAGGAGGAGGAGGAGGAGGAGGCAGCGGAGGAGGAGGAGGAGGAGGCGGTTTCTATCTGGACTTCCAGCCATCGCCGGACCAGTCAGGGCTCGATATTAACGGCATCAAACCAGAGCCGCTGTGTGACTACGGCTCCAGTAACGACTTCTTCCCGTACTGCTCCTTCAGCAACG